>JAUMHO010000009.1:3219862-3234112 GCA_032360965.1 Ulva armoricana
TCAATGTAATATGAAACTAATTACATGCTTAGTTTTCTTTTTGCATCGGTCGCGCGCTTGTTCTTTTCGGCGCGGATGCACGGAGCCATGCTGCCACGAAGCAACAGGCCATCAACACACATATCCTCTGCAGTAGTTGACTTTTGTATGTATGTATGATTACATCGCCGTATCCATAAGGACTGTATCGCATCCCGCCCCCCCCCCCCACCAGCTACCCCGGCAGGGGGGTTTTTAAAATTTGCGGTTGCGGATGCCCGCTCGGTTTCTGGTGCGATGCCCCAGTTGTTTTTGCAATAGCGTGTTGGGGTGCAACAATCGGTCGGGCTGCTCTGCCCTGCGCCTCGTCAGTGAAACTACCTATGCCGCACGATGTCACGGTGATCAACTGGGCACGGGCATGGTTCACTGCGAACGGTGCCGGCCGGTTGAGTGGCGGACTTGGAAATGCACGCGCTCCAGTTCGAGCGGTTCCAAGGTCCAAACGGCAGAGTTAACGCCTGTGCAAAATCAGGGCAAAGGCCGAATGCTAACGTCGCCTGTATCGACACTTCAGCCTACGGACGTCCATTGTGCATACATGGAAGACCTGTTGCAATTGCTCGCCGACGGCAGCACGCGTATACGTCTGTGCGCATACCATGCACATGTGACGATCGAGGCGCTGTACATGCGCAGCACGCACACGTCCGTGCGACCAATGATTAGATTAAGATCCACCACATATAGGGATCAGTTGCTTAGATATACTGTTGGGTACATGTATACGTGGCAGTATGCCGATGCAACTTGTCTATCCAGGTGCAGCAGCAGCGGATGCGTATGGTCTGCGGTGTTGTACGGCAAGGCATTGCTGTACGGGGCAGACTTTGGCACGACGTGAGCCATCATTTGGAAGAAGGGTGACCCATCAACCCCTTTCCCCCGTGCGTTGGGCTGCCATGCGATGCAGAGTCGTGCCAGGTGAGCCTTGCTCGATTGTCTCAGCATTTGCAATTGGACACTGCTTTGCATTCTGCGCACGCGGGGGTTGAGGCATGCGTTGAGGATTTTATCGGGCAGAGTTCGTTGACAGGCATGCCGAGCAGAACAGGTCTATGATCGTCACAGCGTGGCACAGATTATGCACATCTCGTCACGATCGGCTCGAGCTCACGCCAGCACATAGCACTGGGTAGCCTGGATGAACACTTCAGACCGTCGATCTGGTCTCACACTGGCAATATATAACTAAACACGCATCTGCAAGGGGCTGTCATGTCACATCCGGACGCCAGGTGCAAGCATATATATACGTTGTACAGGTCTGCTATATCCTCATCCAGCGCTACGTAGGTGCTGCCCCCTTGGCAATCGCGCCGTTGTCGTAGCGACATCACATAAGAATCACAGTAGCTATTTTATAGATCTAACTCTGACCATGTGATGCAGATACATCAACCAGCAACATGTCTCCAATTCTCCGACAGCTGTTTGAACAGGAATCTTCGACATACACATACCTTCTCATCGACCCGGCAACCAAGAAAGCAGTACTCATCGACCCAGTGCGTGAGACTGTCGAGCGCGACGCCCAGTTGATTGGTGAGCTCGGGCTGCACCTTGAGCTTGCTCTCAACACACATTGCCACGCAGACCACATTACAGGCACCGGCAAACTCAAGGTAGGGGATGCTGGTGTAATATGATCCTATCTTACGGTGCTTTGCTGAGCACCGGTGCCTTCGAATCCTCGCACTCCACTGCAATCTCGATGTACTAGCACACAAGCTGCAGGCACTCTTTCCAGACCTCAAGTCGGGCATCTCCAAAGCAGCAGGTGCAAAAGCTGACGTCCTCTACAATGACGGAGACGAGATTGTTGTTGGTGGAATCAAGCTGACAGTGCGTGCAACACCGGGGCATACGAGTGGATGTGTCTCATACGTACTCGATGCCATTGGCGGCAAGGCTGCAGTTTTCACAGGAGATGCACTGCTCATTCGGGGCTGCGGCCGAACGGACTTTCAGGAAGGTAGCTCGGAGACACTGTATGACTCGGTGCACACACAGGTGAGTCTGACACCACGTTCCCGTTGTGGCACAGCCATTATTCCTGTACACAGTCGGTCTGAAAGCATGGATCATGGCCACGTGTTGGCTGGACCAGGAGTCAGGCACCTCACGACTTGCTGTGTCTGCGAGTGCTGCAGTGCGGTCACATCATCATGCCTCGCATCTGCATGCCTGCCCAATCACCAGCGAGCCTGTGCAACGAGAAGCCGGCTTCTGCCCGTCCCTTGCAACATTGCCAGGTCAGAGGCTGCATGGATGGCGTCCGTAGCCATCGTGTCTCAGGCGTTTGACCCAGCATACACAGGACTTCATTTGCAGAGTTCATTTGCACGACTAGCCACAGCTACCAAGTGACCTCACGTTAGCTGACCCTTCCATGCGCCATTCTAGCCGTGCTTCCGTGCAAAGTATCAGTCACAGTGGAGGGCTGCATGATCTGTATGCAGACCGGAACAGCACTCATGCTCATCCACGTGGTCGTGTTGCAGCTGTTCACCTTGCCAGACGACACTCTCGTTTACCCTGCCCACAACTACAAGGGCCTCACCGTGAGCACGATCGGGGAGGAGAAGCAGCACAACCCCCGCTTGAACAAGACAAAAGAGGAGTTTGTTGAGATCATGGCCAACTTGAATCTGCCTCACCCGAAGAAGATCGGCGTCGCATTGCCTGCCAACGTGGTCTGCGGTATTGAAGATTAAACGCCTTGTTCGGCCCAACAACTGACTCTTGGTCTTGAGTGGCGCCAGTCCGTTTGTGGCATGAGCTAAACGGAGCCGATGAACGGGCACCTGTCGGGGCGCCTGTGGCAGGCGACGTCCCACCACAGGCACCGCTCCAGGTACAGCTGTCCGTTGCAAGATTTGCAATTTTGGGGGCAGCTCTTAGTGAGGTGAGGCGATTGACTTCTGTCCAGCCATGGCTGTATCCCTTACCCTTGTTCCTAGGTCTGTGCCAGTAGTGGAATCGTCTGGGCCCGTGGCAGTGACTGAAACTTTCGTCGTCGGTGGGACAGCCGGCAGCGAGCCGGTGCTGGTTCATCGCACACACGATGCGAATAGAGTCAATGGCTAGCACTGTTCTGGTAACTGGTGCATATACCATGTGTCTTGACCACAAGACCCGGGGGCATCATGCCTCTCACGCCCAGAGCGGGCACTGCAAAATGTACAGTGTACCCACACACAGTGTGATGTTGTCTGCCGGATCACCAGCAGCCGCACAATTCAACATGGCTGACCTAGCTCCCCCCATACATGCCCCCTGTGCACTCATGGGGCATGTGGTCGGCATGCCTCGTCTGTGGCTGGCGTTTCTGCTGGTGGAACATCGAGCGCATGCTGGTGGAGTGCCGCGTGGACGTGCATCGCGACGCCCCGTGCCGACTGGCAGCCGCCACCATGCCACCGGCGCTGCAGCCAGACATGCAGCGGCATAGTGTGGCCTGTTACGGGCGCTCTGGGATAGCTCTCCCAGAGGCAGATGCTGCTGCCCCCATGGTGCAGTGCCGGCCCTGCAGCTATCTAGTGAAACATGGCACCGATGGTACACCCTCGCAGCTACCATCGTGGCTGGAAGGAGTAATGTTGTGGCGCAACCTTGGGGAGCACTGGTGTCGCTTCTGACGTTGATGGCATCCAGTTCCCCGTTCGCTCCCATGTTCGCTACTCGCTTACCAGTCCCCATTGGACGTGACACTTGCTGGGCGATGGTTTGGTCGGGCATAATGGAGCCCCTCCATCTCTGATTGCAGGGGCGCCGTGGTGAGTGCCCGCTTGGTGTGATGTGTCACTTGTCGCACCCCTCAGAGTCGAGCATGCCAGATGCGCTCAAGTTCCAGCCCGCTGCAGGGCTCCCAAAGTCTCGCTGTACCTGTGGGCTTGCGTAGTACTCCAAGGCACCGCAGGTCTCACTTTATCGGCGTCATATGGCCAGTGCTGGATGTGGTTGCACTGGTAGAGGGGAGTGGCATCTCGGCCTGGACTTGCAGGCAAGCGCACATGGATCCCAGCTGGTGTTTGGAACATTTCCGGCTGTCTTATTGGCCGCTGCCTTGGGCCCGATGCGGTGTTGATGTCAGCCACGTTGCATCATCGGCCCACGTGAAACTGTGGCCAGAAGCGTCTTGCGGTGCATCGTTTGAAAACCAACATGCGAATTGCATGACAGACAACAGCATGGCATCACCGACTGTTGCAGGCTGGTTGCTTGTC
Source organism: Ulva armoricana (assembly GCA_032360965.1). Taxonomy (NCBI): domain Eukaryota; kingdom Viridiplantae; phylum Chlorophyta; class Ulvophyceae; order Ulvales; family Ulvaceae; genus Ulva; species Ulva armoricana. The sequence continues at coordinate 3,224,131 of JAUMHO010000009.1, forward strand.
TACATCGCTAGCGTGTAGTTGGCGTGATCGTAGCACGGCTGGTCATGACCAGAGCCAGCTTGATCACACACGCAGGACGATGAGGCTCGAGGAAGGCATCGAGTTTGTGCAGGCAGCAATCCTATTGCGCGATACTATCTTACAGCCGAGGTACAGAACCGAAGAGCGTGCTTGGCGCTCTGAGGATCAGTCATGGCGCCGAGAAGACCGCGAATGGCGGGAGTCAGACCTGCAGTGGCGCGAAGAAGAGCTTCGATTCATGTGAGTTCATCTACTACTTCAATTTGACATCGCCGTGACCTGATGTTGGCTCATCGTGCTTTCTAGCCAAGGTGATTTTTGAATCGCTGATCCGCTTTGCCTGACATGATCATGTCTTGCCCTCGCCGCGACTGGTTACCATAACTGATGAAGCGTGCAGGAACAACCAGAAGCATTGGCGACTTCATGACTTAGAGCAGCGATCTCTTGACAATGCTCGGGTCCTCTGGGACCGCTTCATGGAGAAGAACAGGCGGGACGTTGAAGAGAGAGCAGAACAGCTCAAGTCCATCGGAAACATGGCAGCACTGGTTGCGGGATTCGCCGTGGTGGCGTTTTTGGAGTTCTCTGCTGACACCGACAGGAAGGCCCTGGAAATAATGTTTGGCTTGACAACAGCTCTCGTTGTGCGTTCCCAAGCCACCCGACCGCCAAGCTCTTAGCGCCGTAGGTTCTGGGGACCCTTGAATACACATCATATTGCGCCGTGATTCAGTCAATCACGCTTCTCCTGCTCTGCAGGCCAGGCAGCACTCCTGAGTTCCAACCATTTCCACTGCTCTCTTGCCAGAGGTGTCAATTCATGGGCACTTACAACCGCCTCGAGGTGCAGGTCGGCCTGAATACACAGGCCATGGTCGCCACATCTCTGTTGCACGCAAGCATCCTGCGCTCTGGCAAGCTGTACGTGGATGAGGCCGCAGAGGCCGAGTACATGCTGCACTGCCTCAACTTTGTCACCAAGTTCCACGTCGGAATGGACCCCCCTGCCCCGCTCCGCACCTTCGCGCAGCACTGGGACACTCGGTGCGAGCGGGACTGGCGCTGGGCCTTCCAGCTCTTCAGCCTAGGTGTGTTGCCTTTAGGTGGCCACCACCTGCCCTCAGGGGCGCAATGCATGGCCACCTTGCACCGCCGAAGCGGCGTCCAGCTCACACCGATGATAGGCACGCTCGGCCCTGCATTGTTGCTGACGCATGCGGGCGGAACACCTGACTAGCGTGGCGTCAATCACCCCCCTCGAGTCTACCTGAACCACGGAAATGCTACGGGAGTGTACAGGACACCCCAGCTGACACATCCCTGGGCCCAGGCTACGCAGCAGAACCCATGTTGAACGTCACTCCTCGGGGCTCCTCGTGCGGCAGGCCCGCTGACAACCGCCGCGCTGTGGCACGCCTCACCATCTGCACGCCTGGGCACCAGGCAAGCCACACGCTGGTGCGCCAGGCAAGGCAGTGTCGGCGGGGAGATCCCGCACATGTGCGCATTTCTTATTGAGATGGCACACTGCAGACAGTGTGAGCGGTGTTGCCGTGGCCGCGCCATGTGTGAGTGGCCGGGCGCTGGCCGCACCGGGGGCAGCACTGCCGCCACCGCCACGCCTGCTGCAGGCCTGGTCGCCTTCATCTGCAATCTCGTGGTGGCGGCGTGGATCAAGTTCGGCGAGCAGGACCTGCGCACGCCGGTGCTCGTCACCGTGACGCTGGCGATATGCCTCTTCGGCATGGGCCGCTCGATCGCGCTGTGGGCTCCGCACCTCTTCCAGCGTGCCGCCCCCGGCAGCGGCGGCGGCGGCAGCGACACGGTGGTGCAGCTCGGGGAGGAGGTCGGCCTGCCCTTCGCATGGCATCGTGTGCCCCGGCCGGTGGACGACCTGGTGCGCCCAGCCTACGCGCTGTCACACCCACCGCACTGCTGCACGGTCCACGCACGGTCTGCTCTCACCTGTACCTGGCCCTGTCCCTGGCAGGCCCACACATGCAATCCGTGTGACTTGCGCCGGCGATACGCCGCACGGGAATGAAGCGCGATGCCGACGCAACTGTGGCGGCGTCGTTGGGGAAACCCTGGCGGCGTTGGGCGGGAGTGCCGGCTCGCAGCGGTGGCACATGCACGCATGCCCCGCTGGCCACGGCTGTGTGTGAAAGCGTTGCACTGACGTCCGGGAGGCCCATGCCACCTGTGACAGCTCCGTTCAACGTGGCACCGAGCTTCCGTGGCTGGGGTGGCCTGTGGCATTGCATGGAGCTGCCATGTGAGCGCCCACCGGTGCGCTCGCCAGAGGGCTGCCCGGGGGCGCTCGGCACCGTCTCAACGGGCGGTGCACCTTCGACCGCGTGTCAGTGCAGGCGCCACAGCGGCAGGACGGGTTCCATGATGCCCCGTCGCAGTTCCCAAACACTACGGACGCGATCAGCTCGGACAGCATGTCCGACGTTGTGCCTGTGGCGATGGCCAGCATAGGCAGCCCTGCGTCAGAGGCGATCGGGGGGAACAGCAGCGCCCACGGCTCCCGGCCACCCCCCGGCGGCCGCGGCGGCCCTGCAGCAGCCGCTGTCCCAGCAGATACGCTGGATGGCGAGGCGCCTCTGCGCGATGTGGATGGTGGCCGGGTGCAGGGGCGTACCTCAGTGGGGGGCATCAGGTCGTGGTGGAACGGGAAGAAGAACGAGGGTTACGAGGTGGTTTCAGCTAGAGCAGACGGGCCTGTTCCGCAGCGGGAGAGTCCCCGAGGTCATCCTGTGAGCGCCGCTGGTGCACAGGCTCGAACAGATCACGACAGACAGCGGGCTGAGATGGGCACAGCTCGGGCTCGGGAGGCATTCATGCAGAATGTGGCCGCGTCAGAACACCGCCGCGAGCATAGCGATGCGGACATATCTGCTACCCGTTTGACTGGTGACCAGATGGTGTAACGTGGGTGTCTGGTGTGGCGGAGTGATCGGATGGGGCATGGACGATGCTGATCCTGTGTGACCAGCGACAGGAGGCCGGCGCAGAAAGTGCATCATCTTCGTCCAAAGGCGGGGTGCCACGAGCCCGTACAGGTGCATACAGTAGTCACTCATCCTGTTTATCACCAGGTTCATGCACCAACGATTGTTTACTTGCCGCTGCCGAGTTCTGGAGGCCGCATCTTGGACTCCCCTCATGATCATAGTTTTAACTACTAGACATAAAATTTTTGCCTGTAAACGCTATAGCACACGGCGAATGCGCTTATCTCCCTTCATTGCAGGTGGTACTCATGCTACCAGTTCTAATTCATGCTGGTCGACGCCATGCCCGGACAGCATGTTGGGCTTCACCTCAGATATGACTGTGGTCTGGGTTTTCTCCCGAATCGAAACGTTGGCTGCATACTTGCACATGCCCATGCAAGAGCACTCTTGCACAACTACCTTCGGGTTGGCTTGAAAGTGGCTTGCCAGTGAATCGAGAATTTGTTCACTGCCACCCTTGCGTACACATGCCTTCCCCGTACAGACGTCCACCTGACCCTTTTGTACTTTCAAAAGCTGTGTCACGCCCCCGTCTGTGGCAGGCAGCACCTGATCTGCTATGTCTTCATCACAGGATGAGCTTGTGTTGGGATCCTCGTATCCTGCCTCAGCCATGGCGAACGCCAGGCGCAACAGCTGATCGTTTTCGCTGTTAACTTTTGCTATCATCTCCTTCATCTCCAAGGCTAATGCTATTTTCTTGTCCGCCGGGACTTTGGCGATCTGCACGCCAGCCCAGATGTGATACTCATCGACACGATTCGTGACACCACCGCGTGTTGTTCATACGCTGAATCGTTATCACCAGATAGGTGGCTCATCTGGGCATTCGACGCCTACTCTGATACAGATCGGCCCAAATGTTGGGGATACGAGCAGTACCGAGAACAAGGCAACCTCACACCTGCTTCGCCAATTTCTTCACGCGCTTCGACCTATCTTTCAGTGATTTGACAAGCATATTTTGCTCTGTCATCATTGCATCTTGAGCATCAGCCGTGAGTGTAGGCTCGCAGGTTGTTGCCCGGATGGGTCCGCCTCTGTGTTGGGCCCGAACAGGGACTCGTCCGCCATGCTGCCGGCACAATGACGGCCTAACATCGACGTTCACAATCCCAAGCATTGTTGGCGAATTTCTGAAAGTCGGGAGGGAACTTCGACTCCAGCGCAGGCAGCTACGAACAATTCTGGCGCTGGACAACTCTGTAACAAGGAGCCACTGATATGTGACACAACCTATGGAGAATGCATTCTGGTCAACAGCGATGCGTTCAAGCTCACGAGCAATGACGTGCTGCCAACTGCGTTGCCAGCTGCTAGGTGGGACTGCTGCAGAAGGAGCGACGGTTATCTCGACAACTAGCAGGAGGTGGTTCTGTCAGAGATCGTCGTACCACGAGACCAAAGCCAATCTTGTGTTGCGCGCACGGTCGTACGACGTAGCGCGCAGTCCGATGTATGACAAGGCAGTTCACCAACTTTGTGGTGTCTGGTGTACAGGCATTCCTGGATCACAGTACAGGCCCTCACGCGATCCTGACGCCCGGTGTTCCTTCAGTTGTAGAGAATTAAATTGTTAGTGCCCCCCCCCTTCAAAGTTAAATAAGGTTGCCGTGCATACTGGTATCCAACAAGCCTGTCGTTGTGCATACGGCGCAGTTTTGGCCCAAACGACTTAGCGTGCAGTTTCTGACAGCGGAAATCTTCTTCACCGATAAATAGATTCATGTAAGTGTGGGTATATGTGTATGCGCTTTGCACGTATGCACTGCAACATGCAGTGCCCGTCCCAACCCGCCCGGCGCAGTGTAGCGCCCCCTGGATCTCACAACTCCAGAAGTCGCGCGCGACAGGCTAGAAAAGTGCACTTGACCGCAGTCGATACGTCACAGCGAAACTCGTTACTCAGCACATCTGCGCTGGAGCAGTTCGGGTGCGTCCGTTGCGTAGTCCGAAACACTGCAGCTCATTCAATGGCCCTCCTTTTGAAACCTATAGCGACGCAACACAAAATGATGTCGTGGTGAATAATTCTTGAGGTTCATATACCTGAGAGTGCGCAAGCTGTATCTCTATTTCGCGGACTGTAAACAGCCACGGCCGGACATACTCACGGCCTGGTTCGAATCAGCTCCATCTGCTGGTGCATGCCCGCACCTGTACGTCAGTGTCATTGTTGCAAGGATGTCGTTGGGTGCACGGGATGCCGGAGCAAGAAGCTATTGCGTGTAGGCTGAGGCCAGTGCTCAGCAATCAGCTACCGAGTGTGGACTGAGGCAAGTCTGTTTTAGATCTACTGATTGCTTGCCTACCGGGTGACACGTGTGCAGATTCAAGCGAGACATGACACGGCACTACGAGCTAGGAACATTGATCGGGGCGGGGACTTTCGGCACAGTTTACGAAGCCACATGCCGAAGGTGCGTGAAAAGTATTGATAGGTGGTGCCTGCCCGTTCCGACGTGCACACTTCCAGGTAGCAGCCCGTGGATTTAAATTTCTGCAACCAGAATATGTTCAACTCTTGTGAATAAAATTTGAACAGCTGTGCCGGTGTCCGGGCCTGATATGAAATCCTGTGTGATGACGCGATCCGCGGCTGACCGTGGTCAAGTCAAGTTGCAACTCCAAAAGTCTGCTCATGTGATGTCTACCGTGAACGAAAGGGCGGGCCCAACAGCTACTCGACGTCATTCTGCAACATGGCCACTGACTGGAGGAGGGTGTCATGCAGAACAGGAAAGGTGTATGCAGTCAAGACCATCCACAAGAAGTTCAACGGGCAGTTCCTGGAGAGCCATTTCGTGCGCAGAGTGCAGCACGAGACTGACATTTACATGCACATGGGCAACAGCCTCAACGTCGCGCACCTCTTTGATGTCTACGAAGACGACTCCTGCGTTGACCTCGTCATGGAGCGGTGCTACGGCGGCGAGCTCTGGAAGCGGATCCGCAAGGGTGACTACAACGAGCACGGTGCGCCTCCTCCGCCCCGCCCTTGCACCTGCCATCTGCCGCCAACCTGCCAGCCCAGCTCCGGCTCTGGCCCACTGGGATTGGTGCCGGGCTTCTGCTCCACCCTCCGCTTGACCCATGCTGCGCGCTGCGCCACCGCGCCGCAGCTCACACCGCGCATTGCTTGCAGAGGCTTGCCGAATAGTGCGCGAGGTACTACGCACCATCAGCCAGTTCCACGCCAACGGTGTGGTCATCCGTGATGTGAAGCCCGAGAACTTTCTGTTTGCCACAGAGGACGCCGACTCGCACCTGAAGGCCATCGACTTTGGCATCGCACAGTTCTGCGGGTGCGGGCTCCTCCCGCCACATGCACCCACTGGCACACCACCACGGCGCCTCTCCCCCAGTATCGCCCGGCTGCACCTCAAGGGGCCCTGCCCGCTGCGCAGCTGCGCCCTGCCGTGCTGCGCGATGCCAGCAGCGGTTGTCCATCTTGCCTCACACTACTTCCTCTTACCAACGCCGGATGCGGCGCTGCTCTGAGGTTGCACCCGCATCCGCTGGGCTTGCCCCCCACACTGCTTGCCAAGCAGCCGTGGATCAGCACAAAGCCCTGCTGTGGCTGGTGCATCTGCCAGTTTTCAGGAAATGTGCAAATAGGAGGTGCAAGTGCCGGTGCAGGCCTGAGGAGAAACTGAAGGAGAGGGCAGGCACGCCCATCTACGTCGCTCCAGGTGCTTGTTCCTCGTTCATTGTCGCAGCATCGGCACGCGCCTGCTCTGCCACACTATCCACACAGCCTCCGGGCAGCCTGGCGGTTGCGCTTGGCTGTGGGCGCGTCTGCCCGCCTTGAGTGCTGCGCTGCCTCTGCTGCCAGCGGCCACGCTGTGCGCTGCGCGTGACATCGCCGAGGTGCAGAGGTGCTCAAGATGGAGTATGGCCAGAAGGCGGACGTGTGGAGTGCCGGCATCCTGTGCTACCAGCTGCTGACGGGCCGTCTGCCGTTCATCGGCGACACCGGCCTCATGGTCTCCAAGCTCTACATGACCAAGCAGATCTTCAGCAACAAGGACGTCTTCCGGGCAATCCTGTACGCGGATCTCGACTTCAAGGGGCCGCCGTGGGACGAGCTGTCGAAGGGCGCGGCCGCGCTCGTGAGCTCGCTGCTGACGCGCGACCCAGCTGCGCGACCGACAGCGCACAATGCGCTGGCGCACCCCTGGTTTGCAGAGATGCTGGACGAGGAGGGCAACGGCGATGGCGCCCACAGCACGGGGGCGTCGCTCCTGGACACGGTCGTTCAACGGCTGCAGCGGTTCGGGACGTACGGGCGGCTCAAGCAGGTGCGCCGCTCAGCATGCCTGGCCATGCATGCTGTGCGCTAGGCCAGCGTGTGTGCAGCCGAGGGTCACATGCATGTGCCCGTCAGACGTGACGACGTCCGTGTGCCGTGTCGGACCGTGCAGGCGGCTGCGGCTGCCGTGAACGGCGCCGGTGCCCGCTTTGATTGCACTGTCCCGCACATTACAAACCTCTCGACTTGCGAAGCGAATCGGCGTAATCTCCACGCGAGTCGGCAGGGTACATGAGCACATGGCGCGCTGCGGGTGAGCAGGCACGCAGGTGTGATCGTGCCCGTGCGGTGCTGCGGCTGTGCTCTTCCAGTCCTGTGTCTACGTGTGCCCCGCACGCTGGCCGCCGACGGTGTGTCATGCTGACGGCACCTCTGCGGCATCATCGTCCGTCCATGCTAGCACACTGTGGGCCATAGGTGCCCCTGCGCCGCATGCCCAAGCGCAATGCCGTGCCTCGCGCTGCAGTTGACGTGGGACGGCAACAGCAGCTACTCAGCCTGTGTGCGGATACAGGTCGCGCTACGGGGCATCGCGAATGTCGCGCTGACGGTGGCCGGGGATACAGCGACGCTGCGCGAGATCGAGGCGACGTTCCGGGGGCTCGACAAGGACGGCGACGGGCGCGTCCCGTACGACGCGATGGTGCACTACCTCAAGCAGGGCGGCTTTGACCTGTCAGATACCGAGACGGAGGTGCTCATCTCGCAGATGGACGTCGACGAGGCGGGCTTCATCCGATACGACGAGTGGCTCGCAGCCATGCTCGAGTGGCGCACGATGCAGGTGCGGTGTCCAGGTTGCAGCAAGAGAAGATCTTCCCGGCATGCTGCAGCCAGGCCTGTCTACACTGGCAGTGATGGGCCGCCCTGCAGCTTGCTGACTGAGTGACTCGCCGAGGCATCACGACCAGGAGCGTGTCTGACTGCCTGGGATCAGAAGTACGAAGACCACAGGCGGACGTGCTGATGGCAGCGCGGCTACCCGGCAGGCTGGAGTGCAGGCGCCGCAGGCCCGCGTGTGGCTGGCTGTGACTGTGGCGTGGCGGTGCAGGAGAGCCCGGAGTGGGAGCGGTGGGTAGAGCAGGCGTTCGACGCGTTTGACATCGACGGCAGCGGCCGCATCTGCGTGGACGACCTGTCCGCGATGCTGTGCACGGGCGGCGTGTGCGCCATGCCTGACGTCGTCGCCGCAGCGCTACGGTGCGGCCCCCGCCCCATGCACTGGCCTGGCCGGACTGTTGCGGCAGCGCCGCACCCAGTGCCAGCCGATGCATGTGCACGGGGAAGCTGTAGTGTGGTTCAGAGCGATGTGTGTGATGTCGTCGAGGTGATACCCCTGCGCCGCTGCCCGTGGCACCAGCCGGAGTATCTGGTTTGCACGAAACACCCCACGCCGGCAGTCCTCGTGCGGTTTCTGGAAGCCAGCCCGTACGGGAACTGTTTTCTGAGAGAGCTGCAGGCTGTGGGTGTTGCGGTATGTGTTGTCACCTGTCGGCCGGGCATTGTGTGAATCATCCGATCTATGCTTGATTTGCTGGCGATGGTGTGCAGGGAGGCAGACCAGGACGGGGACGGGGGCATCAACCTGGACGAGTTTGTGAGGCTAGTGCAGATGAGCAACACTGACCTGCTCGACAACTTCGAGGACCGGCACAGGGCCACGCAGTAGGACGCCGAGAGGCGGACATACGGACAGTGCGGTCGGCATGCATGCGTGCCGACTATTTTTCAGTTGCAGCGGACGGGGGCGTGTCCGAATCGGCTGTTAGCCGACATTCAAACCATCAGAGGCAGGAACCATCGTGGGAAAGTCACTCTATGCCATGTGTAAGATCAATGTGTCGTCAAAGTCTGCCGTCGTTGAGGCCAGCACGGGCCTTGCTTCGAGAAAGTGCGCCGTGGTCGCACGTGGTGCCCCTTGTGGCATTATTGCATGCCTACATCGACTATGCTGTGATTGGATGGGGATCTGCAATGCCAGGTGTATCAGATGCAAGGGTGTGAATGAATTTGCAGTACCTGTCGCGCCGGCAGTTTGAATTGCGCCTGACATGTATCTGTGCCTGGAAATTGTACGCAGGCCGGTTTCAGCCACATTGCTGTCAGTCTGGCTCCCCGGTATCTAGTTTTCTTTTTCCTTGGGCACTGTGATTCCAAGCTTGCGATGTGACAGCTCCTGTGAAAGCACCTCAATCGGGAAAGACGCATGCTTACATATTCTGGCAAAACCGGATCCTCGGCGGCACTGAGGGGCACCTCCTGTACATATAAACCCATACATTGAAAACCACAGGACTGCTGACGAGCAGGTCGTGTTTGTCTCAGCAGAGCTTCCGACGTCCACTTGCGCTGCCAGGCCTCAGCCTTGAAGATGTTACTGTCTTGACATCCATTGCTGTGTTGGACACTTGCCACAGGCAGCTGCATCGAGGACCGCTCTTACAGGTGCTATGTCTGGGTCGCATCACTCAGATCAATCATGGCAGTTGGCCATCTGGGTAGGGATCGCCTTCACACGGCAGGGTTCCGCCGCAGGGGAAGCTGTCTACCAGTGGCCAAGGCCGAACAGGGCCTTGAAGTCCTTGGGGAGGTCGTGGAGACCGTCACCGGGGGCGCCGGTGGC
>JAUMHO010000009.1:3234212-3250290 GCA_032360965.1 Ulva armoricana
CGTGACGGAAGCCCGGTGCAATTGATGCACATCCGGTGGGGTCAGGGCTGCGTGCCGCAGCTGCCTCCAGCGTTCAGATCATGACCGAAAACATGGCGCTATCTGCGTAGAGGAGAGCGCCGGCCCGCAACTGGTCTTAGACGTGCGAAACACAGACGCGTAAGAAAGGCGATAATCAATGAACAGATCCATCCGTGACTGCATGACATTATTTTCGCGGCATAGGCTAAGTCTGTAGTCGGGTGGCACTCTCCACGCGATGCTGATTGCCCTGCTCGCATCGAGGTACCGTGTGAAGGCAGGCTGAACATGATTTAACCTTGGAGGTAACATTAGACATTTCGTCGGCGCAGCACTGTGGTCCCGGAGCAGCTTCAGCCATGGCTGTGGTGCCCCGTGGTGGGTGGTGAGGGGCTCAGAGAGGCTGTCCTTATGCCACCGGCATGTGGGTGCCTCGAGCTGGCCAGCAAGAACTCAGGCTGCAGCGAATCAACAAAACAAGGTCGCTCTTGAATGCGTACGTTGGAGCAATAAAATCTCCCGTGAAGCACTGTGCCTGTCAAGAACATGAAGGCCTACAGCTACTCATGTTGGGCAGTGCCCCCCCTTCCTGGCAATATGCATGGGTGTGACCTACGCCACTGCACGAGGCCCACGTAGGCCGTTTGATTGCCCAGGGCATATATCTTTAGTGACAGTGGTAGCTAGCATGCAGGTGCCCGCGGTCCTGCATAGTCCCGATCCAGCCACACGTGGACGTACTCAGTGGTGTTGCCGCCCGCATGTGTCCGGTCAGTGGAAGTGACTCCGGCTGAATGTTCGCTTGTGAGGGAATCGTGAAACTTGGCCACTGAGCCACGTCTCCCACGTACGTCACGCTGTGCACGGGGATCGTGGCTGTGTGGTCAAGCTTCACGATCCCAGTAGCTTGTAGCGGGCAACTTGTGGAATGGCATGGTTTGAACGGCTGTTGACCTTGCGCCAGGCAGGCGTGTCCGGTCCCTGGCGGCGCAGGGGCTGTGCCCTCTTCTCCGCGTGGCCACTTACATGTGCCACAAGGAGGTTAACGCAACGGCCCGGCATCGGCAAGGGGATCACGCGCATGCCAGCGCGAGCGAAGCAGCCACATGCAAAACTTCTGTCACCCAGAACCGGTCGCCCTTGAAGCCACGCAGCACACACACAATCCGAACCGGTGGACTTCTCACACCATGCCCCACATGCAGCAAGTACAACGCACAAATACGGTGACTCTCAACAGAGCCCTAGAAATGTATGTAGTGCAGTGTCCGCGGCCCGATGCTCCCCATCGCGGCGGGCCGTGCCAAGTTGAAGTGGGATGGGCATACCAACAAGGGGGCAAGGCGGACCTCTGTACACCGCTCCATGCGTGGGGTTGCTGTTGCCGATTCCTGGTTCCTCCTGGGTTTACTGCCGAGATGTCGGGGGTATCAAGCCGTGTGCATGGCTGAGCACGTGGCAGTTACCTTCAAATACCTGGCAGCGCGTGCAATGTTCCACGGTCGGGTGATCGCATTCTTGTTACCAGCGTCGGCACGTTAGCCAAGCCACATCTCGAAAGAAAATTCGAAAGTCTAGCTTTCTCGCGTCACACCTCGCGCATGTCCTGCGAGTTGTGTAACGCCGGTGTATTCCACTCTTGTGGAGTTCTTACAGCGACCGATCAGTATGCTTCTTTAGCGTAGTTAGTGACTCATTTAGAACCCCTGTATACCCTGCACGGTGATTTGTGATTCAGAGTGGAGGGTGGTACGGCAGCCCAGGCATGGTGACGCGCACGCCTAAACGACAGGTCCGTAGCATATACGGCACTACACTCGAAAACGCTCTCCGTGCAGCTAATCAACTGCACGGATGCCTTTCAACTGCAAAACGCTTGATGGATTGTTTTCATTGTGAACCCCGAAACGTCTGTTGGGCTGCAGGTCAAGTTGCTCGAGTCCTACAAGAAGGTCGCGAAAGACGATGTTCAACGTGATGCTGCTGAAGGTAAATGTGTGCCCATGGCAGCTCCGGACACGGCAGCTAGGCAATGGGAGCTGGCCGAACAACAACGAGCGTGGCAAGAGGCACTCGAGCATGAAAACCTGATAACTTACAGAAAGCAAGCAGGATCTGCAGTTCTTGGACAGGATGATGAAGACGTGGAATTGTCTCTCGACTCCAACGCAGACTGGAGCCAGGAAGGTGATGTGGGCGTGCTGCCATGACCTGTGACCACTGTGTCCCGTTGCCTTTGTGACATCAGCCATTGTCAAACGTGCAGGTGAAAAATTCGTCAAGATGATTGCACAGCTGCTTTTAACGGACCGTTTTATGAAGTTTCCCAGGTATGTAGCCCGCAGCAGACCCGTGCAGGTGACAGTTGCCCTGGTCGTGTCCAATGATCCCACATGTGCAGCTGGGTGACAGCGGACCTGGCAAACATCGTCTACAATCATGGCAAGCATTCGCTGCCTGATCTCTCACAAAGTGCCCTCCGGGTGTTGAAGCAGATTCTGAAACTGCAGCCACCTGTAGCTGTGGGGCCTGGCCCAGTGGACATTGACGGTGTGTGCCATCAGCTGACCAACACTTCTACTGCTGAACAAGCTCCCCGTATTTCGGTGCCGAAAGTGGTACCAGCCGCGTGCCCTCACATACCATCACGGAGGCACACACCTGTGCAGGCCTGAGCAATGGTAACGGTACAACTGCCTTAGTTCTGTGGACCCCTCCGGCCGAGCTGGAACCCTGGGTGGGCCTGCCCGGCGGCCGTGCTGTCGGCAGCGAGCAGACGGCAGCACAGGCTTTCGGTCGGTCACTTCGATCATCGACAACCAAGCGGGTCGCCGCAAGGTCCAAGCCAGCCAAGTATGGAGCTCACTGGCTTGTGGAGGAGGTTCCGAAATGGGTGGAGCTTGTAGAATCAGTGGTGAAGGGAGTTGATGAGCAGCAAGAGAGTGCAGCTGTCGACGTCGAGTCCACATGGGGATCTGTGATGTTGGTCCAGTATCTGCTACTGGCTTGGCAAGCTGACTTAGATGCCCGAGTTGAGGTACGCCTGCTGTTCGTGTGATATGGGCACATGGCCGAATACGATATGCCATGCATTGACCCAGAGCTAGTTCCTGCTGGCTGTCGGCCACAGTTGCTGGATCTGCCGAGTCGAATGAATGCCTGCTCCTCCATGGCTGAGCAACTCGGTCCTGCTAGCAATCCAGTGATGTCGCAACGTCTTCTGCAAACCTGGCATGACACACAGCTGTTCGAGGTGTCCCTGCGCTTGTGCAGGTTGTGCGGAGCCATGCCAGCAGTCCAAAGCAGCAGAAGCAGAGCCAGCAGATGCTCACCATCTCGTACACGCACCGAGCCCTGGAGGACGTGGCTGGCTCGCAGGCGCAGGCACTGCTGGACAAGTGCTGGAACATCATCGCTATGCTGTCACCTGCTGTGGTGCGGTCCCCCGCCTCGCTGTGTCAACATCCATGCACCGCCTGCGCCCAGCGGCTTCTTTGCATAGCACGGTGCGTCATGGCATGTGCTGCCGTGTGCACACTCGCAGGCGTGCCCTGCTGCGCGCCAGCCCCGGCCTCCGTGACCACGTCTGTTGCCCTGCGGTTCTGTGATGCACTGGCCCTGCCTTGCTCCGAGCAGCATGTCGGCGCTCTGTTTGAGCCGCCGATGGGGTCACACTGGGTTCATGGGTCATACTGGGTGTATGGCACACGTCTGACGGAGGACGCCCACGCCGGCACGTCTGTTTGCCTCGCATGTCCTTCATCTGAGCACCGATTCCAGATCAGTAGGGCGGCTCCGCAGCAGTGCCCTTGTCAGCGCTGCCAGAGCAGGCGCTTGTGTGCAGGCCGGCGGGGAGCTACTGGAGGACACGCCGGGTGGCAGGCTCGCACAGGAGATGCTGGCCACTGTGCAGCACTTTGTCCGGCTGGTGTACAAGCTACTGGGCGCTGCGGAGGACATCGGGCTGTCACTGACAAGCACCGCCTTCTGCCAGTGTGCGATGAAGCGGCAGACCCTTGACGTCTGGATGATGAAGGTCTTTCATTTCCTCCGAGGCCCCGGGGAGTGGCCGTCGCTGCTGTTGACTCTGGAACCTCGAGACCGCATGCGATTCCTGTCGATGGTGTGGATCCGCTGCTGCGCTGCCGTGCCTTCATGTCACTCGCCTGCTACAGCACCCTGTTGCACACTGCCGGGCGGCCAGAGTCTGGCATCGGGCACGTTCAGAGCTAGTGGCACGCCGCGCCCTCATCATGCATGTGCACCCCCCCGCGGTCGCTGCGCGCGGCTGATGCTGTGTGAGACGCTGGTGGCCGTGTGCTGCAGTTCCTGTCGCACCGATATCACCTGATGAACTTCACCGGCGCGGACACCGCGAAGCACCAGGCGGAGACGTTTGCGGCGCCCGGAGAGCTGTTTGCGTCCGACAGCACTGATGCGCCGGCCACCTTTGTGGACATGTCGCCCGGCACCACCATGCACGTGCTGTGCTCCCGGGACATGCTGGGCCGCTTCTACAAGGCTGCCACGTGCGCATGCCACCATGGCCGTGTGTTCTGCGCCCGAGGGGCTCCTGTCGCCTCAGCTACACGTGGCCCTGTACTGGATCAGTCCCCCAGGCTGTGGGGGCGCTATGCCCTGGCCAGATGCATGCACTGACGCACGTTGCTGGGGTCCGGTCGTACGATTGGGCCTGCCGCCACGGCTGCGGACCCCTGTGCAAACACAGTGAGTGCTGGGCATGAGCATCACACCCGAATCGTGGCTGCGGGCGGGGCTGCGGTGTGGCTGACTGGCGGGCAGTGTGCAGCGCCTTCCACCTCGACGGCAACACCATCTGCACCTTCGTGCACCACCTGTGCGAGTCAGCAGTGACAGTGCTGCCTGGACTCATCAACGACAACAGGTTCAGAGTTGTGAGGTCAAGCTCTCACAAGGCAGCCCGTACCCGAGGCCTGGTTCTGGAGCCGCTGCAGACCAAGCCCAAGTGCTACATGGGCACGTACACCCGCTTTGCCAAAACGAGAGCTCTCAAGACCAGGGAGAAGCGGGAAGCGTGTATCTCTGAATTCGAGACAATGCTGTCAGGCATCCAGAGGGTGCGCTGAAGCCACGACATCCTGTGTCTGCCTCCCATACAGTTTTGTTCTGCTGGGATTTGTGCAAGCAGGCCCGGCATGTGCTCTCTTGTGGTGCCTGACCGCCACGATGTGAAGGCCGTATGAACAGGGGCAAAGATCACTTCCAGGTTTTTCAGGCAGAGGCAGTGCCAGGGTGGCAATAGCTGCGATGTGGGTGCAGGTTGCACAGTTCCTGGGGAAGCTTGCACACAGGGGAGCAAACGTTGAGGCCATGCCCATTGATGAGTACGATGCAACTGGCGAATTGCAGGTGGACATGTTGAAGGATGCTGAGGCTGCCGGAGTAGTGACAAAGCACAGTTCCAGGATGTTGATGCGAGCACACAAACTCTTACAGAGGCAAGTGGCCAGGTTGAGGGAATGCTAAAACTTAGCGCAGCTGGTTGAGGCACTGGAAATCTGCTCTATGGTGTCTGTTGCAAACTTTTGCATCTGACTCAAATTATGAGAATCTCACCATGATTCGGATGCGCTGTTAGAGATTCATTTTTTTGGTTGCGGTGAACATTTTGTAACGCATGCTAATTCAACATGCTAGCCGATGATGCAGCCTTGATGATATGAGCTCATGGATGCTAGCTGTCTATGAAATCCATGAAAAGAGGTGGGAAAGGGCAATCAGGAAGTGGTCCAAGCTCATCTGTGCAAACAGGACCAGAATAGTCCAGATCCCTAAGTGCATCGGTCTCGGAAATTGTGTCCCTTGACAGATCGCTGATGTCATCCTTCCATGCCCCTTCCAATGCATGCAATAGGAAAGCTACCTTCTCTTCTATCCTTTGGTGTTCTGCAGCAGCAGCTGCTTCCTCCATATCCCGACCGGTAGGACCGACGAGCTTTTCTGGTGAAGGCAGTGATGTTTTGGAGATGCTGGCACTGCTGCCAGGCTGATGAAACACTGTGTTTGCAGGTTTGATTGCATGATCCTTGGCAGTGCCCTTGTCACTGCTTGTATTGCCGCTTGCCTTCGTGTTGGCATTCGTAATGTTTGCCAGTGCTCTACAGTCAACATTTTATTTGTATTGAAATCCTCTGGGTTAGTTTCCAGACGATTTATTGCCATTGCAGGCGCTGTTGTTCATATTGCACTACGCGATTTCAATTGAAAGGCAAGCTCAGGAACACAGAGCACACCTGCGCTTCGGTTTATTACTCTGCGGGTCAGATTTTGAATTTTTTGCCGGAATATATGCTGACGCCTTTGTGTTACGGGCACTGAGTCCCTTGCCTGACTTTCCTGCCACAGGCTTGCCCGGAACCTGCTGTCGCTGGGGGACCAGCTCGTCCTCAAACACGTGAGCGTGCGAAGCAAACATTCTTCTTGGACTTTTTTGCTTGCCGTCAAATTATGCACACATCTCACGCCAATTTTTGTCCGCCATGTACATAGCGGTATGTCTCGGTCGACTAAGCAAATTACCACTAAACACCGGCAAAGGCGTACCAGGTAATGCGATCGTGCATGGATATGATGGTGGCATTGGCGGTGCATCTGGCTGTGAGCTTGTCGAAGCACGGTTGCCGCTGCAACTTGAATTTCGCACGTACGCCATGGCGAAGGTGCTCACTGCATTCAACATGGCAAATCCCGCCGATTGCGAGAGTGCTCCAGGCTAGTATATGTACTGGCTACAAGATGGCTGTTGCTCGCAGTAATTGAGTGAGAGCTGTCCCCTTCACTGTGGAACATTAGTGTGCTGAGGGCCGTGCAGCATTGCGTCCGTTTCCACGAGTTCAGCGTCAGCGCACACGTGGGCCTCAACATTAAGAGGGGCGCCTGTTAGTGTAGCTTTGTACCAGTGATGACAAAGAAAGCTACGAAGAAGAAGCGTGCGGCTGCGGAGGCAGTGCCACTTTCAGACGACATGTTCGATGAGGTGGCAAAATTCCACAACGATAATGCACTACAATTCGACCATGACGTTGATGAAAGTGAGGAGGACGCTGATGATGCCATTGCCGACGACGCAATCGACGAGTCTTCTGACAGTGACGCAGACCTCGATGCCGGCGGCCAACTCGGCAAAAGTGCGTACCACATGATCTCTTCGTGGCACATTGAACGACTTATGACACAACGGAAGCTGAACACCTGATGTTTGTGTGCAGTCATCGCAGCGGAGCGTGCAATCAAGCGCAAAATTGCGCTTCAGAAGGCGCAAGCGGGTGTCGACGAAGAGGATGAAGACTCGTCCGAGGATGAGCGGGAATGGGGATCCAGGAAGAACGACTACTATGATGCAGAAGATATCGATGTCGACGTACGTATCTGTTTGCATGGTATGAGTAGATGCACGTTCTCGTGTACTGCGATGTACATGACATCAGGCACATGCAGTTCGACTCAGATCAAGAGGCCGCCCTGGAGGAGGAACAGGAGGCACTGAGGCTGCAAAGGCAGCAGGCAGAGAAATTTACTGGCGACGAGTTTGGCATGCCGGAGGATGAGGACGACAGTGACTCCGAGGCTGATGGCAAGGACGTGCCTGAAAAAGGAGCCCTTGGAAACGCAGCCCAGGTCTGATCACCTCATCCCCAACACCATCTCAAGCACTGCGGCTCTGCTGTCCGGCTGAACACAGCGTCGTGGCACATGCATGCAAGTCAGCTCGCTCAACAACTGTGACGAGGTCACACTGGTCTCTCCAGAGGCACCGCCCAAGACCTGCCAACCACACAGCAGATGCAAGCGCCTGCAGGTCCACCGTCTTGTCCCGGCGCCCAATTCCGCCGCAGCACCAACCAACAAACACGCACACTCACACGCCCAGGGGCAGCAAGCTGCACGTTGACCGCACACTGGCACCCGCGGTCACACCCGCAGAGCCACGAATGTACGCCACCGCTGGCCTGCATCCAACTCGGGCGGCAGGTGGGCAGTCTGCACACCTCACGGTGCCACGCCCCTGCACTCACACCGGCGCTGACTGCAGAATGTGGCGGCCGTGCACAGCGAGGCCATCGTGCGGGACTTGTCGGCGGCCGGCGAGGAGCAGCTGCAGGCCGCGGTCCTCGCAGACGCTCCGGAGCTCCTCACGCTGCTGCCCGACCTCTCGTGCTCCCTTGCGGAGGTGCGCAAGCGCACCGGCCCGCTGCTGCACGAGCTGCGCTCATCGCCTGACCTCGTGACACGCGACGGCATGAGCTACCTCGATGCGAAGCACATGCTGCTGATGATGTACTCAGTGCACATCCTCTTCTACATCCTCCTCAAGTTGGATGGGCAGCCGGTCCGCAACCACCCCGTCATGCAGCGGCTTGTCGCGGCGAAGACGTTCCTGGAGAAGCTCAAAGGCGTGGACAAACGGCTGAAGCATCAGGTGGAGAAGCTGCTGCGGGCAGCGAAGGCCGCTGCGACGGCAGGGGCTGCCGGGGAGTGCGCGGTTGACGAGCCCGAGATCTTCCGCGCGCGGCCAGACGCGCTAGTTTCAAAGGTGGATGAGGACATGGACAGCAGCGGGGCGTACCGGCCGCCAAAGCTAACGGCGATGGTGATGGAGGAGGAGGGAGGCGGGCGGGGGGGCCGCGAGGTGCGGCAGGCGGAGCGTGTGCAGCGCGCCGAGCTGCGGAGGGCACGGCAGAGCTCGTTTGTGCGGGGCCTGGAGGCGGAGGTGATGGGCGCGCCGGAGGAGGAGACGGCGGTGGGGGCCGTCGGGGGCGCACGCGACACAGGCAACTTGGAGCTGCTGAAGCAGCAGCAGCGGCTAGAGGCGCGCGCCGCGGCGGAAGAGGACCTCATGGTGCGCCTGCTGCGCTCCGCTGTGAATCTTGGGGGCCCGCGATGTGCAAGGTGGTAGTCACTGTGTGGATGCTCGTGAGTGCGGGAGGCTCAAGGTTGAGGGGTTATGAGTGCAGCAGCCTCTGAACGCTTGTGGGCAGGAGAGTTTGTGGTGTGGGATGGCCGGCCATGGTTGTTGGTGGGGAGAGTGAGGGGGGCCGCGGTGCAGGTGCGGGTGCCGCTGAGCAAGGACGAGCGCAAGCGGCTCAAGGCGGCGCGCCGCTCGGGCCTCGCGGGGGCTACCGTGCTGGACGACTTTGCAGACGACGTCGCCGGCGTGCTGCAGCTCGGCGACGCCTCCAAGGGCTTCACGGAAAAGCTGCGCCTGGGCCAGCAGTTTGGTGGCGCACTGCCCTCGGACGCCCCCGGCCAGACTGGCGGCGGTGCGGCCCTCCTGCGCAGAGCTTCCCTCTGCCCGCACCTGCCTTTCACACACCCGCTGCGCCCACTGCCCGCTGACCTCACGGCCCCTGTGCTTCGGTACGGGCGGTCGTGCAGATGCCGCCGCATGTGAGTGTCCGCCGCATGCGTTGGCACCGCACCCTTGCCGTGGGGAGTGGCACTTGCCACACTGTGGCATGAATGGGGATGTTGTCACGAGCTGCTGGCGCCTGGATGATGCTTACACGATTAGGAAGAGTGGTAGTGCGCATGCACAGAGACCGTAACATTCATACTCTGACAGGCGCCAGCAGCGACACCCTGCATCCGGCCTGTTGCCTGTCACCCGTGCCTGTCCGCCCAACCACAGCAGCACCCATGCGTGGGCCTGAGAGGCCCTCCCGCGTGGCCGCGCCGCCCGCAGCCTCGCGGGCGGGCCTGCCGCGTGCCGAGTGCGGCACTTGGTTGTAATGGGGGCGGCTGTGGTGCAGACTCGGAGCTACCGCTCAAGCCGGAGCTGCCGGAGCGGCGGGCCAAGTATGACGCGGTCAAGGCGCGGCAGGTGGTGCAGATCGAGACGCTCGCGCGCGACGTAGCGGCACAGAAGCACGACCGCCTCGAGGACGCGTTCTACACGGAGGCCCGCGAGGCTGCCGTTGTGCGCCTCCCTCCTCCCTTGTGTGGTCGCCTGCACCCTGCTCCCGCCTTGTGATTGCAGGCGAAAACCCCGTCTGGTGGTTGAGATTGTGCTGGACGGAGAGTGACTTGCCGTGTGAGCTGGTGTCTTCATGCGGCCGGGCGTCGCGGCGGGATTGCTGTGAGTGTGTGCGGGCGTGGGCGGTGGCACGGGCCCAGGTGATGCAGAGCCAGTGGGTGCGCTGTGGTGGTGAGGGCTGACGTGGGGCTGGTGCAGGCGAAGAAGAAGGCCAGGGTTGAGAGGCGCCAGGCGCCCGCGCTGCACCCGCCGCTGGCGGATGAGCGCCGGCCAGACGCACGAAAGATCACCACAGAGATACAGAAGAACCGGGGGCTGACGCCGCATCGCAGGAAAGACCTGAAGAACCCCCGGAAGAAGGCCCGCGTAAAGTTCTCCAACGCGGAGACTCGGCGGAAGGGGCAGGTCCAGAGTGTCAAGTCCCCAGCAGGAGGGTATGGGGGAGAAACCACGGGTATCAAGTCCAAGATATCCAAGAGTGTTCGTTTTGCGTCATGATAACGGCAGAGTGTGTATTTCCGGAATCCGTGTAACCGTGAACCTGTCACACCAGGCCGCATGGGATGCCATGGGTGGGGTCCATTCTCATGCATGATGCGATCGCAAGCAACGAGCATGCGCGTTGAACGCTGAACTCGAATTTTGTAGTGCATTGGCAGCCAGGCTGCCTGCGTAGGAATATCTGCTGGTCCGCAGGTAGTGCGGCGTCGGGTGTGTGGGTAACAGTCAACCGGCCCGTGTCCACTACAAATTCCACAGCCTGCACACACACCGTCCATCCAGCCTGTTGACATATTCCTAGGTCACAGGAAGTATGCGCATGAACGTACTCGCGCGCCGAATAGGCCCGTCCTGCATTGCGCAGAAGTTCCCTGGGCGTCGTCCGTGCACTGCTGCCTGTCACGCGGCAAAGGCTACACAAGTGCGCGTGCTTCCTCCAGTGTTACGAAGGGCAATGCTTGGGAGACAATTGATCCGAATAAGGCGTGTTGTCGTGTTTCTCAGGAACGCAAAGCCACAAAGAGCAGAATTGTGGACCAAGGAGACAGCATTGACCTGAAGCCTCCCAAGGGCACCCGAGACTTCTACCCTGATGACATGCGCCTTCGTAAGTGGATGTTTGGTGAATTTGCTGCCGTGAGTGAACTGTTTGGCTTTGAGCAGTACGACTCGCCGGTGCTGGAATCCGAGGCGCTGTTTGTGAGGAAAGCCGGAGAAGAGATCAGGGATCAGCTGTTCAACTTCAATGATAAAGGTGACAGGGCGGTTGCCCTACGCCCGGAGCTCACTCCTTCACTCTCCCGCATGTTCCTGGCCAAAGCTGGAAAAATGCCCCAGCCTGTGAAGTGGTATGGCATCGGGCAGTGCTGGAGATACGAACGCATGACACGAGGCCGCAGAAGAGAGCACTACCAATGGAATATGGACATCATTGGCGTCGCCGAGGTGACTGCTGAAGCAGAACTCCTGTCAGCAATCACAACATTTTTCAAGGTGCTTCCACCCCTGTGACACATTTCAACTCCCACATCTCTGCACCACCACACGCAATCACAAAAGTGTGACCCCCAAAGAGCTACAGCGCTACCCTGGGAGCACTGACTGCACTGTATCGATGCACCTGTGTTGGAAGTTGATTGCGTGGAGCAGCACTGCTTGCAACACGAGCCGTTGCGCATGGGTGACACAGTCGCTGGTGCAGAGGCTGGGGCTCGGCAGTCAGGACGTCCGCATACGAGTGAACAACCGCAAAGTTCTCCAGGCGGTCGCCCAGCAGAACAGCATCCCAGACGATCAGTTCAGCGCCGTGTGTGTCATCCTGGACAAGCTCGAGAAAATCACGGAGGAGGAGGTGCCGCCCCACCTCCACCCTGTGCGCTACACTGAGCGGTTCTGATCAGACCCACCTGTGCCTCCTTCGGGCACTGCGTGCGTGCTGTGCACCTGCGAGGCTACGACATTCCATCTCTGTCTGGCATGCCTCGGGTTTGCACGTGCTTCACCTGCGGCTCCTGACCCTGCAACGTGCCAGTTGAGGCTCTTGCCGTCGCCACCAGCTGCTGCAGCTGCATGTGGCACCGCTCTGGTCTCCCTCTGGACTGCAGCACACCCATCGAGTCACCCGCCGCCAGAGCTGACGCCCAGATTGTCAATCACACTGCCTTGCCTGCCGGCCAACGCCAGCGTTCCAGGATCACCGGTCCTGAAAGTGGTCGTCGCCAAGGACATGGAATGGCATGTTGTACCTCACACACAGAGCAGTGGCCAATCAGTACATGCACCGCGAGCGCAACAGCAACAACCCACCACTGGCTGCGCATCTACCGACCCAACGTGATGAAGTATCCAGTCATTTCGGCAACACAGGCGCTGGCATGTGTCTCAGCTTGCTCGGTCTCTGGGAGTACCGGAGCGGGGCTCACGGAAGTAGCCCAGGTGCGACCTGCCGAGTGCCGTGCAGGTGCGGCGCCAGCTGGCAGCCCTTGATGTGAGCGATGACACGGCCACGAAGATCCTCGAGGTGATGGCCTGCCGCAGCATCGAGGAGCTGCAGGCGGCGCTCGGGCCGTCCGAGGCGGTGGACGAGCTGCAGCTGCTGTTCCAGCTCGCCCAGGGCTACGGCTACGGGGACTGGCTCGAGTATGACGCCTCCGTCGTGCGCGGACTCGCCTACTACACCGGTGCGCTGCCGCCCCGTGGTGCCCTCTACTCTCCACTATTTACTCTGTGCTCTGAGCAGTCGCCGGTGCATCAGGCTCTGCAACTTCTGTCGCCGCTGGTGCGCGCCATGGACCCTTCGCATGGCACCGACCCGTGTCTCCTGCGATGCCTGTGGTGCGTGCGTGTGTAACACGCAGGTTTCGCCTTGGCAGGGTGGCTCTCTGCAGTCTGGTGGTGGCATGAGGGGTGCCGCTGCCCGCCGTCACGCCTGTCGGCAACCCTGGTGCTGGTCGCACGGGCATGCTTGCAGCCGCTGGAGCATTGCTGGCGCAGTGGCAGCATGATCTGCAGCTGTGTCGGAGACGCTGTGACTGGCGTGCTGCAGGGACAGTGTTTGAGGCGTTCGACAGGCAAGGGCAGCTACGGGCGATCTGTGGAGGAGGCCGGTACGACCGCCTGCTTGGCACCCTCGGTGGGGAAAACGTGCCAATGGTTGGCTTTGGGTTCGGGGATGCTGTCATTGTTGAGCTGCTGAAGGAGAAGAAGCTGCTGCCGGAGCTGGCACACACTGTAGATGATGTCGTGGTCTGCATGGACGCCGACCTGCGGGCGGATGCCTGTGGCATCGCCACCAGGTGAGCTTCGGTCTCGATGCGGCCACTGATCAGCGACCAGCGGCCACGAAGTTTTGTGGCACATAGGTATGCATGGATGCTGTGGTCAGGTAGGCGTGCTTGCAGGCTGCGAGACAACGGGCGACAGGTGGATGTCGTGCTCGAGGGCAAGAAGATGAAGTGGGCTTTCAAGCATGTGCAGAGACTGTCGGCAAGTCGACTGGTGATGGTAGGAAAGAGGGAATGGGAGGCTGGCTGTGTGAGGGTGAAAGACCTGGATACAAGAGAGGAGTCGGACGTTAGCATAGCAGAGTTGAGGTGAATGCGAGCAATGTTACAACATGGATCCTGTCCTATGTCAGTCGACCACAGTCCCTATACAAAAGTCCTCAATCATGTCGTGCACTCTAGGGGGATGCTGCGGCCCGGAAAACTCCTCTGTGCTGTCCCCTCCGGCATTGACTAGCATCGCATCCCCCCCGGGGTGCTCGTCGAGGTACGACGTCACATCGTACACTTTGTTTACACCGTCGAAACTCAGGATGATCCATATGTCATCGCGCGTGTTGTGCTTGGCTACCTGTGCTCGCGTGAACTCCCCCATCTCTCTCTTCTTCGCGTTGACGGGAGGGCCTGCGAAACTGTACCGACTGGCAAACAAGTACGCCACTAGGACTACACATGCCACACAGATCACAACGAGCCACGTTTCCATGACCACGTTGACAGATCCGGCTGTAGACAACTTGGTCAGCGGGCGCACACAAGCGCTCGGCACTCGCGAATCTGGATCAGCGCGGTCTGAAACAGAGTAGCCATGGAGAGGCCTCACTGTTGAAATTTTCAGGAACAGGTGTTTCTTGTGCTCTCCGCAGTTCCTCAGCCGCTGCATTTGACAAGAGAGGATGGCTTCAGGTGCGCGTTAGGTCACCATCCACAGGCATGGATTCGTGTCGATGGGACCCTTGCTGCGACAGGGCTGCAGCGCAAGGTGCTCCAGACGGCTTCATGGTGCGAACACACAGCCCACGATGTTCAGGTTCAAAGGCAGCAACTCAGACTGCAAGGTGTACATGTACGGGCGGAACCATGGCATTTGTTCGACCACCTCATCGAGTCGGCATGCAACTGTTACACACAGCACTGTTTATTGTTCAGGAGAATGGAAGCACACTGCACAGACGAGGCACCACCCCCAGACTCATGGGGCCTCGCCCCCCAACTGTAGCACACCTACTTGGACCCCCGCGTCCTTCTACGTCGCCGCACAAGTCTCTCAGTGCGCGTGACAACGCAGAGCACCACACCACCCGTACACAAGGAACTGCTCCACTGAAACCAAATCCCCGATGATCAACTCGACTCGGCCGTGTCGAATCGACGTGAGCCGATCGACCAGGGCCCTCACGCCCTCTGCCGGGGGCTTACGGCACCGGCACCGCGCAGGGGTTGCACTTCCAGATGCGCTCGTTGTACGTGCGGATCGTCCGGTCGCTCGAGAAGAAGCCGCTTCCCGCTGTGCTGAGCACGCTCATCCGCTGCCACTTCATCTGGTCCTTGTAGACCTCGTCGATCTTGTCCTGTATGCATGCACAGGGTCACACCGAGCACCCACCCGCGGAACGGGAGCCACTGCCTCGTCAGCGCGCTGCCGGCGCAGCGCCTCCGCTGCCGGTGCGCAGCACAGCGTTGCCTGGCTTCCAGGCCCCCCTGGTCAGATCTACAGCGACGGCAGGCTACGCCAGCACAGTGGAACACACCCCCGAGACACGGGGTCTCGTGGCTGACCACGGCGGCGGCAGACGCGGCGGCGGCGGCGGGTGTGACAGGCAGGCAGTGCGCAGGCGGAGGGGGCTGGGCGTACCTGGATGTCGATGTAGCCCTGGAAGTCATTGGCCACGAGGTAGTGGTCCGGGTTCTCGAGGGTGTCCATGAGGGGCGAAAAGTAGTCTTGCCAGCCAAAGTGGCCCGTCTTGATGAGGTCCACGACCTCAGTGAATCTCGGCGGCGGATCGAATGCCGCGCGGGCCGCCCGGAGCTGCGCCACCTACACCACACCCCGCCACACCTCAGCCCGGAGGCAAGACAGACATGCACATCTTGGTCCCGCGCACAGTGGCGCCACGCCACGGTACACCGAGCCGGCGCCGCCCTTCAGAGCCGGCGCGGCGCCGCAGTTACGGGCAGCCACGGACATCACCACACACCGGCGCTGCACATGCCCATGCATGCGCTCTCGTGAGACGTGCGGCAAGCGCACGCGCACAGGCGAGAGGGCGTGCCTCCTCCTTGCGGGCGCCGAAGATGAACATGTTTTCGGCGCCGATCTCCTCGGCGATCTCCACGTTGGCACCGTCCATGGTGCCCACGATGAGGCTGCCGTTCATGCAGAACTTCATGTTTGACGTGCCCGACGCCTCTGTGCCCGCCGTGCTGATGTGTTGACTCAACTCTGACGCCGGGATGACCATCTCGGCGGAGGACACGTTGTAGTCCGGCATGAAGACCACCTGCACTCACTCGCCCGCCTCGCGCCAGCTGCACCACTGCAGCTGCTTGGCCCCGGGCGCAGCACCTTTCACCGTATGGCAGCTGGATCAGCAAGAGTCCGCCGCATGAAGGCAGTGTGGGGTTGAGGGGTCATGTGACAGGAGGTGTGAGGCTGCGGGGGGGGGGGGGGGGGGGGGGGGGCGGGGCTGCCCTGTGTGCATATGTATTCACTTGTGAAACTGGCAGCACGGCACAGTGCTGGACTGCTGAACCGGGC
>JAUMHO010000010.1:9775-49299 GCA_032360965.1 Ulva armoricana
AGACAACTGCACGCAACTCACAGGGCCTCCTCCTGTGCTAAGCGAGGTGGTCGCGCGCGATTGTGTTCGAAACCCAGTGGGGCACGCGGAATCGAACCCAAGACCTTCCGAAGAAGGGGTCAGCTTTTATAGCGTCCTCCGACCACTGGACACGTGTTGCTGCCCCGCAGTGTGAGTGGTTTGCGGGGTGTTGGCTGGGGCACAGTGGCAACTGCCGCTGGTAGCGGGCCGCAGCGCATGTAAAGGGCCGACACTCTCTCCCTGGCGCAGCAGCCAGGCACGCGTTTCCAATGCTGCCCCGCAGTGTGACACGCTGGGTCAAGTGTGGGAATACCTGGTGCAGGGCTGGGAGCAGTACTTCTTCGTGAACCGGCGCACGATGCACGCGATGTGCAGCCAAGCTCCCGCCGTGTTTGAGCTGCTGCCCGACCCAACCCGGCCGGAGGTGTGGCCCCTAGACCGGCACCCGCCGCAGTGCTACGTGTTCCGCAAGGAGCGCTCGGGGGCTGCCGGGGGTGGCAACGCGGAGGAGGTGGAGTCCGAGGGGGCAGACGTCGGCGGGGAGGGCGTGCATGTGCCGCTCAAGGACAGCATCTCCGAGCATGGCAACATTGTCCGCAAGGACACCTACTCCATCTCAGACTTCCGCACGGTTCTCGAGGGCTCGCTAGCAGACTTTGAGGTGTGCCTGCATGCACCGCGCCACGCCCTGCGGCCCACGCGACACGCACGACACGCACGCGCAGCGCTCTGCGAGCAGCGCAGCAGGCTGCGCAAGCTCTGCATTGCTTGCATTGGCGGGCAAAAACTCGTGCCGTGTGCCAGAACGTGCTACCGCACACAGTGGCTGCGGTGTCCAAGTGTATGCTGTGCGGGGAGGTGCTTCCATGAGGATTGCTGCTGGTGTATCAGGTGACAGAGCTTTGGTGTTGGCGGCCGTACCCGAGGCTGACGTGCAGGTGGAGACGTACAAGGGCAAGAAGGTCAAGCTGCCGATGAATCCAAAGTGCTGGGAGATCTCAGACCGGGCGCGGGAGGCATGGCGCACGACGAAGCTGCCGCCTGGTGCACAGTTCTTCAACATCTTCGGCACCGGATACGACACCGCATACGACGTCACGTACGGCGCGCCGGACGCGCCGCTGGAGGAGCTGACCGAGATCGCCGCCGATGACCCCCGGCGGCGGTTCTCCTGGATCGATGGAGACCACACCGTGCCAATCTGCTGTGCAGTCGCAGGTCCACCCCCATTCTGCCGCGTGCCTGCCTCTGTTGCATCTTCATGTGTAGTGGGTGGCAGACACCCAGGGAGTCACGTGCTGCGCTATGCATTTGGCCAGTAGATACCATGACACCAGATACGGTGTGCTCTACTGGTGAGGCACACTGCTGTCTACAGAGGTGGCTGGCGTGCGTGATTGAGTGGGTGTTGGAGATGTGCAGAGAACAGGCACGGCTCCTCTGGAGGGGTGTGTGTTCGTGGAAAGGGGGCCGTTGAAACGGCCGTCAGGGGTGATGCAGGGTTCGGGTGATCGAGGGTGTCTGTGTGCAGATGGGCTGGAGGCGGTGGAGCGAAAGGGCTTCTTTGCGACACACCGGGGGCTGCTGGAGGTGCCGCGCGTGTGGGAGACGATCCTCGACTACATTGACCTCCCCATGGAGGCCTCCACGACCAAGAGCAGCGCCCATGCGTTCCCCGAGTCGCACGCTGTCAGCACCGGCGCCGAGGGCGGCGACGCCGCTGCACGTGCGTCGGGCGCAGGCGGCAGCGCGGGCGATCCGGTGCTCAAGGCCGCCCGCGCTCGCAAGCACGCGGCCGTACGGCGCGAGGCCCACGAGCGCAGCAAGCCGCTGCGGGAGGCGTGGGAGGGGCAGGCGCGCCCGCGGCAGGGCCTCGACTCGCGGCGGAGTGTGGAGGGGGGCTGGGTGATGGTGCATGGCAAGGACGCCCCCGGTGGACCGGCGGCGGCGGCAGAAGGGCGCCGTGTGAGCGTGCAGAGCACGGAGAGCGGGGAGGTGATAGTGAACCCCCTCCACGAGCGTCAAGTGAGCGGCTCGGCGCAATATTGCATGCAGATTGATGGCAGGTGAGGCTCTGCTTGCGTGCGAATAGGACGGCCGCTGCATGTGCACGGCTGCTTGAGGCGGCCGGGCATGTCGTGGGAGCGTGCCTGTGGTGCACGGCCGGAGGTGGAGGCGCGCATGGTGAAATTAGAGCCGCGTGGCCCGACCAGGTTGCCGCTTAGCGTGGCGGGCAGAACATCCGCGCGCAGGTGCGTATGGTGTGCAGAGCCCGAGTGGCCACTTGTAGGAACGGCTGTATGGCGATGGTGACAGTAGCACACATGTGTGGCAGGCTTGGTGTAACGCGTCAGCGCTGGGTGCCAAGAGGCAGAGCATCCACGCCAGTGCGGACCAAGTGTCCGGCTTCCACCGATGGCGCACGCGTGGCACCCGTGAGGAATAGCGAACGGTCGGGCATCACGCCAAACCCATCCGGGCATTGCCCACAGCACCCCTGCTGGTAGGGACGGACGAGACGAGATGATGACGACCAAAGACTTCCCAACAGTGTTGTCAAACTTCTCATTAAACGGTGATGTGGTAAATGCCATGGTTTGGAGACCGTTTGGCAGGTGCAATGCACCGGCTCGGGTTGTTCCACATGAATGATATGGATGCTCAGGACCGCGCAGCCCACTTGTGACATCGTGAAACCTCTCCATGTGGCATTGCCGTTACTGTTCATCCCATCTGGGGGTTCACGGTGACCGACAAGGCGTATACCCTGTAGAGGTGAAATTGTGCACCCCAATAGCGACGTACACTGCTTCGATTGCCTCGGCCACAGGACGGAAGCGACGCTTTGGCTCTTGCACGGGTAGCGATTTCAGACGAACGGACCCCATGCCCGACACACATGGCCTTGACAATCAGTTTCCGTAGCCGAAGTAAGCGACTGTCTTTGGGGGCTGAATAACCACAAAGCTCCTGATACCGATGGTCTGCCAGCAGAGCTCCTTAAACACTCAGGCGGTGCGGTAACCAATCTGCTTAAGCGCTTGTTCAGTGCTGCTCTTGTCACCCGCCGTGTCCCGCCTACGTGGCGGACTGGTATCATTGTTCACCTCCCCAAGGATAGAGACACAGGGGACTGCTCCAACTATAGACCCCTCACACTTGTCCCTGTCATAGACAAACTGTTTGCCACGCTCCGGTCGGCGCGAGTCATTCGGGCTGTCAGCCTCCATGATCACCAGTACGCCTTCCGCCCGGGCAGAGGCACGCTGCAAAACCTGCTCGCTGTTGCCTGCCAACGCTGCCACGTTTGCATGCTTTCTTGACGTGGCCACAGCGTTCGACTCTGTCCCCCACGCTCTCCTGCTCCACTGTCTCATCCAAACGGGTGTCACTGGTGCTGCCTTTGCGGTCATATGCAGCATGTACTCCTCGGCGACGAGCACAGTGCGGGTAGGGGGCGCTGTCTCGTCCGCCTTCCCCATCCGCCAGGGCGTTGCCCAGGGGCGCGCCCTGTCCCCACTCCTCTACGCACTGTATGCAGACTCGGCCCTGCACGACATGCAAGGCGCCTCTCATCCGGGCCTTCTCCGTGTGGGCCCGCCTGGTCACGAGCGCCAGGTTGTTGGTCAAGCGTATGCTGATGATCTTGCTGGTCATGCCGTGACAGGGGATGGCCTCCACCGTGTAATACGTACTGTTCGTGCACACAGCCTGCCGTGGGGATGAACGCTGAACATCCCAAAGTCGGTCTTGGTGGGGTTGCACCCCTGCGATGCGTGCACACCTGGCTAGCCCGGAGCTTTCTGGGGCACATAACAGCTGCCGACCGCGGCAGCTGCCAAGTACCTTGGCCTCAGGCTCGAATCTGCGGGCGCCTGGGGGGGGCAACAAGCGGCGGCCGCCTCCAAGGGTTGGGCAGCGCCGCACAAGTGGCTACCTGTCCTGCGTAGCGTGCGACTGTCAGCGTCGACGAAGTTGCTCGTCCTTCGCTCCCTCATTCCCCCGTGCATGCTCTGTGTCATGGAGCTGTGGCGCCCCGGCGGGCGCTGCACCTCGATGGACGCCGCCATTGAACGGGCGGCAAAGCATATCAGTGGTGTACGGGCCGGTGCTTCGGGCACCGCATTTTCTGGAGACGGCAGTATCAACCGGCAGGTCCAGTTCACTGACCTTGACTTGCTGTCGGCCCACGATTCCTGCTGCATAGCACATGCCAGACAATATGTGCTTCATGGGAGCAGCATCATGGCTCAGTCTAGCACCCCGCGACAGCTGGCGTCAGCACGGCGCAGTCCGCTCATGACACAGCACGGCGGCAACTTCTCCAGCATGAACACTCCACTGCTGAGTGGTCACCGGCGTCAGCCTCTGGATCCCCTGTCGTACCTGTCCCACAAGTATATCAGAGAGCACTCACCGGCACGGGGCTGGTGAAACCCGCACAGGGCATGCATGGTAAACTCCGTTCCGTGCACAAACGGTCGAGGGGGGACATGGATACTCGCGACCCGTCCACGAGGGCGCATTGCTGGCACCCTGCCTCCAGATCGCTGTACGCCTGTGCGTCTTCCGCTGTCGTCCATGCTATCATTCCGCTTCGCTCTTCACATTTACGTAATGATCACCTTTGGATCGACGGCCATAACCGCGTCGTCCCACCCTCTGCGGTGGCCGTGTGTTCCCCTCCTGCCCGAACTTTGGCTCGGCTCCTCCGGATCAGGCTGGACGGGAACATAGATGGCGTCCTATTGAACGCTCGCTCTTCGCGTGTCCTTGTGTCTCTTGCTCGTCCGGCATCACCGTTGTTGGCGTCCTGTGCAAGGACCTTGCCATGGCTTGTGCTGGGTGCACCCAGGGAGAAGCAGTATTGTTGCGTGCTGTTTGTCCTGATGACTCTATCTCAGTAGACGTCGCATCGATGTGTCTTGTCCCATTCCCGCTTGACCCCGCCGGTGCCCTGGGCCGTCAACCCCCTGGCGTTGTAAAGCATCACTGCCCGCGTCTCGTTGCGGCGTCTCTGCTGCCTGCGTCCTGTGTTGTGTGCACTCGGCAGCCTCTTCCTGCACCCGTGTTGCGGGGCCTGTGTCCGCCCGAATGGTCTGCCCTGCAGCCGTGGCTCCACTGTGTGGCGCCCCTGCCTGATGGGATTGATGTAAATGTAAATGTGACACTTACTCGCCATATCCTACAAGGACCCTGATGCTGCCCCTGTGGATGTGCCCCCTTCTGCGCCGGTCTTACACTTGTCCGCCCCTACCGGTAGGGCCGCTGTCTGGGTTTGCCTTGATGACCGATTTCTTGTTTTCGTTCTTTTTGTGTGCATACGCGATCAGATGGCACGTGCTGGTCTGCTTCCGGCTTCAGGTTGCAATAGGAGCTCAAGGTTGTGCTACGTGCGCGTTCGCATTTGTCCTGTGCACAAGTGGCGTCGACTGGCAAGCGGCCATGATTCGGGATGGGTTCTGCCTTGCTTCCTGACGATTTCCAGCGTGCGGAGAATGTTTTCGCCGTACAGGCCATGGCTAGCACACTTCCCCTCCGTGGTGGCAACGCCAGGGCTTCTGTCTTCGAAGTAGTCTTCGAAATATTCACGTGCACTCACGCGCGCAAGCACGGAACACAACGGGGCTGGATTGCAGCGAGCAGCCCCTGAAGTCAACCCAAGCTTGGAATTTTGTAGCAGAAGATCCTTTCCTGGTCGTCTGGGCGAACACTTGGCGTGCAGGTGTGTACATCGATGTCCGGCTGGAGCTCGAGCTCGAGTGAAATTGATCGAACTAGCACCATTAACTGCAATACGGCTCCTTATGTAGCCTTTTTGAAATTAAGTACTGTATGGCTGCCTTGTGGCGTATTCTTAGTAAGCCGCTTGAGCAGAGACATTCTTCGCAGCTTCGAGTTTCATGCGCTTCGTGCTCTCTGCGTTTGCGAATTGGATCCAATTCCGGAACCGACTGTGCGCCAGTTTACGAGAACTTGCCGTAACAGTCCGAAATATCTGTTCGCGTCCATCCATTGCTGCAACGCCTGTATTCTGAGGCAGGGGACACAGCAGCTCGGTGCTTGAGTACATGCCCAGCAACGCGAACGTGTGTTGGTGCAGGGTCGACTCTGTTCCCTAGTTCGAGTCATCACGCAAGCATGGTGCGCGTCTCTCGCCCCAAGGGTGCATCCCAGAAGAGCTTCTGCCCTTCTTCGGTGAATCCAAAAACAACTGTTGGAACCGTTGTGCGCCCCAGTCTGCAGGTGCAACTGCATCAAGTGGACGCCTTGATGCGCAAATCCTGGGCGTATCAGCGCAAGAATGTCCTCAGCAACGTGTGCATCATACTGGCACCCATCGTCATCGTCACTCTGCTTGGGGTTGTGCAACATGTGCTGCAGGAGCTCCTCGACAAAGGCGGCAAGGTGTGCTGTCTGGTTGCTCGCCCGAACAAGCAACCACCCCATGCTGACCGCGCACCCTGCGCCTGAAATTCTCGACAGGCCTGCGGCAGGCACAGCTGTCTTCACTCTCCGCCCCGCACGTAGCCACCTGCCTCACGCACCTCTCACCCGGCAACTCGGCCTTGCAGTGTGGCTGCCTGTGCATCAGGTGTGAGCTGCGCGACGACGAGCCGGGCGACTACGAGGTCAGCACGGACGTAGAGCGGTGCAACGGCCCTGGCGTGGCTGACTGCCTCGAGTTCAACAAGGATGTCTGCGGCCTCGAGTACTCAGGTGCGCCCCGGAGCAACCCCTAGCCGCCACATGCTGCGCCCACTGCGTCACTCACCGTCTCTGTACAAAAGGAACAAGGGCTGTTGCGTGATGCACCTGTGACCGTGCCCCTCTCCGATGTAAGAACAAGGGCGGCCCTTGGCCCCGGTGCTCCAGATATGCCAAGGTCCTTGTCGGACATGGCGAGTACGTGTCACGTTTACAGTCACATGCACAGACACGTCTAAGCTGTGCCTCTCAAAGCAGCCCTCCTGGGCCTCTGGCGACAACGGGCCAGGCTCACAGGGGCGCTGGCGCCATGTTTGCGGCCGTTCCCCCGCCACAGGGCCCGCCCCCATCAGCACGCCTGCAGCAGTCGTAGAGCACTCTCACAACTGCTGCTGACCACGTGGCGAATCTGTGCCGAGGTATGCCAGTGGTTGAGCGAGCACCGCTTGCAATCGCACCCGAGCCATTGGCCGCTCCGCGCACCCACCCTGAACAACCGCCCGCTGACGGTTCACACCCGCGCCACCAACGGCCCGCAGGCGCCTGCACACGAGCAACAGCAGCAGGGCCCTGTTCGCCTCATCGACTGCCTGCCTGGCCGCCACACCCTCACCTGTAGCCACGCCCGTTCACACCAGACGACAGCCCAGCCTCACAGCAGTCCCACAGCAGCCTCACAACCCAGGCGAGCCTCGCAGCAGTCCCACACGCCACCTCACGCCTCTCCCTCTCCACCGCGCCACGCAGATCCTCATCCTCGGCAATCGACTCCCGCGACTCGCGCGTCTCCGCAGGCCCCTGCCCTCAACTGCTGTCCCTGCAGGATGTCGCCCCGGCCTGATGCCGCCCCTGCGGTGGTGCCCCCCTCTGCTCCTGCCTTGCACCCGGCCACCCCTACCAGTAGGTGTGCTGTGGCCGATGCACGTTTCGGGTTGGCGCTTGCTTTCCACTGTTTCTTCCCCGCGGCTGCGCCTCCGTCCGTGGCACACCTGCGCAGCCTGCCGCATCGCCCGTCGGCCACCCTGCCAGAGCCCACCCCCGACATCGCGCGTGCCTGCAGATCGAGACAAGTTCGCGTGGTGCGCCTTCCCCTCACCCTCCCTCTTCCCGCTGCCATTCGACACCAGCACCCAGGGCTGGGGCTTCTCCGACTATGACGGCGCCGCCGCAGCCCCGGCGCAAAGCGACATCGAGCCGCCCTCCGCCGCCCCAGCCCCCGGCGGCGCTGACGGCCCCGCCGAGGCGCCGGGGAGCGCCGGGTGGTCACCAAAGAGGGCGACCGAGTTGCGCATGGCGTACGCGGCCACCGACTCTGCGTTTGCAGGCGCCATGATGCAGCGCTTCCTGCGCCAGCCCAGCCTCCCGGCTGCGCTGCAGGCCGCGGAGGCCGCCAACCTCGCCCAGGCACGGTCCAGCTGCACTGCTGCCTCCCTCGGCTGTGTCACCCGGCACCCGCCTCGCCACACTCCGTTCCAGGCCCCACGCCGTTGCCGGCCGCCGTAGCGTTTGCGCTGCTGTGGCCGCTGCAGCCGCGAGATCAGCTGTTCCTCACATATTGGCGCCGCGCCGCGCCACTCCTGCAGCCACGCGTTGACGATGCGGTCGATCGGCTTGCCCGTCAGCCGCAAGGGCCCGATGTAGTCGTACGAGCCGTCGTCCGTGTCATCAAAGGTGTCGAGCTTGAGGCGCCGCTGTGCGCTTGGCCGCGTACGAACCACGGCTCGAGCAGTGGGATGGTGCAGGTGGACATCGCCAGCGACTGGACGCTCCTTGCGACAGGCATGGACTTTTCGTTCCTGTCGACGTCAGAGTGGGACGTGGGGTCGTCGCAGTGGCAGGACACGCTGTTCTACATGGAGGAGGTTGTGCACGGCGCCGCCGTCATCGCCGCCGATTGCGAGGCGTTTGCGGCCGCGCTCGAGGGCGCCCGGGCCGCGCGCGGCAACGCGTCAGACGACGATTACGCGGATGACAACACGGTGCTTGGCACGCTGCTGCAGTCCAGCTGCGTGCAGGGCGGCCTCGACGAGGCCGATGGCGTCGACGACCTCATTCACCGGCTGCTCTGCATGCACTACGATGTGCGCCACCCGTGTCAGCCTGTCGCTGAGTGACAACCGCGCCGACGCCACACCCAGCGTCGGAGGTCCTGTGTCCTCCTGCTTGGGGGCACCCCGGACCTGCAGTCCTCGATGGTGGGATGTGGCGGTGCACCATCATGGCAGACGGCAAGTGAGGGAGCATCGCTGGCACGCGCACGCATGCAGCAAGACGCGCCACAGCAGCATGCATGCCAGCGCGGGGTCGCGGCACCGAGGGTCACGCGGGGGTGTGGTGCAGAGCGACGAGGAGGAGTGCCCACACCGCACGCGGTACGCGACCGCGTTTGACCTCGGCGACACCGGCCACGCCCGCCTCAAGCTCGACATCTTTGATGACACGGACGACGGCTCGTACGACTACAGCGGGCCGCCCTTGCGGCTGACGGGCAAGCCGATCGACCGCATCGTCAACGCGTGGCTGCAGGAGTGGCTCGGGGCGGCGTACGCGAGCCGGCTGGTGGCGCAGATGGCGATGCCCAAGCCGATGACGCACCTGCGCGGCGACCTGGCCTCCATCATCGGGCCGCTGCTGTACACGTGGCTCATCCAGCTGCCGCTGCCGTGGGCGGTCGTGCAGCTCGTCAACGAGAAGCAGCACCGCCTGCGCTCGATGATGCGCATGCATGGCCTCGACAATGGTGCCCCCCCCTTGCCGTTCCACCGCCTTGTTTGCCTTCCCGGACTGCGTACACCGACTCTGCCTGCCACCGCAACGCCTTCCCCATCCGCCGCCAGTCCCCGGCACATCTTGCCACATCACGTGATTCCCGGCCGGGGGCCTGCGCACGCGGCACTTGCAGGGGGCTCCTGGCGAGTAGGGAGCGCGCAGGGCGCACCCGACTGTACCACCACGGCACACACAGCACACACAGCGCACACGGCACTCCGTCACGCCGCCAGCGCCGTGCAGGAGCGTACATCGTGGTGATGTACGCGTACTTCCTGCTGCAGTACGCGCTGTTCATCGCCGTCATGATGGTCGCCGGCGCGGCCGCCGGGCTGCAGTTCTTCCGCCGCAACACCGCCGGCGTGCAGATCGTGTTCTACTTCCTCTACGGCAACGTCCAGGTCGCCTCTGCGTTCCTCGTGTCGTGCCTCTTCTCCCGCACGCGCACCGCCAATATCTGCTCCTGGATCTGGATCCTCGCCGTCGGCATCCTTGCGCAGCAGCTCCTGGACAACATGCTCCCCGACGGCCGGTGGTACACGTGGATGCTGCAGCTCATCCCCACGTTTGGCGCCTACCGGTGCGCGCGACGTCCCCTTGACGCACAGGCCCGCGGCGCCGCTTGTGTGAGCGGCTCACAGCCGCTTGCTCACACGCGGCGCCGGCGGCAGCTCCAACTCCAACACCTCCAAACCACGTGCTGCCTCCGCATCCGCTGCGTGTGCCCGCTTGCTGTCTTCAGGGCACAACCGCCTGCCGAGCGGCCCCACCGGTGCCGCAATGCCGCAGCTGCGCAGGCCACGGGGTCAGGACACCGCTGCGCGTGCTGCAGGGCCATGTGGGAGCTGGCAAACTCTGCGTTCCGCGCGACGTACAACAACGACGTCGGCATGTCCTTCTCGCAGCTCACCACCGGCGGCAACGGCATGGGCATGCTCTGGCTGGCGTTTGCTCTGCAGGCTCCTGTTTTCCTCGTGCTGGCCTGGTACCTCGAGCAAGTCACTGATTCCGGCATCGGCGTCTGCCGGCACTGGCTGTTCCCCTTCCACTCCCTGCGCGCCTGGTGCGGCTGATTCCCCCCCCCCACCCCCTCCCGCTAGTGCCACAGTGGATAGCAGCACCCACATCTTCAGCATCGGTGATCCCCACGGGGACCAAGCAAGTGTGGTCACGGTGGCAGGCACCAGATGATGCATGCCTCACGCGTGCTGTGCGCATCTGCCGCGTGCTGTGTGCGCCGGCGACGAGCCGGCTGCATGATCGGAGATCACCGCCATGGCCGCGGCGCGGCGCCGCGGGAGCGGCTGTGCTGACAGGTGGCTGCTGCGGGCTGCAGGTGGCGCGGGGAGTGGCGGCCGACACAGCGGCTCCTGGAGCCGGCGCAGCTGAAGTCGGACGTGGGGGAGCTGCAGGGCGAGATGCTGCGGGAGCGGCAGGCAGCGTGGGACGGTGAACCGTCGCCCGAGGTGCCGGTCGTCGTGCGGGACCTCCGGAAGGAGTTTGCCGGCCAGGACGGCAATCCGAAGCTCGTTGCCGTGAAGAACCTGAGCCTGCGGATCCCTGCCGGCGAGTGCTTCGGGTACGGCGGCCCCCGCCTCGTGCGCTTGCGTTGGCCGACACGGCGAGCGTGCTAGGGACCGCGCAGAGCGCCGCCGAATGCTGCTGCACGTCCAGGCAACCGGCTGGATTGCCTGCTCAGGGGTGTACGCTGCGCTGCGTGTGTGCATGGGGGGTAGCTCTTTTACCAGTGATGCGTTTGAGGCATGCTCGAGTTTGCGGCACTTGACCCTGCTGTGCATGCTGCAATGGCAGGAAGGTGATGGTGGGGAGCACCTATGCAGGCTGCTCGGACCGAACGGAGCAGGCAAGTCAACAAGTATCCACATGGTGCGGCTCCCCACTGGTGGCAGCACAGCCGTCCGCCGGGGGCCCCTCCGCGGTGGAGCCCTCTCACGGCTCCGCCTGCAGAACCCTGCGACCGAAGCCGCGCCACGGGCTGTGTTGATGGCGGCGCTGTGGAGCCGGCTGTGTGATGCTCTGTTGCACCCGGCACTCATCGGCCTGTGCTGACGCTTCTCAACGCGGTCGTGCGTGCCCTGTGGCGGTCTGGAGCCGCGTGCACCCTCAACACCGCAGCCCACACGGCCATTCCCTTTCGCCCGCGCCGGCCGTGCTGGCAGCAGCGTCCGGCGGTTCCGCTGCCGCGTCCGGTTGAGCACGGCAGACTCTTGGTGCCATGCGTGCAGATGATCGGGTACCTGGCGGCGACTGCCGGCGACGTCTTCATCAACGGCGTGAGCATCCGCGACGACATGAGCACCGTCTACAAGTCGATGGGCGTCTGCCCGCAGGACAACCTCCTCTGGGAGACGCTGACGGCGCAGGAGCACCTCTTCTTCTACGCCCGCCTCAAGCGCCTCCGCGGCACCGCTGCTGCGCGCGCTGTGGCCGAGGTGCTCCGCAGCGTCTCCCTCTACGACGTCCGCCACAAGCGCGCCTCCAAGTTCTCCGGCGGTGCGCCCCCCCGCTCCCACTCGGCCCGCACCGGTCTTCTCAGAGCTACCTGCCGGCGCCACGCGGGGCAACATGCTCCCCTTGTGCGCGGTCCCCCACGCATGCGTGGCCGCTGAGGGTCCCGGAATGCACGCACCCAGGGGTGCCGTTGCCGGTGTGCACATGGCCACGCAGCTGCCGCAGCGCGCAGCACGTGGGTGGCTCGCTTGGTGCGTGGCGTGAGTGCTGCGCTGTGCTGCGCAGGCATGAAGCGGCGGCTGGCGGTCGCGATCTCGCTCATCGGCGCCCCCCGTGTGGTGTACCTCGACGAGCCCTCCACCGGGTTGGACCCCGCGGCGCGGCGCAAGCTGTGGGAGGTGGTGCAGAGCACAAAGCGCGACAAGGCGATCATGCTGACAACGCACAGCATGGAAGAGGCGGAGGGACTCTGCGACCGCATCGGCATCTTCGTCGACGGCCGCCTCGTGTGCCTCGGGAACCCAAAGCAGCTCACCAACCGCTACATCGGCCACTACGTGCGTGCCCCCGCTGCGTGCTGCCCCCGCCGCGTGCTGCCCCCGCTGCGTGCTGCCCCCGCCGCGTGCTGCCCCCGCCGCGTGCTGCCCCCGCCGCGTGCTGCCCCCGCCGCGTGCTGCCCCCGCCGCGTGCTGTCCCTGCGCCGCCGCGGCACGCATGCGTCCTCGCACATGGCCGTGGCGCCTGCTCGACACGGCTTGCTGTTGCGCATGCTGACACGCGCCCGAGCCACGATGCAAAGGCGCTTGCGCAGCCTGGCTTGAGACACGATCGTAGCTTGGGACGGGGCCAGGGCTGCACTGGTGGCCGCCATGGACGCGCAGAGAAGCCGGGCAGCAGTCGGCGCGCGGATGACTGCAGCTTCAGTGCAGTGCACAAAAACAGCGTGCATGCGCGCCGCCCCCTGCGCCAGCCCCTGGGCGCTGCCAACGTGGTGGGCACCCAGTGGCACATGCATGCATGCATGAGCGCCGGCAGCACGCGGCAGCGCCGACGAATCCGTGTGCCGGTTCTGACCGGGCCGTGGTTGCAGATGCTCACGGTCACGACGGCACCGGACGAGGCTGAGCGCATGCACGAGTTTGTGATGCGGCTGAGCCCGAGCGCGCGGCGCACGTACGCCCTCGGCGGCACGAGCAAGTACGAGATGACGCGGGCGGACACGGCGCTGTCGGAGGTGTTTGACGGGATGGCGGCCGCGGCCGACGGCGGCATGGACGTGCGGGACTGGGGCGTCCGCAGCGCGACCCTTGAGGACGTGTTTGTCCGCGTCGCGCGCGATGCTGAACAGCGGGACGACCCGGGCGGTGAGGCCGGGGAAGAGGCGGCCCGGCAAGAGCACGGGGAAGAGGCGGCCCGGCAAGAGCACGGGGAAGAGGCGGCCCGGCAAGAGCACGGGACGCCGCCTTGATGCGGTGCTACGTGGCGTCGGTGCCCCTCCCTCGGGCGGAGACGGTGAGGTGCCACCCTCAGCAGCGGGCCGGCCTGCAGATGGAGTCCCCGCGGACCTGACGCCCCAGGCGGCGTGGCGTGAGTTGGCGGCCGGCAGCAGTCACCTCGGCGATGCGCGACCGCCGGTGGCATGGGGCGCTGGTTGGGGAGGGGCGTACGTGGACTCAGAGGTCAGATCGTTTGAAGAACGACACGGTGGGAGGGCCCGGGGGATGTGTTGAGTTGGGGAGGCTGCTGGAGGGCCCCGTCCGGCCGGTGCCGGGATTTGACAGCGCGCAGGGAAGCCGGGCGTGTGGCCGCGGTGGCTGCGTGATGGCCCACCTCGGTGTCGCTGTGGCTCGGTGTTGCGGACGGCGGACTCGTTGCCGCTTGCCTGGGAGGGGGCACACATGGCAGGCGTGGCCGCCTCCTCGCACCTCAAAGAGGCGCTGCTGCTGCCGCGCTGCCCAGCTGACGGCTTGGAGTGAGCGGAGTCTGGGGACAGCGGCCTGACTGCAGATAGGGTAGGTGGGCGGGGCTGGCGCAACCAGCGTACCCCCCCGCCTTGCGCTAGTGAAGAACTGGGGGTTCATGCGACACGCGTCGATGTGTAATGTGGAGCGACAGCAGCTCTGTGTGACACTCGTCTTGCAGTTGCTGCAGTTGCTGCAGGGCCGTTGCTGCTGCCATGCGACTGCTTGGGGGCCTGCTCGCATCACGTGTTACTTTGGCACGCAGCAGCGGCATGGCAAGCTGCTCGGAGGTGGCCCACGTGCCGAGTCTGCAGCGAGGCGCTTGTGTGGCCTCTTCGCGCCGGCGCCCAGCAAGAGGCGCTGTCGACCTCACTGCCTTTGGCCTGTGCTGCAACTGCAGCGTCGTGTTGGCTGATCACCTGAGATGGGCTCTAGCAGTGGGACCTGTGCGGGGGTAGCATGAGCGGTGATGCGCGTGTGGGGCTTTCAGTGGGGGTGGATGGCCTCCTTGAATCTTTGCTGCATGGAGACGTTGATAAGCGCAGCACGCATGTCACCATCCAGCGGGAATGCTCGGCATTTCGGTGCCTGTTGCCATAGTGGATCCTTCACACAACAGGCTGCTGCTTCCGAAGCTCACAGAGACTGAACCAAGCCGCGAACTTGCATGGAAGC
Organism: Ulva armoricana; assembly: GCA_032360965.1. Taxonomy (NCBI): domain Eukaryota; kingdom Viridiplantae; phylum Chlorophyta; class Ulvophyceae; order Ulvales; family Ulvaceae; genus Ulva; species Ulva armoricana. The sequence continues at coordinate 24,382 of JAUMHO010000010.1, forward strand.
ATTCTGGAAGCATGCCATCAGTTGCTGGCAAACATGGGGAAAATAATAGTAGCGCCACCCCTTTGAGGCAGTTGCAAGAGTGTGCTTAGGTACGCGAGGTACTTGCCGTGGAACCTGACGTCTGCCGTGCTCACCACCTGCGGAGTTTCGTGCTGCACATCCTGTTCCATTGCGCAAGCAGCATGTTGTGTCTACAGGCGGACTGCCCACCTGACTCTGTGAACATCAGCCATGGATGCGACGCACACCGTTCGGATGTGCATGCCATCATCAGCTGCGCTACCCTTGTTGGTCATGGTCGCCTGTCATAAGGCGCACCGTGCGAGTGTGTGGTCATCTCATTGGTGTAGACGTTGCGTATCAGTGACCTGAGCCAATTCTTGGGAACTAATCGCTGAATCCATAGAGAGATGACACCTGAAACTTGAAGAAATCTGTTCTTTTGACGAATAACCTCGGCATTGACCATGGTCATGCTTCAGCCGGTCGCAGTGGCCCTGCGCACGGACAGGGGGAGGAGGAACATCATGGTGCACACGTACGTTAAAGTTTCCTCTGTCCATTTGTGTATCTGGGCAGGCTGCGTAGAGCGCGGTGGCGCCTATCAAATTCGCTGTGCAGGCGAAACATTCCCGCGGAGGATGTAGGTCGATGCACTGCGCAGCTGATGACACAGCTAGCGCGATGTGTTCCATCTTCAACGGCAGGCCCGGATCTAATGTGCGTCCCCTCCACACTGCTCCCAGCACTGCACATGCCAGCCCGCCTGAGCGTGCAGGATCACGCTTTGACGCGCCCGCTGCTTCTGCAGATTGGGAGTACAGTCGGCATGCCTTAGCCAAGGTGTGTTTGAAGCAACGGGCCGGCGATATGTGCTCACTTGGCGCATGCTGAACGAGGTCATGATCATCTGTGTGGTCCCCAATGGAACCAACGTGCTTACGGCCCACCGGGTGAGCCGTGCCATCGCACAGCTCCTCCTTCTATACTGCAAGTCCACCACCGCAGTAACCATGGACCGGGTGTTCAAGAAATACGTCCAGGTACAGCGACCCCTGAGTGCATCACCTGTCAGGCCACTGAACCACTGCACTCTACACCTCGTTTTTGAAGATACACTGCACTCTACACCCGCATGCCTAACCGTGCACGGAATCCAGTAGCTGGCCACACGCCGCAAACCGCGCTCCTCGATATCGTTTCCCATGATCATGGCGTGTCGTATAAATTGCCGCAAGCAGGGAACAGAAATGCGATGGACCCGTTTGGCTGTTCAAGCAATGGCACCACATGCAAGCCCACCATGCTGTGCACACACTCCGTCATTCAGGAGTAGGACGCCTGGCAGAAAGGGCTCGTGGTACACGCCTGGCCGTGTCTTGGGGGCAGGTTGAGAGCTGTGCCGGGGGCATGCAGGTGCATGCAGCAGTCGGAGCACTCCTCAGAGACAATGGCCAAGATCACCAGAAGGCATTCCTGGATGGGGAAACCATCATCGGCGCACTCAAGCCCAGCGCGCAGGCCCAGCCCAAGGCCAAGACGATCCTCGGCCTCGCGAACAAGGACAAGCAGCACGCTGCCACCCGTGCCGGCGACCGCGTCCTGCAGGAGGCCCTCGACGGCGCCACCCACACCTCTGCGGCCCCGGCCACGCCCGCGCAGCGGACTGCGGCGGCCGCGACCATCGCGTTGCCGGCGCCTCTCGCTGACGAGGCCGCGGCCGCCGCAGGTGCGCGCAGTGCCCGTGTGCGCGCAACCGTGGACGGCTTCACTCGGCCGGAGCTAGCGCGCGCCGCGGCCGCAGCTGCGGCCGCCGGCGTGACCCCCGGGGCGGGGGGCGCACTGGAGGGCCTCGACGACATCGTTGCACTACCGGGCTTCCAGATGCCGCAGGAGATCCTGCCGAACCGGCTCGCTGATCCGGAGGGCAAACTTCGCCCTGGCGAGCGCGGTGAACGTGCGCACACCCCCCGACCCCGCCTCCTGTTCCTCCTCCCACCCGAGGTCGTCAGCACCCACCCGTTGCTGGCCATGCCTTTCTGCTGTCATGTAGTGCCAGCGGCTCCGCCGGTATGGGTCGTGGGATCCTTTCACGGCGGTCGCCTGGCAGAGAGTTGAGGAACAGTGGTGCACCGTTGATGCAGTTGTGGAGCGGACGGATGATGAAGAGGAGGAAGAGGAGGAGGAGGCAGAGGTGGAAGAGGAGGAGGAGCCAGAGACGGAAGCTCCGAGGCCGCTTCCTGGCCTGGGGGACCCGTCGGACCTCATGCTTGTCGAGAAATGGCACGGGCTGTTTGTCGGGCAACGCATGGAAGCGGCGGCCACCTCTGGCCATGTCGTGTGCACGCGCTCCGAGCTGGCGTGCTACGTGAAGATCGCAGTGCCGCGCGACTGCCCGCAGGTGCCCTGCGCTCTCTCCTGCTTTTTCTGCTCTCCCGCGACCACGGCCGATGCGGCAGTGGAGCAGCCGTGGGCGACGCGGCATGCTGCCATGGCTGCTACGGGGATGACATCCGCGCTGCCGTGCATGCCGGAACCGCAGCGCAGCCATACACGCCAAATGTATACCCCAAACTCGTCAACCGCTGGCAGCACGCCGCGCTTCCGGGCGGCTGTTTCGCATGCTCGACATCTGGTGCTGGGGCAGTCCGCTGGCAAGCAGTCCCCCATGAACGAGAGGCAACTGGGAGATGCGTTGAGAGCAGGGTGACCCTGGTAATGGTGGCTGCTGCCGCAGGTTGTGCGTGCCGTGGAGCGTGCCCGCGGCCACGCTGCGAGCTTCCAGCCGGAGGACGAGGCCGTGCTGCGCGGCGAGGATGCTGTGGACGACACCGAGTCGGAGTACTCAGCCGACCTGCCGGACCAGCAGCCGGCTCTGCGGCTGGCGATGCGCGCGCGCACCGGCCGCGTCGCAAGCGCTGCCGCGCTCGATGAGGCCACCGGCCGCGCGCCGACGCGGAGCGTCATCGAGTACGAGCTGCCAGCCGCCGCGATGCCGCCGCCGTTCCTGGGGTGCCTGCAGGTGCACGAGGTGCCTCTCGGGACGTCCGTGAGCGTCGGGCTGCCGCAGTGGGACGTGCACATGCGCGTGCGGCTACAGGCGTCGCAGGGGCTCCCCTGCAGCACCATCCACGGCACGCTGCTGCTGCGGCTGCCGGAGTCGGCCCCCGCGCTGGCGGCGTGCTCGGTAAAGGCGAACTACGTCAAGCGCAAGAACCTGGTGTGCCCTTAGCCACTCCTGTGTCCGTTCAGAAAACCCTTGCGCCTTGTCAGGGCAGGCATCTGTTGTAGGACAGACTGTTGACTACTATGCCTGCTGCAACCGCCACACTGTCAGTTGAATTTATCATAGCCTGCCAGGCTGCAAGCCTGCATGGCTGTGTCATGACTCATGCCATTCACAATGACACAAGGTGAGATGAGGGGGCTGTTGACAAGTCAGATGAAAGCAGTTGTGCACAGCATAAGTGGTACTGACTGTAGGAGTCACATAGCAATAGCCAATCACTCACCACCTGCAATCACTCACCACCTGCACGTCAAGTGTGGCATGTTCAACTGGGGCATGTTCACGCTGCACCCAGGGTGGCGAGGCACCACCATGCCCAGAAGCGCTTCTCACACTACCATCGCCACGCTCAGCCTGGTTCGGTGTGGACACATGCACTGGGGTGGATGCAGGTGTCCATCGTTGTGCCGCCGCTTTCATCGGGGAGCTCGTTCGAGGTGCGGATGAGGCTCAGCGGCAGCTCCAGTGTGTCGGGGCCGGGCGGGGAGTACGTCGAGGCCAAGGTGCAGCTTTACTCGGAGCCCATGGGCGGCACCCTCACCGGCGCGACCGTGATGACCGGCAACACCACCAGTGAGCTGGAGGAAAACAACGGGCACTACATGGCTGACATGCTGCTCAAGCCGATTGTGCAGCAGTTCAAGCTTCCGGCTGCTGAAGTGGCAAAAGCAGATGCAGAAGGAGGAGTGGCACCCGAGGCAGGTGTTACCAGTGGTGACCCTGGTGTTGCAGTGTCCCGGAACAGGGAACGAGGGCAGCCTTTGAACGGTGATGCTGGTGATGCTGGGGCCGGGGCTGGTGATAAGGCCGAGGACCCGGGCGTTGCAGCTTTGATCTGACAAGCCCTCTCCACAGGGAGGGGATGAGCTGGTGTAACACGGAGAATAATACCCGGAACTGCCAGGGGGTAAAGCACAAGTCAGCACAACCAGAACAGGCATCCGGTCCCTGTCGCCCTGCAAGCAGGGCAACATGAGCTGGTGCATCCTGGCTGTTTCACGAGGGTCACACCCAAACTACACGTGCCCAGACTCTGACCTGCCCGACCTCACCCACACCGGCGATTGACCCCCTGTCACCCCTGCTCCAGCCAATCCTGTTCGCGGACCCCCTGGTGGAGGTGGTGCCGCGTGGTTGCCCACGACGTGCTCTGTTTGGCGACGGTGGGGTGTGCATGCAAGGCTCTGGGCCGGCCCTGTTTGTGTCAGGGTGTTTCTGATTCGCAGGTGCTGCGTTCGGGGCATTGTGCGTTGTCTGGCAAGTGGTTTTACTGTTGTCTGGGTGTTTTTGTATGGCATTCGGGTCAGTGGGTGGTTAGGCCCACTGACCACGGTTGTGAGGCCCACTGACCACGGCCTAAGGGTGTGACGTCTGTTTGGATTGTGTTGTCGATTGCTTGGGTTGACTTGTGATTCTACCCCTTGGCGCTGCGGGGATTTTGGGTTGATCTCCGTGTAACACGTGCTGGTGTTGTAGCTGCCACAATTTGCAGGTGTACAGTGCTCATCATCCTCATGCATTGCACCACGAGGTGATACGGATGTCTGCAACGGTGTTTCCATGCGAGAGGACAAAGTTTGTCACGTCTACGCTGCAGGATAAAACACCACAACGATAGTTCGACAGGCAAAGGTAAACTGCATGAAATCATGCCCGTGTCCTACGTTCTGCATCCTCCGGTAACGCAGTGTTTCCATTGGAGAGGTCAACACTTGTCTACGGCAGTTGGAGTTCGACAGGCGGGTTTCAGAGTGGGGCAGTTTATGCCCAACTAGACTTACATTCTCCACTATACATTGTCAGTACAACAAATGGTACAGTTGTTGTACGGATTAGCCTACAAACTGGCTCCATACTTATTCAGCATACTAGCAACGCATCCAGAACGGCGCTTGTGGCTTATGCAAGCGCTCAGCTGTCTACAACAGTCGCACGCAAAAGCTTGCCCCACATACATCTGACGGAGTTGACGCTACTGGGAACAGTACCATTGTCCCAGACGCCCACGTCATGGCGAAGCATGCCCAATGTGACGAAACCATGGTTCACACGATCACTGGCCTATCCTGTCAGCAAAATCACACTGGCCCAACGTGGTGGTGGATGGGTGGGCCCGTATCACTGCCATGCCTTTATCCATGCCAGAAAACTGACGCCCGCTCCTACAGGCTCACATGCTCTGCGCTCCATAGAAAAACGGGTGTTGCAGCCCCTCCTGCGCCGTCGGCCGTGCCGTGGGATCCTCCAACAGCAGGTCTCGCAGCAGGTACGCAATCGGCGTGGCGGCCAGCCGCTGGAGCCGCTGCTGCATGTGTTCGTCCGCAGGAGTCGCGCGAACGGGCATCTGCTGCTCTGCCAAGAACAGCGGCCGCGGCCGTGCACCACCAGCGTCGGAAGCAACGTCATCCAGGCTCGTTGCATCCGGGCCGGTGCGCCCGGTGCGCGCGCCGCGGCCTTTCCGCAGCGACGCCCGCGCCATCACGCCAGCCCATCCGCGCGCCACCGGCCCGTGGTCAGGGCCGGTGGGCTGCGGCGTCTCCGACCCCATGCTGCAGGATCCTAGACTGCGCAACCGGCCGTCCCCTAACGGCTGACCCCGTAGCCGGCCCCGCCCAGCTGCGGGCAAGGAAGACGGGCCCTGCAGCGCCTCCGCTGAAATGCCGCTCCGCCACCGCTCCGCCCCGGACCAGAAATCCAGGCCCTCAAGCATTCGAGCCGCAGGTGGCCGCGGCTGCAAGCCCTCATCAGACGCAGGGCCATACCGAGGCCGGCCTCGCCAGCCCCCGTCTGATGCGGGGCCATACCGTACATCGTACGACACAGCTGACAAGCTCAGCGCGCCCCGCGAGAGGCGGGAGGCAGGAGACTTCATGGCCGCAGAGTCGGGGGAGCCCGGCGATGTGGCCGTGGTGGGCGACCGCTGCAAGGAACTGGGAGAGGGGGACGCCGGTGCGAGCGGCCCAGCGGTAGCTTTCGCTCGCTGCGTCGGCTCTTCCACCACCTGCTGCACACGCACATCGCGTGAGTGCCTGGCCCGCGAGGCAGCTAGCGCCAGCGACGCGGTGTGCAACGGCAGGGCGGCAGTGAGGCTGCGTGCAGCATACCTTGGGTCGGTTCCAGTGGCGCCCTGTAGCCATGTAAAAGAGGACACAGCCAATGGCATAAACGTCGGCTTTGTCTGACAGCAGTGGCGGCGTCACAGAGGCCTCCGGTGCGCAGCAGCTGTGCCGAGCCACCGCCGCGGCTGCCTGCACCTGCTGGACCTCGGCCACGGTGCTGCCCGGCGCCGCCGCGGACGGCGCAGCCGCCGTCCCGGAGACCGGGAACGCGCCGCAGCCGACGTCCACAAGGCGCAGCTGCGTGCCTGCAGTGGACTTAAAGAAGATGCTGTGGGGGCTCAGGTCGCCATGCACGACGCCATTGGCATGCATGTGTGCAGCGCCTTGCAGAAGCTGCATACCGGCATACCCTGTCATTTCCATGCACATGCTGAACACCTGTCGTCGCGCACTCTTGAATGTGCACATATGTCGCTGTGCCATGCCACAGCGTGCAGCGCAGGTGTCGTGGGCAGCCGCACGAGGAAGGCGGGCGGCGGCGAAACAGATGCGGGCAGTCGCACCTGGCGCGCAATGCATTTGAGATCGGATGTGGAGAATGGTCGCGTGGTGCCGTCATGGATGCGGCGCAGCCGAGCAGGCGCGCTCTCCTCCAGCGACTCCATCGCCACCAAGGTGCCGTGGCCGAGCAGTGCGGGCATCGACAGCACACACGCAAACGAGGCCGCCCCAGCGGGCGCTGCAACGGCGTTGCGCAGCCACTGCAGGCGGCCGAGCTCCACGAGTGCCGCCGCGACGGGCGCACCCGGAGCCGGCAGCCGCACGGAGCACGGCACCGACCCAGCCTCAAGGTCGTTCGCAGCAAACACCTGCGCGAACGGCGTGGCGCCGACGAAGCGGCGGATGAGGAAGCGGCCGGAGATCACATCCTGCGGCATAGGGGTCACAAGGGGGGCGGCGACTGGGATGGACAGCCTCCCCTCCTCGGCCCCCGCCATGGCGTGGGCTCCTGGTGGTGTCAGGCACGGCCCCCGCGGAGTGATACTGGGCACTGGGCTCTGGCAGAAGTTGAGCTCAATGCTGCCATCTTTTGCCGTCGACGTCACCGCGTCAAGCGCCGCAGCCTCCTCGTCAGCGTCGAGGCCTTCAGTGCCGGCGGACGGCCACGGTGGCAATGGCCGGGGCGGGCTGCCGCTGGGGGCGGTGGAGGGCAGGTGCTGGAGTATCACATGTGTGGGCAGGGAGCGCGGCGTCGGGAGGGGGATGCCGAGGGTGCGCGTGTGCTGCACAGAGCGGGGCGGGGAGAACACTGGGTTGGTGACGTGCGTCATGGTCTCTGCAGCGGTGGTAAATTGGCGGCGCGTGGTGGCGGGCGGCAGCGGGAGGGACGACGGCGTCGAGAGCTCCTGTGATAAGCCAGCAGTCGGGCGCGGCGGGGAGGCATCGTGTGACGCGGAAGGTAGGGGCAGCTGAAGGGCGGGAGGCGTGGCCGCAGCATGCTCGCAGGTGCGGGAGGAGGCCAGGGTGGATGCGGCGGACGCCGGTGCGCGCAGAGGCAAGGCGGTTGCAGGTATGGTGCCGAGGGGGGTCAGGTAGTTTGGCGAGGGGCTGAGGGAGGGGGCGTTGAATGGAGGCTGTGCCAAGAACGTGTGTTCATCTTGACTGCGAGATGACGACACGAAGGAGTAGACGGAGTTCTCTTGAGCATCGATGCCAGCAGCGGTTGATGTGCGCGCCTTCTGAAGAGGAGACATGCCATGTTGTGGACGGGTTGGAGTGGCGGTCACGGGCGTAGGGGAGGTGTGAAGTGTCGCAGATGCTGTTGGGGTGAGTATGTCGGTGCGAGAAGAAAGTGATGTCACCTCGTTCTGTCCTGAAGCCACTGATGGCGTGGAATGGTCCACCGACCTGTCTGCAGAGGGTGGCAAAGATGTACTTCGATGCCGGGGGTGTTGCGGAGTGGCGTCTTGAGCGTTCCCGTACGACAGGAGCCAAGACGGAGACGATGCGGAGGAGGATGCACGACCCACGCAAACGTGGCCCGACTGACCTGAGACAGAATGCTCTGTTAACTCCTGTGACACGGTGTCGTCGTGTTGAAGCGCCCGGGGAACCAACGCTGGCAGTGATCCAGGGCGATTTAGAGGGTTCAAAGAGACGTTCTTCTTTCGTCGATGCAGCGACAGGCGGAAGAACCTGGTGCTTTTCTCGCGAGTGCCAGATTGCTGATGCCTGAACGCGGTTATACCGCCCTTTCCCCCCTGCACATTCGAATACACATTACTGGTTGTGCAGTTCTAACCCTTGTGAGAGCGCATGGTCTGCCGGGGCATTCGGTTCAGGTGCTTGACCCGAAGTTGGCGTTGTCAGCACTGTGTTCTCGATGCAGAGTTGGTAAAAACACGGGTCAGAGGGTTCCACAAACAAATTTAGATTATCCTCATTGCAACTTAGAATTCTACCTTTCGTTTTCTCTGGAAAGCACCCGGATCCGTCTCGCTTTCCTGCACGTCCCTGGGGCGCTTGTCTTGGTCCCTGTCCCTGTAGAAAGGGCAAACCGGCTCGGACAACACATTCCCCCGTTCAAAGCATGTACATGTGGGTCTCGCATGAAAAATACATGTCGCTGCAACACAGCCCACTCGCTGCGGTGTCGTTACGACAGGCCTGTATGACACTGCAGCTGCAACTCTGGCGTCCTTCGCATTGCTGAAAAGTATTGCACGCCATCAGCATCAGTCAGGCATGTAAACGATAATTTTGGACTCAAAAAGCTTCGCAGCCAGTTGCCAGCAGCTGTTCGTTGTTGCGCATAGCATGTGTGCTTTGACATCTCCATAGTGGCACACCTCTGAGAACGAGGCCCTGCAGGGCGGAAACACGACAACATTGACTGAAACCTACTGATTACAGGAGCAACCTCAAAACTGCCGGTGCTAATCACCGATGTTAATACTACGTACCCATCAGCCGCGCCTGCAACTTGCAATTGCAACGCGGAGAATAAAACAAAATGCAAAATGATTCCGGTTCCAAGGTGGCAGTGTCTCTGCACATAAACCGGAAGTCAAGTCAAGGATGGTTTTCGGTACTTGGTGAGATACAGCGCGCTGCAGAGGAGAGTTGCAACATCACATGCATGGTGGCATCAGGCACGGGGTGCCCGGCCACATTTCTCATGCCTTAACACCCAAATCCTTGGCCATGTTGAACTGGGAATATAACAGCGGGCACAACAAATAGGTGCGAAGTTTTCGCATTGTCCAGTCAGTCTCGCATGCTGTTCTCTTCTCGCCATGACTCACCGCATGCTAGTTCGAGGATCACTATGGGAGCTGTCAGGCCCGCGCCTGTGATGGTGATGAACCGGCCTTACCAATGTTGCGGGCATCCTGTGTGCACAGCGGGCTGGTCCACACCGCTTCACGCCGGTACGCGTGGCAGTTTAAAACCAGGCGATGTGAGCGGGTGCAACGTAAACCAGGTGAAGTGAAAGGGTTCATTAGAAGCAGCAGGCATCAAACACATGATCCTGCTGCATCAAACACATGATCCTGCTGCATCAAACACATGATCCTGCTGACCCAAACCCACGTTGCGTCGTCAACCATAAGATCTCGGGAAACGGGCATCATCAACTGCAGGTTTATGACATGCATGGTAATCAAACTTGAGACATAGCTTGCGTATGTTATTTCATTGACACTTGCAAGGGGTGCTCAGGCACAACTGGACGTCGGATCTCAGAAATCCAGACGATAAAACCATGCATGACGTTTCTGCTAAATACTGCCACAAATAAACGCAAGACAGCACAAGCTGAGCTCCCCAATCTGACGCTGGAATACACCCAGCGCTTCCCTTTCCTCATCGCAAACACAGCCCGGAAACTGCAGCGCCCAATATTCACCTGTTGTCACAGGCATGGAACCATCGTCACCTTCCTGACGAAGAAAAGCCTCCCCTGGACAACCCTTCCATAATAATTACGGTGCTGCCAAGGGGGCCTCTCTTTCCTGCTGCAGTCGCATCTAGCCTGAGTGAACTGGAGGGGCAGGCCAGTCTCATCCTGTGACCCTCCCGAAGCACAGCGACAAAGAACACATGGCCGTGTTTGACCTGCCCTGTTGCAAACTTGTTCAGTCACGCCTACGCGCTGGCGTGCCTACTTGATGCGTCCCTCTTCATCTTCCTCAGGCCCCTGATTGTTGCCTGGTGCACCTGGGTCCCTGTGCACCCGTCGCGTAGCCTGGGATTGCTGGTACTTCAGAACTGTCCAGTCAAATACGTAGTCCCACTGGTAGGCTGCATGCAGTTCAACCTCTGTTGCATCCATCTATCTGATTCATCGTGCAGGCGAGCTGGCTGGAGCATGGTTATGTATCATGATTTGCATTCTCTACGCAAATAAGATAGATTAGCCAGAGAACCAACATTTACAAGTCAAAAGATTCGTTACCTTCTCGTGTAAACAAGTCCCTCAGCTGTTTGCGAAGGTAGGAATAGTCAGGCTTGTCATCGAAGCGAAGCGAGCGGCAGTACTGGAAGTAGGTCACAAACTCCGTGGGAAACCCGCGACACAGGATCTCAATGGCTGTAACCATTTTCTTCTCGCTGATCTTCTCATACTTTTGCTTCTTGGTTGCAGCCTTCAGCCCCTGCCATGGCAAGCTGCCACGAAGGAAGTACATCATGACATAGCCAAGCGACTCAATGTCATCACGGCGACTCTGCTCGATGCCCAGATGGGTGTTGATTGAAGCATAACGTGCGGTACCCGTAAGGTTCTTGTTTTCACGGTAAGGGATGTGGATGTGGGTCTTCGGGTCACGGTACTTTTTGGCGAGGCCAAAATCAATGATGTGGACCTGGTTCGCACGTTTCCCCAGCCCCATTAGGAAATTGTCAGGCTTGATATCCCTGTGTACAAACAAATACAATTGAATACGACACCATGTGCGCATTGAATAAGTGATGGCATGCAAGATCACACTGGTTGAGGCACAGGAAGACCTGCCAATCAGTGGATGCACACACCTGTGAATGAAGCTCTTTGAGTGAACGAACTCCACACGGGACAGCTGCACAGCACTGTCTGTAAATGCGATGCAATGCACAAGCTGGACGTTGCGGTCATCCGACCACGATGTACCGTTGTGAAAGGAACTTCGGCCTGCCTACGAGGCAAAACCGAAGCCACACATAGCAGGTTAATTCCACGGCGTACGCAGCCAGATAAACCATTCTTGAATAACACGGGAGCTATTGATTTGTGTTCAAGCAACGCCCCGCCCGATCGACACGCGGATGACAAACGCACCAGCTGATCCGCGAGCATAATGACAGTCTTCAGGCTGAAGCGTCGGTTGCAAAAATTGAAAAGATCTTCCAAACTGGGGCCTAGAAGATCAATGACCATGACGTTGTAGTCACCCTCGATGCCAAACCATCGGACAGCCGGAATTCCACCTGAACAGCACGACGCATTGAAGTGGCACTGTCACGCTCAAGGACAAGGAGAGATAGCAAGGTCAAATTCATACTTCCGCCTTGAAGAACCCGGTATAGCTTTGATTCGTATAACAGCTGCGGGTGTTTTGTTTTGATCGACTCCTGCATAGCCATCGATGTCATCGGCTTTCGTCCTCAGTTGTACAGTAGAAAGCACAATCTACCAAAAACGCCACATTATGCATCGGGAAAAGAGCAATACCAGCTTTATAGCAACTTCCTCGCCAGTCTGGACATGAGTACCTGCACATCGTCGCGATGTCTATGCAAGCTACTTCGCTCATCGCAACGTCGCCAGAAGCAAGCGGTAGTTGATAAGCAGACAAGTTCTTTACTTTGCCAGGGCTAAGCCCATATCTGAGACAACTTCGCGCCAGACGCGGGCAGGGGCCGGCCACCCACGATGGCACCATCAGGGCACGAGTATCGTGAGGAACAAAAGAACGCATACATATTAAGCGTTTCTGTGAGCTACGTACCCAAGTAGATGTCTCCGAACGAGCCCCCTCCAATCTTTCTCCCAAGTCGAAACTTTCCGGCTATTCTGATATCCATGGCGCCCAACGATCACACTGAGGTAGACAACGCAGGCTTTTCACAGCATATGAACGAGTCCTGCAGGCGATGCAAGTTGCATGCCCGTGGTTTTGTTTCCTGACGGAGTTGATAAAGCGGCACCTGCCGCAGCACTCAGACTACGACAAGTACATGAAACGCGTTTTGTATGGCGATTGTGACCAACTAATGGGTTCTTGACTTGCAGAACCGACATCGCTGCTGTTGTGGCATGCGTGATCAGCGGTGGCTACCGGTGTTGCATAGCAATGGAGCTGGCATGCAGCAAGTGGTTTCAGCAAGTCCGGGATATTTTTGGCAGATACTGAATGGCAATAGTTCAGCGCAATCACTGGCTGGTCGTATGCTGAAGTGCGTGTCGAACGAAAGAAACAAACACGTGTAGGCGCGATGGTCTTGCACCACCCAACTTGACTCTTGTATGACTGTCTGCGAATCTGCTTTGAAGGTCAGCAATGTTTAAGTCCTCTAGTACGAATTATGTTGGTATTGTCTTTTGTATTATTGCATCTCCTTGGTGATACATGAACGTTCATGCTACTGGGAGACCAAGGCGAACGATGTGCAAAGGGGGGTGACTTGTAAGCCGTGAATAAAGCTAACTGGAAATTGTATCTGCCCGTCACGTCGATCTTGTGTTCAGGGTCCCAGGGAAAATTGTAAACAATTACAGTGCTGAGCACTGCTGAACATTGAGGAAACGTGGGTGTGCTTGATTTTAGGTTACGCTTGAAGTATAAAATTGCATTTTGGATCTCTAGAATGAACAGATGCACCCAGTTACAATTATACCAGGGTACGTGTTGCAAGAGCGCTGTGAAACAGCAGGACATGTTGCAAAACAGCTGCTCACTGACCCAGGCTGGTGGGAGTCCTCTCAGTTCCTGTCAAGTCAAACGATCACCTCAAGATCATACCGGTCACAGACTCGACAATACCGCGTTCAGGGCATGTCTCCTGTTACACTGAAACCATCAACTGCGCGGCATGAGCCTGCCATTGCGTTTACCGTGCACCAGCGGATGAGGGCAAGCCAGTCACAACAACACCAGCATCGGTTGCTGAAACAGTGTGGTTTTGGCCTACTAAAAACATGGCAGGCTCAGCTTGAGTACACAAACAGAGCCATTTTTTATGAACAAGCAGGAAAATGCAGCACATACATTCAAGGCATGTACCCAAGCTGCATATGAATTGGCCAAGTTAACACAGACATCCGTTGTAAAAAGGGGGCTGCTACCATGGCTTGACATCAATGGACTGAACAGCGTTTCGGTTCAAAAACATCGGCCGTGGGCCAGACTCTGACGGGCTCGAGTCGTCCTCAGCTGCTCGTTCACTCGACACAGTTGCCTGCATACACATCTTACTTAAACAACACAGGTGTTCAGGCGTGACAGTGCACTGTAGGCACATCCAAACGTTATTGGAACGCATGAGAGTGTTCGCACCGTTGTGTTTGTCCGAATAGGACGCATTCCAGTTATCCGTGGATCACCCATCGAAAGCCGTCGACCACATGTGGTGCCCTGGTTCACTTCCATGCCTCCTACATCACTGTTATGACTCGACCGGGCCGCAGACGCCTTGCTGGCCACAGAATCCCTCACATTTGAGGTCAAGGCGGTGCCAGCTGCTCCAGCCGAGAAACTCCGTGATGGGAAGACTCCCAGAGCACGATGAGCATGCCGTGACCGACTGCCTACACTACGATGCCGTCCCCAGCGCGGGGAATCCCCACGACGGCTATTATGCACCTGCACCGCCTGGTCTGCATTCAGCAGGGATGCGACTACACCTCCATGCCATGCACATGAGGCGTCAGAGAAGCTGTCAGCTTACAGACTCTCAACCTGTCAGCCCTTGTCATGTCCATGATAGACACTCACAATGGCGTAGCAGGCCTTGGACCAACACGGGTGCACATTTGCAAGACCAGAGGCGCCCAAGCGATGCGTCTCACGACGGCGGCTCGGACACATGCAGACTACGCACCGGCTCCTGTGTCGACAGTGTTGACTGCCGGGGTGGCAGCGGCAGACGCGATGTCGATGGCACACTCTCCGGTGTGCTGGATCGCTGTGGCTGCAGCACACCCTTGCCTATAACATGGCGATTGCTTTCAGCACTTGGTGCCGTCGGTGGTCGCGTTGCCCAGTTCCTGCCTGGATCACCTGAAAGACAGACCGAGCTCAAGTCCCTGTCGCTACAAGTGTGCATCGCTGGCAGTGCTGCCAGTTCTTGGAGCATCTGCCTCCTTTGCAAGACAGCAGCCTCCTTTGCGACGGGCGCTGTACTGCTCTCCAAAGTGCTGCAAAACAATAGCCAATGCACATCAATGATGATCCATGCATGCATGTGCATGATTGATCAATGCACATCGATGCAGGGCAGCTGCCGCGGGAGCCTGACTGGTTTCACACCCATTGCTGCAGACAGCGCAGCATGCACTTTGAGGCCAGTAGACTCGACACTCCGCCGCAGGTCTTCACGAGACTCGGGCTGCCGTTGCGCTGTGTCCAGCTGACACGGCAGCCCTGCAGTGCCCGAAGAAGACCGCCGCAGATCGCTCGCGTGCGCAGGAGCACGATACGCCGCCACACGTCCCGAGCCGCGACCAGCCTGGCGCGGTGCAGCCACGGCAGAAGTTGTGCGCTGCAGACCGGTCGGGCGCCCAGGCGCAGAACTCCCGCTGGTGGCGCGAGATATGTCGCTGCCTGACGGCTGCTGCACACACCTGCCCTTGTGAGATCAGTTCAGGAGTTGAACCAGACTCCGCACAGCACACGAGTAACCAAGCTCACGCTGGCCTGGGTGGCGCCCCGCGTTGTGACCGCGCCCGAGCACTGTTGCATACTGTCATGCAGGAAGCACAGGCGAGCACCCGTTGCAGGTCTTGCACTTTGGACATCTTGTTCATCCGCATCACGCGCTGTGCAACTGGTGTCCGGACAACGGGTTGAGTGGCCGTCACAGCACCTTCAGCAGGTGCAGCAGCTCCCGCAACAGGTGCTTCTATGGCCTCGGGTTTGCTGTCTGCCGCAACAGCATCCGGCGCTCCAGCGAGGTCCTCCGCATCGGGCATCAGGTCTGGTATACATGTCAGGTCCAGCGCTGCTGGACGGGGCTTGTTTCCAAGGCTCATGCTGCGCTGCATTGTTGCCACGGGCGGCTGGGACTGAAATGATGTGGACCCAGTGTCGGAGCGAGCATCACCTGTGGGCTCGTCCACAACGTAGGGGGCCGAAGCTGTGCTACTACTGCGATCGAGGGGTCGCTTCTGCCGTTTCGACAGCGTACGTGTGTTCTGCATACACAGTTGATCATCATTTGCGCCGACAAGCAGGGACAAGCATTTGCAAGGAGCGCACACAACCGTAGACCTCATACACTGCATATTGATAACAGTCACCTGTGCAAGATACGTGCGAGTGTGGTAGGACGTGATACTGGAGTCTTCCGGAGATGAGCTTTGAAAGACTGCGCAAACTCCTCACTGTCACCGGCCAGAGCATTTCAAAAGCCTCACAGCAAGGCGGTTTCGCACATGCTGCAACACAGACATTTCGTCCTTGGCTGCTTTAGAAAACTCCACATCAGCCTGCCCCATGCCCATGCGGTGCCCCCCCCTGCCACAGCCAGTCACATGTTGCCCGGGCGCGCTTTGCTGATGACCCTGGGGCACGTTTTCGTCCATATCGCCATGGACCTGCTCAATCGAGGCCGACCTTCCTGCTCCATGCTGGTTCAGCTCCGCTCGGGGTGAGTTTGTCGCATCCAAAAGCGCGGAAACGTCTGGTGGTTCAGCGACAGGGGCCTCTACGAAATCGGGTGAAAAATTGATGCCGGAACCGCCGCTGCCAGCACTGCAGGGCCGGCCCGAACTCTCCGCAAATAATGGCCCTCCCTCTGGCACACAGGGCTGTGGCACCAACGACGTCGGCATGTGGGGCCGTGGCGGGGATGGCCAGTGTGCAGTGCTGCGGGCAATCGCCTCCCGCGCGACAGCGATGCCCTGGACTGCTTCGGACGTTGCAGACAGCCGCCGTGCTTTCAGCGCTTCGCGCAGAGTTCCAGACTCACCCGCTGACAGCCGCCGACTCCTTCCCGCAGACTTGGGGCGGCCACCCGCACCAACATTGTCTACATTCACCGGTGCTGAGCAAGTAGCACAGTGTGTGCATTCATGCATGCTTCACACGTGGGACATTGACCATTTTCATCCCCTGATTATATCACAGGACGTTGAGCACAGACGGAAGGATGATACAAGTGCCAGGCGCGGAAGGATGGACATGGTACACTCTCTACACGGACATAGGGGCATGCCTGCAGTTTGCGGACGGCTCTGGCCTGAAACAGAACTCACGAGGCTGCTTTCTCGCACGAGCCGCTCGTGCTGCGTTTCACGGTCCTGCCACGGGTGTCGTGGCACAACCACTGACCAGTCCCGCGGCGTCGTCGCCTCGACGATGGAGCGTGAAATGTTCTGCACAGACCAGCACATGCAAACTCCCGTGCGAATTGATCTCATTTTCGTGCTGCATTTACCGGCTTGCAGAGTTCACTCCATGGCACCAAACAAACAGTTACACTGGTCGATTGAGCCATATCACTGCCCATGGACAAGCTGGAGAAGCAGTCGAAAGACTGTAGGGCACACCGTGAGGGCATGATCAGCATAGGATAGCCGTTGAACCTCCTCCAGCAGCTCCCGCTCAACTTCAGAGAGCCTCTCCACCTCTGCAGCAAGCTCCCGGATGACGTCGTTCTGCTGCCGGATCTTGTCGCCCTGGCGCGATGTGCGGGCCTGCAGCGCAGCAACAGCCGGCTCAGCTTCAGCAAGCTTTGTCAGCTGCTTTGCCTCTGCCGCTGCCATTGCACGCTCCTCTGCAGCAGCCGCATGGACCTGTAGCGCCTCTATGGCCGCACTGTGCTCCTGCCGCAGAGCAGCCATCGCCCTGCAGTAGCACCCCAAACATACAGGTTCCGCCCTTTGACGATGCACGCAGATGAGTCACAGTACCCAGCACCTTTCAACGCAGTACCGAGCACATCAGAGCATCAACAAAAAAACATGCACTGTACATACCCGGGTGTCATGGGTTAGAACAACGGCTGGCCAAATCATCCATTGCATTCCTGGCCACATCATGTTCTAACACAGCAGCATGGCTCCTACAACAATTCACAGCAGGTGAAAAACCTCTGGCGGCGTACCGAGCGTGCTCATCCCGCACAGCAGCGGCCTGCTCAGCATGTGCAACCTTAGTAGCCGCGGCGCGCTCCTCTGCGGACGCCACTTGCTCTTGCCAGTGCCGCACGATGTCACTTACCGCACCATGGCCATCAGCTGCAGGATCAGTGCCCATTGAGATGTCAGCAAGCCTGGCCTCCAGCTGCTTCAGCAGCGCCCCCTTCCTGCGGGAATCCTCATAAGCATCCTACACAACATGGCGCCAGCGTGCCTGTCAGACAACACTGGCTGCAACATGGCATCCAAGTAGAGCTGGGAACCCTGGGCATGCGTGATACCACCGCTTCAGAGGTTTTGTATGGACCACTCAGACAGACACGGAAACAGGCGGAAACACAGGGAAGTTTGACCAGCGTTTTCGGAAGTGCAGCGTGAGGCTTCAGACACGTGAAGAAAACCAAAGCTCTTGCAGGTACATATGGGCATCCAGACTGCTTGTTTTTGGAACTGCGCTGTGCACACAGCTGGTCCACAGGAGATGCGGAACCCAAACAAGCAAGCACCTTCAGCATTTTCTGATAGTCCAAGATCTGCGAATCTAGCTCTGTCATATCTTTCTCGGCTTGAAGTCGTTCCTCGGATACCTGAGCCACCAACTCTTTGTGTTCCGTCAACTCGTTTCTAACCCTATCACGAAGATGCTTCACCTACAACAGCAAATACTGTGTAGTGCGGAGGACAGTAGTGATGACCATGATTTTTACTCCATAACATTCTAGATGTTGAAGCAAAATGAGGCTGAGGATACCTCGGCCTGCAGCTGGCGTTCCCTGTTGTTGATGGCACGATCACACTCTCGCATCTCGTCCACGGAAAACGCGTGGAGAATCTGTGGTGTAAGATTCAGCTTCGAATTAGTGGCATTGTTGATCAATTCACCGTTTACAAGCCTCCAGATGTTATTCCTTGAAGGCTTGCGACCATTCACTTTCATTGGCTGTTTGCTGTCCTTGCTCACCTCCAACAACATCCCAGTAGTACATGTAGAGGCCAGACATATGTCTTCCCCCTGAAAGACAATATTTTGTTATCGATCCTCAAGTCTAAGCTGATACTGCTAGTTATGCAAACCTTTTCAAATTTCAGGTGTACGATTACCTGCTTGTTGACCATAAAAATACTGTGAGAAGGATAGCTCTGGATTCGTTTTGAGCCTCCTGCTTCGACTGTGGTGGTGGATATGGGTAAGAGAACCATTTCTTCGGACTTCCCGGTGGTTGTTGATTTAAGGCCCATCAGCTCGCCCTCTGGCCCAACCAGGCAAACGATCGCACCGTGATCCAAATTTGCCATTTGTGCATCGCGTGCGGCTAACTTCGCCGCAGGACTGTCGCCGACTGAAGCATCGTCGACCTCTTTGCCAGATTCACATGAACCATCAACACGCACTGGGGAATCATCGTCACCAGTAGCGGCACCGACAGCGTCGGATTGGTGAGGTGCGCGGGTCCTAAGTCGTCTGTATGGTACGCCGTTGTTGATGGAGGCACGATCGTGTTTCGTACGGATACAGGACCCATGGGAGAGCTGTTGCCGGCAAGGCACATATTGCTAAAACATTCCTTAGCCAGGATTGGATGCCTATGTAATTCAACGAGAGTATTTTCGTGGCTTTCGTCGTGCAAGAGCGCCTGAATGGCGCAAGGCGCAAAACAGCGAGAAACGGCTCCGCAACATAGGAGCGTACAGACCAGTATGGGCAAGCATGAGAGTCCCAAGCCCAACAAGCGCCGGCGCTGCCATTCTGGTGTTGTCCGGTCTACGGTTGCTCAAGTCGTCGGAAGGCAAACCTTACACTAGTCAAACAGATGAAAAATCTCAACCGGATCAGTGGGTACTCATAGCTGTAACTGTCTCATGTACTAATTGAAAAAACACTACACTACACGATATAATATGTGCGGCGGTGTCCGCCACGATCTAATCGTGCCTGCAACCCGGCGGAGCGGTGTTGTTCTGACCACAAGTCACAGTTCAGCGCAATTCATAATGACTGACGCAGGAAAGCAGACTCTCAGCATGATTCTTTCGAAATTTGCATGCGCGATAGGACAGAGTTGCAGGTGACGCGTGTACTGCCTTGTAAACGAGCCAGCTGCATCATGCATGCTGTAAATTTTTTGAAATACCGAAACCAGATCGGCAACCTGGCCGAAAGGACCGCCTATCCCATTAGCATGCCTCCAATATGACGGGCTCGTTCTTCACCCGTAACAGGCTACATGACCGATGAATGTGGGTAGCCGAAATGCCGTGCTCTACAAGGTGGGGTATGCCCACGCGCCGATTCAGATTCGATCAGTACGCAGACAGTGTGGCGTATCGACACGAAAATGAGATAATGATGACAGTAGTAAGTGCGAGTTGATGTAGCACGCGGACCAGTGCCTTACGGCGAAACCTCTTTCCCTTTTCTTGAGCTGCAGGTAGAGCCTCCGCTCGTCATAACAAGACACATGTCAATTCTCAACGAAATTGTTCCTTTCTAACAGACAGCCTGGTTTCTGGCCTTCCCCATCGGACCGAATCAGAGAGCTCGTAGTTGTAGGATACTTCGGGTCAGTGACAAGGGGGAGATCGACACCAGCGTGACTACACCAGCTCGTCATTCTCAGTAATGACGGCATCACCAGGCGCACACGTTGATCTCATCGACTGAGCTAGCCTATAAACACCACTGGCACTGATGTTTTGTACACAGATTGCAAGGCAGTGAGGCGGGGGCCCGTGCCTACAAGCACTGAGCATGGCAGATGTGCATGGCACAACGATGCCAGAGCTACCCTGATGCTCGGGTAACGCTCCCGATGCAGCTTGAAACCCCCCTGCCTGCCATCCCGAGCATGAATTGCATGCCATGAGCACCACCAGGGAAGTAGCTCACGACATAGAACGCCAAAGCCAACACCTGCACAGCACTGGCAGCCCTCCTCACAATGCTGCATGCCAGACTCAATGGCTTTGAATGCATGAGCAGCACCGGGTCACCAAAGCCACCAAGCAGATTGTGATCTACCTTCCACATTTCTGTTGTGTTCTGTTGAGGCAGCAGGCAAGATGGCAGCACTGCGTTGTGTCATTTTTCGTGTCCCCTGAGGAATGGCATGATTGTTGACATCCTTTCATTGTGATGTGGATTGTTTCTACAGCAGCAATCTGTCAGATGCACAGGATAAAATTGCAAACTGCTTGACAACAACATGCCACATGGCCAGCCCATGATGTTGCTGCAGAAAGGTGGCGCACCTGCACAGCTGAGAAACCAAGCGATAAGACGTAGCTGCGCATGTATACCGCCGCATAGAGGGTTGCAAACATACTGCCCAGGTATGTTGCAGTGAAGAGGCGCCGCTCAGCCGAGAACATGTGTTCAAGGCCGGCCTTCCATCCACTGAGCATGTTCATGGAGGCCATGGTGCACAGAGAGCCAAAGGTAAAGGAGAGCGCAAATTTTGCCGGGGCAAAGACCAGCATCGGCAGGAAGACAATGAATGCCATGAAGAAGAATACAACGGCTCCACAGACGAAGGCGGAAAAGTAAACAAAGTCTGTGCCTGACGGGATCCGGAAACTGCAACAGGTGAAGGGAATATGAGCAACGCAGCAGTAAGCCACGTGTGAAACAAAGCCACTCACACCACGATATGGCCAACAAACATTGGCCACAGGCGATCTGAAGTTACAACTTCTCCTGGGATATTGCATTCTCAGGGTAAATTCAACGCAGTGGACGCCGGTGTTCCAGGTATGCATGAGGAAACTGTTCAATGCGTTGATGTGAAGGATGCTCGAAGATGCTGCCATTAAAGCAAAACGCTGGCAGGTGGAAGCAGGGTAGGCAGCGGGACAGAGGTCCGTGATCACCTGGGCATAGAAGACGATGAGCCAGCTGAAGCAGATTGGCCAGCTGCAGACCCAGGGAACCCGAAAGTAATCCCCTGCAGGCTACTCATATAGGAGGCACTCTCCGCTGCAGGCTGCGGTATGGGCTGTGCAGCGCCTGTCTCAATGTCACCAGCGGAATACTTGTTCCATTCTGACAGCACAGATGGCGGAGGCTCTGCTGCATCACCTCCTGCCAGGCCTAAGCCTCGCAGAAAATTCATATCTCACCGCCCGTAAGAGGGGCACTGCAACTCCCGAGATTATCGTCGATCAAAGCTCATAAATGCCAGCTCAATCACTGCAGCACGACCACCATCACAACGCTATTGGGTCAAAACAACATAGACCTTCCTCAGCATTTCATTGAACATGAAGCGCGACACAGTCCTGTGGTGCAGTTTACTAGTGCAGTAGCTGCCTGACAACCGCAGCGCCAGCTTGCCATTCCCAACGGCGCTACAGAAAAAATAAGTCATTGGGGCCTGTGTTAGGATCACTGTAGCCGAGACAATCGCTTCCAAGGCGAGTGCGCACAACACGGGTCAGTGGGTCGTTGCTCTCACATGCATGAGCGCGCAGTTGATATGCAGCTGCGTAGCAGCCCATACTACTTGAGACATGTCTGGACAATGTGTAGATATCTTCGACCATCAACGCAGTGTCACGGATGAATGCCATGGTGCTTGCGGTACACTTTAGTGAAATCCCCCCGACTGTGTGTTTGGCTGTAGACGGTACCGGGACACGAGCTCTCAAGCCGGCTGTATTTTTCATGTGTCGAACATGCGGCGATTTTACTATTGTGTCACTGGCACGGCAAGCAGATCGTAGTTGGGGTAAGCGTTGCTCGTTCGAGGCATGAACGGCAGTTGCGCAGCTGTTGCTGGGCAATCGCGGCAGTGGCCAAAGACAGGCGTTTGGCCGACAGATCCAGGCTCTTTTGTCTAGAGGTGCTGTATGAATTGGTCGTGTACGCCTGAAATCTTGTAGCATGAGTGCTTCTGTCGTACTCGCTCGGGTTGCTGCGAGTATTCCAGATGTCGTCAACCGGGTGGGTGTCACAAGCGGACAGCGTGAACTGGTGTAATGACACGCAGCTTTGGCGCTCGTCTGATTACGTCACCCTGACCACCGGAAGCAGCATGCCAACGTTCAGTCCCTGCCTACCCCTTGCATGGCAACTCACACTGAACAGCGGCTGTCACACCGCTCGCGGTCGGTCGAGTATGCACAGAAAACAGGTTACTGCAGAGTGTTGCTCCGTATTGGCAGTGCTTACCACTGATGTACAGGCCAATACCCCCAGGCAAGCCACATCAAATGGAAGTGCTACAGATGAGAATCTGTGCTGTCATATTCACCTCTTGAGATGCAGCAATGAGGCAGAGAGCAGTGCATTCCCACGCTTCAAAACGATCACATGTCAACAAACAAAGGACAGTCTTGTCTGACTGAACTGTTCACGTGGTACTCCATTGACATCGGTACAGATGATCGCAAACTAGAAGGGGAAAATAAAAAAACTCGGGCATCACGCCAAACCCAAGCGGGCATCAGCCACAGCACCCCTACTAGTAGGGGCGTGGAGGAGGGAAGTGGCGACCACATCCAACAGTTCAGAACAAGGTGGGGGAAACTCAGTGGTCAGGGTGGAGGGTGGGGGACACGTGAGCCACGAAAGAGCAAGGGACCACTCCGGCAAGCAGATGCCACACGCGCCATCAAGACCCCGTAAGTCAGATGTCGACGGCAGGGAGCACAGACAGGTTGCCACACAAACTGACGATGCAAGAAGGAAGGCAGCAACAAGAGAGCCACAGAGGCAGCGGACCCACATCGACGCCACACCAGCAAGTGCTAGGACAGGGTCAAGGTGGAAGGGGACTGTACACACCGTGGCAACGTCACAGCAGGCTCCATCAGCCGGGAGTGCGCGTTTGAAACTGCAATTGCATCAGGGTCTGCGCCAGTGGCCCGTAGAACGTCCAGGCGCAGGCATTGTATCGCCATTAGGCCGGCATGCAGGGTAATGCATGGGCATGCCATGTGTAGGTGTTCGATGTGGCGCCAGCGATGCTCAACCGGGTGATCCACATGAAAGTCAAGCAGGAGGTCGTATGCACGAGCATGGCACAGCGGACACAGATCGTGGGAGGCAACGGCGCCGTAAGAGAAGCAGTGGTCATGTAGGAGGTGCGACCATCGCAACGATATAAGCGGATGGACAGTGGAGGAGACAGCAGCAGTATAGGGCGCACAGAGTGAGTCCGTGAAGAGGAGGCCGCGAGCGACCGGGTTCCGCAATGTAAGGGCCGATCGGCAGCGTTTACCAAGGCGACCAGCAAGAATGAATAAGAACAAAACAAATACACATGCCTGTATTCCGCCTATTTCCTTTCCCCAAAGCTACGTGCAGCATACATGGCAACCAAAACGCTCAACAACTGCACAGGTCTCCCCAACAAACAAAAAAAAAATCAGACCACGGACATCACGCCAAACCCAAACGGGCATCGGCCGCAGCACCCTACCGCTATCGGCGGACAGGTGTAGCACAGGAGCAGAAGGGGGCACAGCCACAGGGGCGGCATCAGGCAGGGGTGCTACACAGTGCAGCCTCGACGTCAGGGCAGACCATTCGGGGACACACAGGCCGTGCAAAACCGGTGCAGGAAGAGGCTGCCGAGTGCACACAACACAGGATATACCCAGCAGGAATGCAGCAACCAGGCGCAGGCAATGATGCTTTACAACGCCAGGGGGGTGACGGCCCAGGGCACCAGCGGGGTCAAGGAGGAAAGGGACAAGGCACGCCGATGCGACATCCACCGAGATAGAGTCATCAGGAAATGTAGCCTGCAACACTTCTTCTACCTGGGTGCACCCAGCACAAGCCATGGCAAGGTCCTTGTGCAGGACGCCAGCAACGGAATTGCCGCCCGAGCAAGAGATACAGGGACACGCGAAGAGCGAGTGTTCAATGTGCCGCCATCTATGCTCCCGTCGAGCCTGATCCACGGGAGCCGAGCCAAAGTCCGGGCAGGAGGGGAACGCACGGCCACCGCAGAGGTGGTATGTCGCAGTAATGGCCGTCGGCCCAAAGGTGACGAGGTGGTCACTAGGAAATTGTGAGGAGCGAAGGGACATGATAGGATGGACGACGGTCGAAGAGCCCAACAGTGTGGTCCTACCACACCTGGCACTGCTAAAGTTGGCCCACAAACCCGTTCTTGCAGTATGTCCCAGGCTGCCACTGAATGAAATGTATGGTCTTACATCGAAGAGGGGCACGAGCACAAGAGCTTACGCAAGAGCGTACAGGTCTCGAAACAGACCAACCA
>JAUMHO010000010.1:49399-166590 GCA_032360965.1 Ulva armoricana
GTAAGTATTGCGGCGTAACCATGCCAGGCTGTGCTGGGCGTGCGAACGAAAGTGCTTGCGGGCTGGGCCTTCGAACGGAAGTTCAGACCATGCCGTCAAAGCGCAGAGCTGAGAAAGCACAAGAAAAAAAAGCGCAAAAATATCAAATAACATGATTCTGCGGTGGCTTAGAGTCGCAGCCGGTCGTGCCTCAGTGCACGACCGACTGATAGAGGTAAAGACGAGTAGTTGACGACAGTCAACCAGCAAAATGTATGTGTGTAGTTGATGAAATGTATGGTTTGGTGAAATTTATGGTAGCTGGTAGCTAGAGCATGTGGGTTGTCCAAGAAAGGGTACTGCAAGCTTAAGGTCTGCACAATTATGGTGATTACCCAAGCCATGACAGCCATCAATCGGCGGTGAACTGCACCTCTGCGGTTAGTGAGGTGATTTGTGCTCGCACAACGCAGGAGCTCACGTTCCGCCTGTGAGGTGTTTGCCTGTTCTCTGTATGTACTGCATGTGGCAGCTGAGCAAGGCATGGGCAGGGTATGGTCGAGGCGTCACTGCTGTTTGTGCATGCTTGGCTTGGGTGACTCCGCACAAGAACCGAATTCAACATCGTCTATGTGCGCAAGCATGGGCGTTGTGGCGTCTAGCTTTACGCTTCGCACACGTGTGGTCGGGTGCCCGTCCTGCCACACACGGTCTTGAGCTTGCGGGTTGCATGCAGCCAGCACGACCACAACTTAATTCTGGGACTTGGACATGCTGAATTCCCTTCTTGCCACGCGGTGCGACTGGGTGGCCTGGTCTTGTGGCGCTCAACGCCGACCAGACTCGCGGCCGCACGTCCCATGGCGGTCCTGCCCTTCTGCCACATCCGAGCGCTACTCTCTGTGAAACTGAGGGAAGCAACGCAAATTATCGAAGTGGATTTTGCCCGACGTGCTATCCCCGCAAGGTATAAATGCGGGCACTGGCACATCCACCCATCACATTAATATTGCGCACTGTTGAATATCTGCAGAACATCTCAACATCAAGCCCCCAGCTGTCGCTAATTTTAAATTGCCACCACACCCCCGGGTATGTACTCGTGCTCAATGCCGCTCGTGCCCAATGCCGCTCGAACATCGTGGATGTGTATGCATACTTCTGCTTTCGTATCATTCATATCACAACCGTGAGACGTTTATCATTGCGCACACATGTTCGCCTGTGTGTCCCTGTGGCCACATCGAAGCTGCTTAGCGGAACACTGGACTCTAGCAGATTTTGGTTCTGATACAGCCATGCACCCACTGGCCTTGAGCAAGACCGTTTACCGCGAGACAGTTCACACTTCTGTGGGCTGCCTAGGCTGTGGCCAATGCCCGCCTTGCGTTATTCCCGTTTCCGCTTTCTGGCCTTCCATGTCCCATTGCACAGACAACTTCTGGCTTTGCAGTCGCCGTGATGTTATGACTGTGAAGTTACGACCTACCAACAGCGGCTGAACCTCCTCGTGTGTGCAGACAAAATGATTGCTTTCTCTGCTCCCATCTCCCGCCGGTTTGCCCCGACGCAGACCCGGGCAGTGTTCGCGCGCGCCGAGGAGCGCACCCCCAGCCCTGCTGCTCAGGTTCTGGAGGAGAAGGTCCAGGAGAACAAGGATGCCATCAAGCAGGTGACTGGCGTGGACCCCACCCTTCCATCCTCCCAGGTGGATATTGATTCCCAGGAGAACACCTCAGTCACCAACATTCTCGGACGCACGCAGGAGATTGTCAATGGCAGGGTGCACATCTACCCGGAGCCTGGCGGGCCTCTTCGTGCATGCATGGCTCTCAAGTCCTTGCGGGCGTGCCTCCGTGCACTGCCTCGATCATCCCTATGTTGAAATGGGCATCCCGGCACGCCTGAATTACGTGTTGTATGTTTATGGAACATGTGTGATTGTCAATTGAGTGATATATTAGAATGACTACTGAGAGATATAGGGAAAGTCACATCGGATTGTATACATCGGACTTATTGAGCATGAGATGGTATTTTGCAGGCAGCGCAGCTGGGCATCATCTTTGCAGCCATCTCGGAAATCACCACCGACCAGACCATCATGCAGCAGCTCTCCGACCCGGACAGTAACTCCCAGGCTTTCTTCATTGCCACCACCTTTCTTGCTGCTGCGGCCACCTTTGTACCACGCTTCATCGGCGGGGAACAGCCGGAGGACCGAGAGCAGGGCGTGTGGACCGTCACAGCTGAGCTTGCAAATGGCCGGGTAAGGACTGGCAATCATTGCATTGAGTTGGCTTGTGTGTACTGCCGTGCTGCATCACCTTGTTCTGTGCATTACTACTGCGAAGTGTTCATGGGGCATACCACAAGCCCGGTACCTTGGGCAACCAGTTTTCTTTGGGGCTACCTCATGAGCAGTTTCGTGCAGGCTGCAATGCTCGGCTTTGTCGCCCTTCTTGGATATGAGGCCATCACCAAGACTCCATTCTTCTAGATGAGGAGTACTGGATGAGGAGAAATTGGAATAGAGCCATCGCACAGTGTATATGAAGACTCTGCCGTATTAGTCTGTACCTGTTTAATAATTGTTATGTTCATATTGCATCTCTCGATGCACAACAAGTCTGTTGATAGCACCGTAGTATCAGTAAGTATGTTGATAACACCATACGCCTACATCCTGAAAACCCCACAAGCCATGCCAATCATTTCCATGTGCTTAGTACCTTGTTAGCTGTATCAAAACAACCACCCCTGGAGGAATGCGATGTTGCTCGAAAAAATAAACACAAATTTACCTAGTCTTACAGATGTCCTCCTAATTCCTATCCACAGCATTATTTGTATCCACAGAATTTACTTCCATGTCATTCTTTAGTCTTTCTATCCAACCAACACCACTAACATGCAAGTCAATTTTCAGTCACCATCAGGGCAATACCTGTGTTTGTAGTAACAAGGCCTGTGTATTTCCAAGCAGGCGTGTAGAACAGGTGAATGAATAACGTGTGTGGTATTGTAAACAGAACAAAACATGATCCTTCACATTCGAGCTTTCTTTTTCACGTCACCGATACATCCACCTTCCGGCTCTGTTTAACGTCACGATACATCGCCAATACATTTGTAGCTGTCATGAAAGTATCCAGTAACGATGCAACGTCATAGCTATTCAATGACCACAACAGGTGGAAAGAGGATGATTGTAATAACGTTGTTAAACAGGGAACATTGAATGGTGTATGTACTTCTTATACTTCCATTCATATTTACGGAAGTTATAAACCCCCTGCAAACGGGAATTGATGAAGGCTACCTGAATACCCTCGCCTGTAACGCTGGGCCGTCCTAGCCACGGTTTTCGGGACGCGTCATGTCGCAGACACAAGCAATTGCTTCTGTTCGGCTCCGGGATATCTTCTTGTAATGGAGCCTCGCGGGTCGGTAGCATGTTGCCATGTGTCGTTGACCTTTGTGCGCATGTAGACACCAGCAGGCAGGGCAATGACGTACACTGAAGACAATATTCTAGTTATACGCGAGGAGCAATGACTTCACGTGAGCGTTTAGCCTGCTCCCGCGTGTACGTATCCAAACAACCGTTCGGCAAGTGGCACTTCGTGTGCCTCGCCCGACTGACATACCTGGTGCCCTGATCTAGCACATACATCAGAGCGATATCCGGAGTGCAACAGCATCAGAAAGGTAGCTAAGAGTCTCTTTGGAAATTAATCGAGTTGTTTTAGGCGTATTCCGATTGTTGTGTGTGCTGGTGCAGCTCTCCGCCAGCCCATTGGAAGGATGCGTGATCACATTGTGACAGGTAGCGGCGCGTTGATAGCTCCCAGTATTCCAGTGGTGTAGCATCAGCTTACAACTCCGTACCGCGAAGGTTTGGTAGAATGACTGGTCCTGATGCAGCAAGGCAGCGTCTCAGGCACATGCTACAGAGCTTGCAGGTTCATCCACCAAAACGGGTTAGCAACCTTTGAAAGCTGTGGCTGTGCACAGCAGTACTGGTTAATTTTGCTTGCTGCAGGTAGATGATCCCCATGGTGCTCATGCTGATGGAAGCTCAGCTCAAGTAGCTCCTGTCACAGCGGAGGAAAGTACGATGTCCAACATCCGTGCAGGCCATGTGCGCTGGATATGCGTTCGATAATTAAGGGGGGTAATCATTGTTGTAGCGGAGACCATCAAAGATGTGGCTGCCATGGACATGGAGCAAGTTTATCAACAGCGCATCAAACTCCTGGAGACAAAACTGGCGCAGGCCAGTGAATCCAACAAAAAGCTCAAGCTCGACCTGCAGCTACAACGTGAAAAGCATAACATGGAGATAGATCAACTCCAAAACGAAATTGGAACTGAGGTAATGCAGTTGAAGAACCGACAAGATGAGGTGTGGCTTCAAACCTTCATGCCGCCCAAGATACCACACCCCGCATCAGGATCCAACTCACAGCACGTGGGCGTGTATGAGATGCGCTGAGTGATAGCCATGCCCTGCGTCGGGTCTGGGAAGCGTAAGAATCACGACTGCTGCAGCAGGAATGCAGGTGGAGGAGGCGCGCTTGAAGGCGGCAAGTGAGGCCAGCGTGGCAAGAGTTCAGCTGTCAACCACAGTCATATCAGACGCCAAGTACACTGAATTGACGCAGATCCCAGCGGAGCAGCGCTGCATGGCAGATGAAGTGAAGCTGGTCATCCACGAAGGGCTGCAGCAGAGCCGACAGGAGAATGAGCGATTGCGCCTGGAGCTGCAGGTGCTTGCATACTCCACAGCCACCCTGCGCAACACTTGCACACTTGAGCGAATGCGGCACATCCGCAAGTTGTGTCATTCACACGGTCTGCAGCGTGCAGCACCAATCGTCTTCATAGCCTCGGCCAGGGGTTGCAAGTTTACGGCATGGTTGCATGAGACTCGAGTCCTCTGCTGCAGTGATGCTGCCCTGCAATGTTGATGTCAGTGTTACTGTACCTTTACACTGTCATTGCACAAAGGTGCTCCACTCTCCACACCGGGTGCTGGAACGTGTAACACCGCATTCTTACGTGCGTACCCCCTCTTGAGCTGCACGTGAATAGCGTGTATGCTGGGCTTTGGTAGCGTGTATGCTGGGCTTTGGTAGCAGCTGGCCGCCACCGTCGCAGTGCACGCAGCTCTGTTCTCCCGCTGCAATGCCAGCCGTGCGCTGGTCACCGCTGACATGCCGTGTGCTGTAGACGATGCGGGAGGCGCAGCAGCGAACGCTGCTAGAGACCGCGACGCTCCGGCGCGAGGCGTCGCGGCTGCAGGCGGCGGAGGCGCAGGCGGCCGCGGAGCACGAGCTGGGCACTTCGGCGCACGGGGCCCAGCTGCAGCGGATGCAGCACGACCTGGATCAAGCCGCACTTGCTGCGGAGATTAACAAAGCCAAGGCGGCGCAGTACGACGAGCTGGCCGCACATGCAGACGGCCTGGAGCGGTCGCTGCAGCTGCTGCGAGGGCAGGAGCAGGCTCGGCTGCAGCTGGAGCAGCGCGCAGCAGAACTGGCAATCAACCTCAAGGTGTGCCACACGTGCCCTCGCTCCGCTGTCACCCACCGAATAGGTGCTGGCCTGGCAGCCAAGCGGGGGTGGGCCGCTTCGCCGACTCTCCGGTGTCAGGGCCTGAACGTTACACCCCGCACACGTGACGTCGACTCCATTGTCGTAGCTGCCCAGCGCTGCCTACAGGGCTGCCACTGTAGCAGCGGCACGGTGCAGGACAGGGAGCACAAGCTGCAGCTGACAAGCATGGACAGTGCGTACCTCAAGCGTGAGGTGGCGAGCCTGGAGGACCGCCTGCGGGCCGCTGAGCAGGAGCGCAGCAGTGCGCATGCGGCTGCCACGGACGCCACATCGCGCCACACCGACATCTGCTCCAGCTTCCTGCAGGTGCTCTGGCCCCATGCACCTGCCAACGTGACCCCATGCTTCGGCGGTGCACCTCTCACTCCCGTGTGCACATCCCAACCTCGCAGTTTGGCGCATTTTTAGTTCGGCATCTGTTTTCTTGCAACCAGTCGTCCGGAGGGTATGCCACTGCTTCTCAGCTAGACTGTGAGGCTGTTTCTGCAAGCTGGTTTGGTTCGCAATGCCTCAGCGCCATGATGCATCGATCGTGCATCGCATGGCGCAATCCATTCAATTGAGTACAGCATGATCTGCACCTGCCCACGCACCCCCAGAGGCCCACACTCTGGAGGAGTAAGATGGCGGTGACCAGTGGTCTAGAATCCCGGTGTGAAAGCTGTGCGAGCCTCAGCGCAACGGTGTGGCTACATGAGGGCACTGCGCGCCCAGCCGATGCATGCGGAGTCCTTCCAGCAGTTTGCACGGCCACCACCGGCAGCTGCCGCCCCAGTGGGACTGACAAAAGGGAGCTGTCGTGGAGGGAGATGGTGACGGCCGCGCGGCGCTGGAGCGGCGGATAGACGAGGAGGTGGCCAGGGTGCGGGAGGCCGCACGGACCGATCTGGTGACGGTGCGCGAGGAGGCGCGTGCAGCACTGGAGCGCGAGACGCGGCTACTGCGCGACATGCGTGACCGGGCGCAGCACGACGCCGACCTGGCTGCGGCAGAGGCCAAGGCGTGCCGGCAGGCGCTGGACGATGCCGCAGTGCGTCACCGAAGCACGCAGCACAAGGCCGACGTGCGGAGCAGCGCGCTTGCGGCAGAGCTCAAGATCATGGGGGCGGACGTGGGGCGTGCCAAGGTACGGCGCTCTGAGGTGCCGCCTGCCACGCGACGACGGTGGCCGTGGCTGCCGCAGGCGACCGGCTGTCCAGGTGGACACGCGTGACTGTGACAGCATGCCTACAGCAGTCGCGTGCTGTTGCCGCTGGCCAGCCTCAGCTCCTATCCTCACCTGTGCTGCCAGCTGCTGTGGAGGTCAGGGACGTCTGTGTGCCGCAGGCCGCCAGTGGCCCTGGGTGGCTTCTGATTGCGGAGTGTCAGCGCCTGTGTATCGCGCGGCCTGTTCTGTGTGATGCGGGTGGCCGTGCAGATGCTGGCCGCAGAGCGGGAGGAGCAGGCGCTCAAGCTGCAGGCCGAGAACGAGATGCTGGCAGAGAAGGTTCGAGTGTTGACTGACACGCTGTACTGCCACGCGGGCGCGTCTGCTTGCACCTCGGGCGAGCCCGGCGCCGGCGCAGCGGCGTCACCCGGGAAGCGGTCGCGTAGCGAGAGGGTGGCACGTGGGTGTGGCCGGGGGGCACAGAGTGCGAGTCCGCAATCCCGGGACGATGGCGGCGAGGCCGCTGCAGGCTCTGCAGTTGACTCCAGGGCTCTAAGGGCGCTGCGGCGCGAACGGGATGCACTGGCTGCCCAGTGTGACGACCTTGAGAAGCAGACGGCCAATGCCAAGGCAGGTGAGGACGTTGCGCTCGTTTGCGTTGCTTGCGTCTGGCGTGAGGCTGCTGACGAAGTGCGCATGCTGCTTTTCTTCGCGATGCTGTGCTTCAGGCGCACCTCCCAGGCTGGTGCCCCGACCAACACGCTCCTTGGTCAAAGCCAGGTACTACAGTGCTCTGGGGGATGCTCATCTGGATGTTGTGGACATGTTGGCAGAGTCTGGGGTTCACTGTCCCTGCGCCCGCCAGAAGCATTATCTCCCGCCCCACGCACTCGTTAGATGTTACCCCGTGTACAATGCATCGAGTGATGGGCTAGCGTAAGAGGTAGCCCTCATGCCCAGGTGTGTGCTGGCTGACGGCGGCGGCAGTGCAGAGGTCCACCGAGTCCGGTCCGCGCACGGCCGCCTGCCTGCAGCGGCTTTCCTGACGCAAGAGCTGCAGCAGGCGGCCGCGCAGGCGGAAGAGGCCGGCCAGGCGGCGCGCGCCGCCCACGGGCAGCTGCGGGCGCAGGCCGCCGAGCTCAAACTGTGCAAGAAGCGGCTGCGTGCCGTCCAGGGTGACCTCCAGGTGTGCCTGCCTCCCTGCACCTCCGCCCGAGCATGTCGCCTAGCATGCATGTGCAGCACCATGCATGTGCAGCCGAGGGGCTCCCAGGACCGTGACCTCCTTCCGCCACAGCAGCAACCCCTGCTTCTCGTCAGTTGGTTCTACACATGACGAACACTGTTGTGATCCATCTGGTTGCGTTTCATCGCTGCCTTTAATGAGAGAGTCGTACTGGCCAGCATTTTCAGGGTGTTGTCCCTAATCACTGTCGCCGTCGCCCACGTCACGCCCTTTGATCCATAGTTTGAACCGTGCGCTGTACATGCGCTCACTGCAGCATACAGAGTTCGTTTGGGGAGTCTGGCACCATTCGGATGCAAGCGGGGGCATGCGCGTCGTGTGCCCACGTGCGGAGGACCTGCTGTGCAACGCCCGGGCCGTGCTGCTGCAGAGCGTGCTGGAGCAGCGGCGGTCGTTTGACGTGCTACTGGAGCAGGCTACGGGCAGCTTGCCCAGTGACCGAGAACAGTGGAGGCCGGAGGCGGGGTAGGTCGGCCCTCGGTGCTGAGACAGAGGCCGGCCGTGTACGGCCTTCTTGAGGCATGCCAGAGTAATCAGCACAAATTCTCCAGACCCGGCTGGAGTCGGACACACGGCCCCAATGGAGCTGGGAGCCGCGCCTGCCAGTGCGAATGTAGGCACCGAAGTGTTTGGGTACTGGTGATCGTGGCGGTCTGCCTGCACTAGGTGCATTTGCAGCCAGCCTCAGTGCTCGGGCAATCAAGGTCCGACTGAATAAGGGAGAGAGTGTTCGCAGCAACTCCAGACACCCGAGCCAGCTAGAGTCATCTGACGTAGTCATTACGATCAGCAGGTCGCTACAACCTTAGCAGCAGCTGTAGCGTCAATAGTAGTAGCACATATGGAAATGCTGTTGGGAAACAGGCTTGTAGAGTCATCGCACATTTGATGTCGTCGTGGTCCGTTCCAGGAGTTGCTCCGGCATCGCTGGAACAAATAGACCAAAGTGAAGGCTTCTCGGGTGCATGTTGTTGGAACTGTAGGAGATCTGGTTTCATCACTGCGGACCCCGCGGCAACTGTGGGTGTGCTCAATACAGCAGCAACCAAACTAGCTTCGTGCAATTGGCTGGAGCACGTGTGCACCGAGGACTTTGAGAGAGCTTGTTTGAGCAGGCTGGCAGAGTCACCAGCTGTCCTGCTGCTGGTGCAGCTGGCTCGTGGCAGTTGTGCCGCGTTGCCTGGCGGGAGGCACGTGGGCTTCTTCTTACATGTGGACTTGGGTGGCAAGGCTTGGACTCGAACGCGTTCGCAAGCAATGATAACTCGCGTTTGCAGACAGGCACACCAAGCGGTTGGATGGTTGTTGGCACCAAGTCCGCACGGTCGAAAGGTGGTGATGTGCTGAAATGTCAAGATTTGGTGATATCTCGGTGCAGAACCTACCACCTGTCCGGCTTTGCTGCGCCAATTGGTTTTGTGCACTGCCGATAGCGCAACCTTTACAGGAACAGGCACGCCTGCTTGCAGCGGGGAAACCGCTTCCGTATGCACATGCACGTCAGCACACTTCCAGACTGTGAGATTCCTGGTCTCAGTCCTAGGCCAGTCACAGGGAGGCTACCACCTGCAACGGCCTTGCCATATTCCAAGCCTGCCTTGAGCTTTGTACTGAGGACGTCACCGGTAGGAGAGAGGAAAGATGGGAGGGCGGTATGATAGCGCAGGCCGTGGAGGTTGTGCACGTGACGTGGGAGGGGGACAACTAGAGAGGGGGTGGAGGGGGAAGGCTGGCTGCGGTGGAACAGCAGCGTTGGTGAGAGGGGCAGCTTTCCTGGCCTCCGGCAGGGAGGGGATGTAGAGGAAGGGGCCTGTCAACGTTGCGGTGCGGACGCGCGAGAGGCTGTGAAAGCCTTGATTTGTCAGCGCCCTTCACCAACCCACGCTGGTCGTCCAGCCTGGTCGTTTCAGTCGAGGCTGTGGCAAATGGGAGGATCTGAGGTCCGATTGCATCCGAATAATGATTGGGTTAGTGATCAGCAAGTCCCCGTTCGCGCCAATAGTGCAGCAGTCTATCACGTCATAAAGGCGCAGATGTAGCGCGGCCACAATTGAACACCACGGCGCTGAGGAATGGCAATTGCGATGCGCCAGGACTTTTCGATCGGACATCAATTCCGGCCCGGCCCCAGTACTACAGTCCGTGGCACTCTCCGGCATCCGATCGGGGCGTCAATGAAGCACCTCCGATCTCGACAGGGCTGAGCAGAGCGCAGAACAGTCGCATAATGCAGGTACTCCATTGACACTCTTTCGGAGCAAGCTGGCGAAGCTGTGGAAGCATGCGACGTGGACGATCTGTGGTATCTGAGCGTTTGTGGCTGAGGAACCTTGTCGCTCGTGGACCAGCAGAGGGTCGTCTGCGGATACGAGCGGCCAAGCGGGCGGGGGAAGCCGTGGATATGATACCGGGGCATGAATCTAGAAGGCACGCACTCTCTGCTAGACATCCGCACAGCGCCGCGGCGATCGCAGCACGCCAAACCCACGGCCGCGCCTGCAACTCGCGGATGCATGATGATATCATAAGCAGGAAACAGTTTTTAAATGACTACCGCTTCGGAGGATATCGGAAGGCAGATGGTGTCAGCATACGTAGCCAGTGCTGGCATATCGGGCTGGACCACTTCCGCCGAAGTCAACCTCCTAATCGGCGTTGCTGCCGTCATTCTCGGCGTCGCAGCAACGATTCACATGTTCTGGTATGTTGACGTTGTCTGTGATCGTGGGCATCTGCGTGCATGTGCGTCGGATT
This sequence comes from Ulva armoricana, assembly GCA_032360965.1. Taxonomy (NCBI): domain Eukaryota; kingdom Viridiplantae; phylum Chlorophyta; class Ulvophyceae; order Ulvales; family Ulvaceae; genus Ulva; species Ulva armoricana. Next base: position 60,148 of record JAUMHO010000010.1, read on the forward strand.
CGCGCGATCCGCTTGTGTTGCACCAACAAAGCTTGCTCTTGAAGTAACACGCCGATGTGGCACGATGATCAAGAGCACGAGCCGCGCAAGGTGTACCAATATCAGCGTGTAGATTGCAAACGCCGGGAGGTCTTCATGCCTAGCCGTGCCAACGTGTCGTGAATGCAGGTACGGCATCGTGCTGAAAAAGTTCGGCACAGCCATGGGTTTCGAGGTTGGCCTTGCGGCGGTCGCTAGCTGGTTGCTGGTATGTTTCCTTCCCCTGTTCCCGCTCCTGATCCTGCGCCTGCAGGCATGACGCTCATCCCCTTGCAGGTGTATGGAGTGTTTCAGGTGGCTGATACGGTGTCACCCGGAACACCAGCCCACACGCAAACCGACTAGCGACGCAGGATGACCACGAGGTACCGAGCTCACGGTACATGGCGTCATGTGGAGGCCAGCTACAGCATCCGGGGCATGTGCACAGGCAGAGCGCTTGTCCGCCTGGCCCGTGCTGTTCGGATGCAGGACAAGTACGCAAGGAGTTCGGCTTTCGCACTTGTCTGCCTGATTCCGCACTGGTTTCGGAGGCCTCGGATGTCAACTGGTAGATCATTCTGTGCCTTGTACGAGGCTGAGGCAGACCTCAAGACCTCAAGAAAACTATCAAATACTTTTGTTCGTGAAGAAGCACGATCACACGCAAGGTGGCTTGGCTACACAAGCCCATGGTGAGTTGAGGCTGGCATGTGTTCATTTGTTCTGACATGGGTGGACAGCATTGCAGTGCACGAGTTGTGATTGAACATTATGCTCAAGCCGCAGTGGTCATGACAAGGATCCCAAGGTTCGAGAACCTCGTCACTGGTGCTCGCAAGCAGTCGCAACCACGGAGGCTGCTGCTTGTGTGTGATGCTAATCACCGTGGCACTGCATGCCTGGTCAGGAGGGAGTGTGTGGTGTTCACCATCGGACATGCCACTGTGGTATTGACTTCAAGGCGACTCAGGCATTGCAGCAGTTGAACCTGACAACACGTTCCCCAACGTGATCGTGTGGCGGCTTCAATGATTGTAAGCTCCGCCATTTCCCTCTTCGTCAGTGCTGTAAACACGCACAGGGACATGGTTGATAGTTGTTGAGCAACAGCAAAGCTGTAACGACTTTACCGGCCCATGGCTGGTGTTACATACTTCTTACATGCATTCTTACTGTCATGATTCGTTGAGCGAGTGAACACTACTCAGTTGCTGTCGCTGGGCATGTAGCCTCCATTCCTGTGCGCGTCCCATGCTGAGAACCGCGATCAGTCCGCCATCTTGCCCCATTATTCGTCGACACAGCCAGACCTGTGGCAAACTAGATGCATCCCGGTGCTTGCATCACCCCGGGGTCTCTGGCTGTCTGAGCTGTGCATGCTGCAGAATTTCGCCCATCCTCTTCCGCAGCTGCTTTAGCGTACAGGCCGCCTGGTGCGAGCGCCATTGCAGGGGCCTGCAGAGACACGCAGTCTGATATGACTGCTAGCGCTGTGGTTCCATCCGGCAGCTGCGCCACTCTCGCCACGATCGCATGCACAGGCAGGTCGTGCTGCTTGCTGCCAGCCGCCTGCACCCAGCCACTCGCTGTCTTCACATGCCAAGCAAAGTCCTGTGTGTGGGGTCAGCTTTGGGCTCTCTGCAGCGCCCGTGCAGGCATTTAGGTACGTGTGCGGAAGCAGGCATGCAGATAACAAGGCTCACCTGAGCATGTCCTTTCCATTGTTTTCATGGCTGCACCCTACAATGCCCCAGGTACTGTACAACCATGGGCATGATGGGCACTAGCGTGTCAGCAGCCGACGCAGGTGAGCCTCTCTGCGGCAGAAATACTAGCAATGCCGCGGTACGTAGTGGGCCGCTTGTAGGGCACGGCGGCTCAGTGCGGCGGGGGATGCACTACGCGTGATTGAGGCTGGCACGACACACGTAGGATATGGCGAGTAAGTGTCACATTTACACGGCATGCGGCCACTCGAGTGCACACGCCCATGGTGCCTCTGCGGACGAATCGGCGGCGCAGTGGTCAGCTCGGTAACAACGCGAGGGGGAGCAGCTCGGCAGCCCTGCCAGCCCTGAGGCCAGGCACTTTCACAATGGGCACGCCAATTGTGGACGCTGCGACAGACCTGGGTGTTACAGACCTGGGTGTTGTCAGCCAAGCAGCTTCTGAGCCACTGCGCCGGACCTGTGTCCAATCTGATGTACAGCGTGTCTTTGGCGGTCTCGTCATGAGGTATGGCATGGAAAGGTTAGGGACCCAGTTGTATTCAGCAGCGCCATGTAGTGCCGGTCCTGTGAGATTAGGGGTGTGGCTCATGCACACAAGCGCTGGGGAGTCGTCAAGTCGTCAAAGCATATCATTGGCGCCACAGTTATCGAGCGCTTTGGTATAGCTCAACTGTGACCACAGGATTCTGTCCCGGTTGCCGGAGGTGTCAACGTCCTTATGCATACGGCGATGTAATCATACACACAGGAAGCGCCAGCACACGAGGGGTGGCAAGACTGCTGTCAGTGGGTTGATCGACGCCAGTCAGTGGTCGTCGTGATGTGGACATGACTGGGGGTCACTCCACGCCTACCGGCGCGAGGGATAGAGCAGGCGCATTGTTGGGGTTCTGTGCGTTCATCTGGTTGGTACTTCTCGCCAGGCAAGGTGGTTCTGTGGCCAGAGGTGTGCACGTGACAGCGCACGGTCGTTAACGTTCGAACCAGCTTGTCCACTGGCATGCACCAAGCGCGCACAAACAGACAATCAGGTCATACCTCGACAGAACTGACATCCTGTACGTGCACCGTTTGGTACGCCACGACGAGATGCGCGATCGCGCAAGTGATGCCAACAGCAAACCCCAAACTCGCCGTGAACACGGCAGTGAACCGGCTGTCTGACCCGGCAGCCACCTCTATCATGACGCAACAGACGCCCCAGATGAGAAGTAACGTATAGTTGAAGATATAGATGCCCACCACTGCTTTTTGGGTGCGCACGAGCATCATCCGATCGGCAAATGAAGTTGTCAGGCTGGCAAAGAAGCACAGCCGCAGAGACGGGCCTGCAAAGCGACCAGCTGTCAAACACATCACTGTGCTGTATCAAAATCGTAAAGGAACAGTAGAAGGAAAGGCCGTAGAGGTCAAGCTATGTTCATTGGGCAGCGCGGAGTCTTCGCTCATAGGTCTATGTTTCGGACGGACGTGTACAAAACAAACATTCGCCTCAAATGCACAGTCTTCGTCTTGTGCCACAATTCACAAGGCTGAGATTGTAGCTACTCAGCCTGAGCTTTGGGCATCTTACGAGCGTCTACCTACGTGTCTAGCGCAGTGATCATGAGTACGTATACCACAGCTGCAGGCCTAGGATGCGACGCACCGATGGTGGCTGCGATCCACAACGCCACGCCAGACGCAAGTAATGATAGTAGCGGTACATCTAGGCTCTGCAGGTACTGCATTTCCTGTTCCCGAAAGTCTTGATCGACCGATGTCGTCGACTAATCGTTTTGAATTTGGAAGGTAAACCAGCAGAGCTAGCGGTCACGCAAACGCAGTGGATATCACCTTAGAGCATATAGACAGCCTACAAAGACTCTGAGCGGCAAGCTATGCCTGTGTTTTTCGCACGGCGGCATGAAACATTGATGTGCACAATACCAGTCTTCTGCATTAGAAGGACAGCATGATCAATTTGCTCTCCACACAGTGATCAATCAGCGCAGCTCATGGGGATTCATTGAGGCAGGCTACTCGCCAGCAGTACGCATCATTGCGATATATACAGCGTGCCTTGTTTGTTGGGGGAACGTCGATAGGGCTCCTCGCGATCGGAATCCCGACGGTGGCTTCGCGGGTCCCTGACGACACAACACCGTAGTACCGCGCTGGCGAGCAGCTGGTCGGACCCCGTGATCACATCGAACGCAAATCACGCACGGCGCATCAAGCTGTAGTAGCTGCAGCTGGGCCTGCTGTGGGCACGGTAGTTCCAGGTGCAGAGCTGGTCAATGTGTCAAGTGTATGGCGCTGCCCCTGCCTTTGCACCTCGCACCGAATGCCGCACATGTTCTGAGAGCGTAAAGGCACCGACAGAGAACCGACACATTACACGGATACATTCGCTCTCATTGTTGTCAGGTCGTCATCCTGGCGCATATACGTCCACACACCCACCGCTGTGGAATGCACTCCCTTGACCGGGCCGTCAAGCATCACTACCAAGTTCTCCGCTGCCTCTCAACCTCCGTGCACCAAGCTGTGCCGCCGGTCAGTGGTTGCACCCGTTCGGCTCGTCACTGCACGGCCTGAGGGCGTCTGGTTCCAGAGGCAGCATGCATGCCCCGCGGCGCTTGCGCTACACCCGCCCTCACCAATGGCCGCTGCAGCGTCACTGCATAAGAGTTCTTGTGCTCCACCACCGCGGCGCCAAAGCTGTACGTGGTGCCGGAGGTCAGGCACGTGACAGCGACGCCCTGCAAGGCCAGCCTCGGGGACAGCAGGCACCCTCGGCCGGCGATGCGCAGGCGCAGAAGGTGCACGTCGCCGCAGAACGGCATCGTGGCATACTCGAGAAACGTGGTGGACGCGTTGGCAAAGTGATCCGCAGATACAGCCTCCACCTCAGAGTTCCGGATGGTGCCAATCAGCTGGAACGAGACGTGCGCGTGATGCCCCGGCAGAGCAACGCCCTTGATCCGGAATGCAAGGGTGTACCCACCGGTGCCGTTCGTCGGCGACGCAGCCTTGCCTGCTGGCACCGAGGTGGCTGTACCTGCACACCGCCAGACCCGCTCACATCAGCGCAGCGCAGTTGCTGGTGCAGGCGGCACATGCATGAGGTCACAGGTGAGCGTGGCAGCACGGTGGCTGCGAGCGCGCCTGCACCGACCGCGGCCATGCACTGCCGGGGCGCACCGCAGCTCCTGGTCGTCGTCCCAGGCCGGGCCGCCCCGTGGCTACCAGAGTTTGCGCCCTGCACCCTGCCGAGGTCTTCGCCGCACGTGACGGCGGCCTGCTGGGCGCTGCCAACCGCGGCCGCCGCTCCAGGGCGGCCGTGCTGCAGTCGGAGCGGCTGCAGCTTGCCGTCGTCCCCCGTCACAAACGACGACAGCTGCCTGCACCACCACAGCCACGTTGCCGCCTGCGCCCGGCCCCTCACACCGTGCTCGGGACGCCCGTCCGCCCCCGGCGGCCCCACCGTGCAGACTCGCCGTTGCACAACCGCGATGCCAGGCCTCCTGCCTCGGCAGCGCCTCGCAGGCCGCAGCCACGTGATCTGCCCAGCGTTGCGCCGCAGGGTCCCCAAGCCACGGCCACGTCGTGTCGCATGTTGCACCAGGGTCTCATGCATGCATGGAACCCCGGCTGCAGGCCGCACCGGTGGGGGGCGCAGTGGTACACCGCGCCGGTGCTGCAGTTCTCCACTGTGACCGCCTCGAGCATGGCGCCGTCCTCATGCATGCGGCCACCGCTCTGCACCACGGCCAGGTGGCACGCCCGCAGCTCCCCCACGTCCGGCGCCCCGTCCACCGCGGCCACGAACCGCCCGCCGCCCGCTGCCATGCCTCGGCACGCCCGCTGCCCGGTCTCGCAGGGCTCTTCGTCTCCCTCCAGATTCGCCAGCAGTTGCACGCGGCTGCTCGCCAGACCCGGCTGCACGTGCAGCGTCAGCGAGAAGTCACTCAGCGGACTGCTGGCTGCGTGTTCTTCACGTACCGGCTGTGTGTGCATCGAGCTCGGCGACTTGAGCAGTCCTGCAGCGGTGGCCGGCCGGGGGGCTCCCCTATCCAGCACCACCTCCGTGAAGCCGCCCTCTCCGGCGAGGCTGGTGCCTACCTCCTCTGCCGCCGAGAACGCTGAGCTCTCGCCGGTTGCCATGTTTGTCAGCGTCACGCCTGCAGGCCGCCACGTCGGGCCCCCTCCTGCACCCACAGCCCGCTGCCTCGTCCAAAGCGCAATTGTGAGCATGCATGGCAGGCCACGTCGTCTGCGTGTATGCATGGCTGCTGGAGCCTCACCCGGCACGCCGAACCTGAGCTTGACCGCCGTCACGACCCCCGCCAGCGGCAGGCGGTGCACGAACGCCTGCGTGGACCCAGGCTGGAAGAGCTGCTCGCATGGCGCCATCGTGTGTTCCAGGAGGAGCTCGGGAGGGGCCGCGCTGCTGTCGGAGAGCAGCGTCAGGTATACCCGCTCCCCAAGCGGCGTGCCCGCCCCGGCCGCAGAGCACACCTCCACCTTGAAGAAGCCCAGCTCGTCCTTCTCGCCCTGCACGCATTGCCACCATCAACGCGCCTTGTGGTGACTTCAGGCACCCACCGGCGGCAGTCGCTGCATGTCTGCACGGATCTACAGCCGCACCTCGGTGCACAGCTTCAGGCCAAGGGTCTGGGGGGAGCTGCCGCGCTGCGCGGCGGGGCCGAACAGGCGCGTGGCGGCAAAGACGAGCGCGTCGCCGCTTACGCAGTTGATGACGCGGATCCATTGCAGGAACCACGGGGTGCGGTCCGCCGGGAGGTCCGCCGAGGTGTCGGCGGCGAGCGTCACGCGCGCCACGGCGCTGATCGGCACACCCTTGACAAGAAGCACGTCTTCGTGGCCGTGCTCGCACGGAGCCGCGGGCACGGCGGCGGTGCTCGGGCACAGGCGCACCTCGTGCTGCGCGCCGCCGGGGCTGTGCAGCGTCATCGTGACCGCCGAGTCGACAAAGCCGGCGGCTCCCCCGGTGCTGACCACGACCCGGTAGTCAGCGCATGCGGTCTCCGGATGATTCGCCTGCGCCTCCCTGCAGGGAACCGCGTCCGGCTCGCTCCACTGAGCACAGGGCATGCCTACAGGCTGTGGGGCATCCCCACTCGGCCCCTCCACTGGCCCCGCCGATTCTGCAGCGCGTAGCGCTGGTGTGGCAGTGCCGGCGGCCACAGGTCCCGGGCGAGGGCGCCGCACCCGGTTACCGCTCGATTGGAAGGGATCCAACAGTTGAACGAGAAGTAGGCCCACGAAGCCCCGGGTCCTGGCCGGACGGCGATCCAGTCCAGGAACCATGCCTTCTCGTGATCCTGCGGGCTCTCGCAGACCACGGACAGCGCCTGGGCGGGTGTGACCGAGCGGCACCGAGCTCGGAAAGTGTCGCAGCAGCCCCTCCGGAACGGCGTCACAGTGGTCGTGTCTTCCAGTGCCACCGGCCCCGAGCGTCCGACAGCGCCATGCAGCTCGATCTTGACGTCTATAGCACACCTGGCCACACTGTCACTGGACACACACACACGCACACACACAGGCGAGCCCGTGCATCTGCTGACATTCGGCGCGACGTCATGGTTCGCCTGCGGCAATGTTGGCCCTGTGGCATGCTTCACGGTGGCAGTGCAGGCAGCGCAGAGGGGCGCAGTAGCTGAGGCAGCCACGGGATGGCTGTCGCATCTACCACGTGGACCCACATGGTGTGCCTGTACAGTTGAGGGCCAAGAGAGGGTACCAGCCATGGTGCCCGGCTCTCTGTGGCATGGACACAGCAGCGCAATCACGCGGCAGCAGCACGGGCTGCTGCTGACGGCGGCCGCGCAGACCCGAAGCTTCGCCCGGGAAGGCACCGGCTCGAATGCCGCGGGACAGCTTGGCGTACGTGGTGCCATCCACATGCAAGGCACCTCTCGGGTGCACGAGAGCGGATGTGCGTCGGGCAGACAGCACCTGCAGAGGTGCCTGCGCCACGGCAGTCGCCTGTGCGCACCAGGCAGTCGTACGCTGCCATCGGGTCCACCGTGGTGGAGAGGCAGGCCTGCAGCCGGCCCTCCCCCCTGGTGAGTGACAGCCACTCGTGGCAGTAGAAGCGCCTCGCGCTGGCCGCCGCGCCGTCCAGCTGCACCTCCAGCCACGCGAGGTGCCAGGACTGCGAGGCGCATGCGTGCCCGACGACAGCATGCGTGACGCTCCGCAGTGGGGCTCCCTGCACCCGGTCGGGATGTGCTCGGGCCCGGCTGCATGCCCAGCTTCCGCCCACCTGCCCCAGGGCTGCTGAGAACACTCCAGGTGCTCCGGTGTGCATGCGACAAGAACAGGGCCCGTCACTGTTCATCGTCCAGCTCTCGATGACACGCCAGTCGCAAAGATGGTGCTGACGGCTCAGCGCAGGGAGCACACGTGCCTGCGCAGCTGGCAGGCACAGGGTCCGCACGCGAGGCACACCATGACCGTGAAGGTGTTGTGCGCCTGGCGCCTGAACGGCTGCTCTCCGTTGTCAGGCACCTCCAGCACGAATGGACCTGCTCTGCCCGGGACGAGCGCCTCTGCTGGCGCTACGACACTTTCCAGGTCCTCCGGAGGCACAGCACCATCCCCAAAGAGGACGACCTGTGCCGGATGATCCAGGCAGTTGCCTGGTCGGTCGCCCGTGGCTGTGCAGATGCGATACCGCTGCTTCTCACCGGCTGCAGCATTCGAAGGCTCCAGCCTTGCGCTGCACAAGCCCCCTCGAGCGACTGGGATCATCTGGTTGTGGTAGAAAACGACCGTGCTTCCGGTGTGTTGCCCTGTACGTGACCCAAAGGTGTCGATGTTGCGGCGCCGATGTTCCCAAAGCCTTCAGTGCATGGACATCCGCGCCAGACAAAATCGGCCTGGCAGCCCTGCAACCTGGCATGTAGGCACGAAAGGAAGCAGCGGACAGCGGGGGCTGTGCAGCAGGGGTGTGCAGCGCAGTGCCAGGGCCAGTGCAGCAGGGGCCTGGAGGCGCGGCGTTGTGGCAGGCGTGCCTTTTTCCAGCGTGACGGCGACCTGCTCTGGACACCAAGACGGCGAGGCGCCGTCGTTGCTGTGGCCCACATCCAGCGCCTGCATCTCTCCAATGTCGTGGACCTGGAATGAGAAGTGGTCTGTTGCACCCTTTTGGAAAGCAGTCTGCGCTCCGGACAGAAGTTCCAGTTGGTCTGAGTTGCTCTGCGTGCCAATCAGCGCGATCCAAGCTGTCGAGTCCGTGTCGGCCTGCCATGTTGTTGCAGTCGTGACTGAGACCTTCACAGTCAACATGGACAGCTCCGGGTCGTCCATGAACTTGTTCAGTGCTTTCAGCTTTCCTCCAGGCACCCGACCGGGGCATGCAAACCAGGCACTGCAATCACCAGCACACAGCTTTCTAACCGGGTGGGGCACGGACTTCCATCACCTCGTTCTGCTCTGCAAGATGCTGGCCCCTTGCATCCATCGACTCACCTCCGATGTCTCAAATCATGCGCCCACTGGCAGTAGTGCCTCGGCCAGGCAGTCTGCAGCCATTCTTTCAGAACTTGATCCGCAGAAAACAGTGACCACTGCTCCCACATGGCACCACGGCCATGCGGCACGGCCCTGCCAGCTTTGGCAATGCATGGGCATACCCCTGCAGCGTGCAGCCAGGCACTCAGGGGGCACACCTGTTGCCGGTGCCCTCCTCCTGCACCAGCACCTTGAGCACGTCCCAGCCCTGGTGGCCGGGGGGCGCACCAGTCGCCATCGCCAAGCCCTGGATGGTACCAACGCGCGGGTGGCGGATGGCCTTGACCGTTTTGCTTCCAGGCAGGAAGTCCCCCGCCAGGCCCGGGACCTGCTCAGTGAAACCACAACCTTGCGGCCGGCAGACAGACCTGTGCAGTTTGGCCGGTACCATCCCATCCCATAGCCAAGTTCGAGTGGCAATGGTATGAATCGAATGCCACGGCATGGTTTGAGGGTCAGGGGCAGGCAGCACCTTGAGCACAGGCGACGTGGCCAGGGAGCCTGCCAGCTGCAGCTGGACGTCCCCATCCGTGCCGGCGCGCTTGGTGCCGGCCGTCCAGATGGTCACGCTGTAGCTGCACCACGCCGACTCCCTGCTGGCAGGCAGCGACGCCTCAGGCGAGGTGGCATCCAGTGTGCAGGGTCCATTGAAGAACGCCTCTTCCGCCAGGGCCTGGCCGTTGGAGAGCTTGTCGAAGGTCACCCTGATGTGCTCAAAGCTCCACGATGGCGTCGCCTCCAGGGCACACGGCTCCACCTTCACCTGCATGCACTGCGCGCTCGCGGCACGAGGACCCCCATGACAGCCGCCCCCACAGCACCGACGGCACAGGCAGCTCCGGCGCGCTTCGAGCCCACGGGGCAGGCGGCCGCCACACATGCACGCTGTCAGACCCACGAGCCCCCAGAGCCGCACATCGAGCTTCTGAAGGCGGCCGGTGATGCCGGACAGCATCACATCAAACGAGTCGGTCAGGCCGCGCTCCAGCGACTCCACCAGCGCCGGCAGCCGCGCCCAGCTGGACACCGACGCCTCGCCAGGCGCCGATGCGGTGTGGACCCGCACGTACACGTCGCCGTCCGTGCCGGCACCCTTGTCCACGCATGTCACCGTCTCCACAGCGACAGCCACCTCCTCAAACGGCTCGTAGCTGGACACCGGGGCCATCGGGCCTGTTGTCCGCCGGCCCTTGTCATCGCGGCGGTCCACCCATCCCCTGCACGCGCAATGCGATGGGTACCACCTCGTCGCCTGTTCGGCAGTGGGTTTGCTGGATCACCATCGGTCGCCCCACAAGTCCACGCCTACTTGTGCGAGGATCGTTCGCACTGCTGCATGCTGCACCGCATGTGCCCGCTGCACCTTGTCTCCTGTGGCAATGGATCTCTCCCATGTGCGGCACGATGCAGGCAACCAGTGAGTCTGAAAATGTCGGAGAAGCGGTGCGGTTCTTCTGTCCAGGAGCCGGTGCGGCGGGAAGGGCATGAATCGCTCGCAGGCAGGAGGTGGGCAGCTCTGGAGGCGCACTTGTGCACAAAGCGGAACTCGTCGGGGCGGCCTGTGGCGGCGTCAGCGTCCGGGCCGGCCAGCTCTTCGGCAACGGCGTGCAGCCACGCCACATGCCACCCGGGCCGCCTGCCCTCGGGCCCCATCGCCAGCTCCGCCTCCTGCAGCTTGCCCAGGAACGGCAGCACGAGCGTGAACGTGTCGCAGCTGCCAGCCTCAAACGCCGATGCCGATGCCGCAAGCGGCAGGTGTGCAGCGCTCCCTTCGCTGCCTGCGAGCGACAGGAAGACCTCGTCGTCTGTCCCAGCACCTGCACCGCGCCACACGTCTGCATGCGCAGCCTAGCAGGGCCGCTGGCCTTCCTTGCTTTCATGATCAATCGCCTGGCAGGCAACACGGCTGCCGGCGCTGCCCCCGTCTGCTGCGGCGGCACATATGTAGTGAGGGACACTGCGGTGTCGCATCAGGCTGGAGCGTTCCATGAGGCCCGCGGCAGTGCACATCTGTTGCATACCTTTCATGCCGCTTGTCTTGACGGTAACGGTGTACTTCCTCGGTGCTGCAGGGAGGCTGCTCTCGGCCGACACACTTGCCATGCCTTCCCCCGCCCATGCTGCCAGCTGTGTGCAGAACCAGAACGTCAGAACGTCAGTGGGGCCGCGTTGGACAGGCTGCGCCATGACGTCCACTTTGTCGACTCTCCAGCTCGCGTTTCCATGGCTCGAGTCCAGGAATAACGTGCAGCTGGCCACCGGGCCAAGTGCGTAGTGGTCAAACGTGACCTGATTGCAGCTGCCAGCTCTCAGCCCCCCCGGGGCGTCAACGAGGACCTGCATGTGTTCTACAGGTGCTCGAGAGCTGTGGTGCCTGATGCCTCGCTTGCTATCTCGGTCTGCTCTGGATTGTGCCGGTGAATGCAGCAGGTAGAACGACGCTTACCGGCACATCAAGCACAAGTGTGACACATGAGCAGCCAACACTGCTGCAGTGAGCAGCCGCTGCTGGCCAACACGTCTGGTTCAGGCAAGGAAGCGCTAGGAAGTGCGAGCATGCTTGCCTTGCCAGTGGTGCCCTTCAAGCTGACTAGCTCGATGTACGCACTGGCTTCCGTCCCCGAATCAGGCAAAGGTGAGGTGTGCACGTCGACGGTGTAGGTGACAAGCTCCTGCAGTGGGTCTGTCACGCACGGAGACAACTCTTGCTTGAGGCACGCCACGTGTCCGTCATCCTACAAGCCAGGGCAACGTCAACCCAGACATCAGCCGGTGCGCACAGGGCACGTCGTGACCGCGGCATGACATCCTACGACTTCCATCTGGAGCATTCGAGCCGGCTGCTGGACACGGCATGTGCCGGATGGCTCCTGGGTGGGCACCTTGAGCCATGAGAAGCAGGGGAAGTAGGTGATACTGCCCTGCCCGTTTGCAGAGTCTTTGCACTGTAAGGAAACAAAGTCGAGGAACCATTCAGCTCCTTGGCCGGTGTTGTCGTGGCGAATGCACAACTTCTTCACTTGCGCTTTCGGCAAATACACCGTGAACTCGTCAACACAGCCAGCCTCGTAGTAACCTGGATTCGTTGGCAAGGGCCTCTCTGTCATGTGGAAGGCGCCCGATGCCTGCAGGCACCGCGCGGTCGGGGGGTGGCTTCTGAGGTAGCACCCATGCTGTGGCTCGTTGTCACTGTTGCATGTGCTGCATGCGCAGCAAAGCACAGGAACAGCTCAGAAGAGCACACCTCCCCTTGCATGTCTGCACTGAAGAACACATTGGCATCAGTGCCTGCCCCTGCAGAAACATCACACGTCTGTGGCACCGTGTTGCCTCAACGCTCGAGTACCAACCAAGCGTCTGGATCTCAGAGCAGTACCTTTCTGTCGGCCAGTGTGAACACGCATGGTCCATGGCACCTCCAGCAGCGATGCCTGGCAGGGCGACAGTCTGACTGGGTTTGACGGTGTCCCAGCAGGGCCTTTGACCCACTCGGTGGCCTTGAAACGCTGCAGCGGCTGCAAGGCCTTCCCCTGCAGCGTGCATTTGTGGAGCGCCACAGATTCCACGCGCCAGTCTGCCGCTTGCCCTGCGAGACACAGCACTGTGTCACGACACCCCCGGGTGTGTGGAGCCCAGCATGCAGTCACCAAGCTGCATTGGAGTGGCCACCGGCGACAGCCCGCAGCATGGCATCGAGCCACAGACTGGATCGAGCTCATCTGGTGTCGTACGCAGCGTGCCCGATGGATGTGCTGCACGTGCGTGGGTTGGCACACGCAGCCACGCTCGCCGGTCGTGGACCTCCGTGCCTGATGGACTCATCGGAGCGCACTGCCGCCATCACGTGGCAGTTTGAGTTGAATGCCGAGTCGCCGCCCAGTGGACGGTGGCAGGGAGGCACCTTCATTGGAGTGCCCCAGCCAGAGCTCCTGGATGGTGCCATGCTCCAGGCACTTGACCACGACGTGGGCCTCGCCGCCGCGACCGAAATCGTCTGGGTCAGCATGCACGTCATGCTCGATCACCGCAGACTTGAACACCATCAGCATGCACACGCTCGCCTGCGTCCCGGCGCCAGGCGCAGCTGAGGTCTGGATGACCACCTTGTACCTGCACAGCACAGTCGGGTGTTTGCGGTCAGGGGCCACTGCAGTCCGGTAGACGCGCTCGGGTTGCTGCGCTCGGGCTGCTGCGACCGCGGTGGCCAGGCTGGCTGCAGTAGCTTCGCATCCACTCTACCACAGCTCGGCCCTGGACTGATACACACAGGACCTAGCCTGGTTCATGGGGACGCTCTTGACGGAGCGCGCTGGGTACAGAAAGGCAGATGGCATGAGACCAGTCAAGGTGGCTTGATAGCCGCGGGTGGCCGTGCGGGGCAGGCGGCGTGTGGTGGCGCACGTGATCCAGTTGCCGGGCGGTTGCCCAGCCTCGAGGCGCAGGGCCAGCCGCCGCATGCCCTTCTCCAGAGAGAGCCACGTACCCAGGGGAAACTCCGTCCACGGCCCCGCGGGGCCCTTCTTCTGAAGCTTCCGCACGCGCAGCCAGTCCGGCTGCCAGTGGGGCTTGCTGCCCGACGCATCCAGCCGCAGCTCCACCACCGACACGGTGCCGATGTCGGCACAGCACACCATGAAGCACTCGCGGCTGCCGCGCTTGAACAGCTGCGGCTGCATGGACGTGTCCAGCTGGTTTGTGAGCTGCCGCTCGCCGCTGTGGTGGCCGCTGCGGCCGACGAGGTCAACAAAGACCCGCGAGTTCGTGGCGGCGGCCCGTGCGGTGCTGGTGGACACCTCGACCTCGTACCGGGGCGTCCGCTGCATTTGCTCCTGTAGCTCCACGTTCTCCAGCCGCACCCGTGCCAGCTGCGATGCGTGCTGCGCTGCAGTCATCAGAGAGTTGCGGGGCTCGACCTGTGCCTCCGTGGCGGGACTCCAAACATCAACATCCAGATGGCTATGCAAGCACCCATGGCTGATACTGCAGCAGACGAGCCTTGCAGCAGGCCAGCACGCTTACCAGTGACAGGGTGGCACGGCTGAAGTGTACCCCACCAAGGCTGCTGTGTCCTAGCAGCCACACACGGCCTTCCACAGCAGAGGTGAGCGAGCTGCTCAACAGGAGCAGGTGGCGTCAGCACATGCGTTTGGCATGGACCCATGTGTGAGAGAGGCTGAGAGCACCTTCGACTTGCTGCAGTTCGGCAATCAGCTGCTGCTGCTCGAATCTCAGGCTGGCATTCATGGCAGCCAGCATCTGCTCATTGGACTGCGCCTGCTCGGTGGTCGCCGCAGAGGCTTGCACACAGCGGAGGACGTTCATGGTGCAGTGGGTCCATGCATCTTGGACCGCCTCCACCCATTTGTCAGCCTCTGCTTCTGAAGGTGCTGAGAAGAAGAGAGTGTGTGAGCCGGCTGTCACGGCAAAGGCCGCCCCCAAGCCCTGCTGCACCACTTGTGTGTTGGCCACACGAGAGATGGCTGATCCAGGCACGTAACCACGTGGTGTGCTACGGACTGGGATGCGATCCAGCGGGATGTAATTGACCAGAGGCAAGCCCGTCCGAACAACTTGCTCAACTGCAGCCACAGCTGCGGACGCGTCTGATGCCAGCGCTGCTGAAGCTGATGGGTACAAGGTCATTGGCGCCTGTGGGCCAGTGCTGGCGCCAGCATGCTGCTGAAGATCCTCTTCCGACACCCAGCACAGTCGGTCCTCCTGTACATTTATGAGAGCAGCATCTCAAGTTTCAGGACGACAGGTGACGTAAACCCTGGACTCACGTGGAATGGCATGCGTCGACTGAGGAGTCAGGGACGCACAGACAGAAACAGCCAGACTCTATGTCTCCAGCTCTGGTGAGGAGGCCTGCCAGCGGCCATGCGGACCCAGGCCCTGTGCATGCCGGAAGGGGAGAGCACGGTGGTGGGCGGGTCTGGGCGCAGGCTATCGCGGGCCATTGTTTTCCAACGTGTTGTGGGCACCGGACGCTTGACTGGTGACTCCATGGCCAGGGGAACATCTGACACTTGTGCCCCTGTTTCAGGATCAAAATCCCCCAGCAGGCCAGTAGTCTTCCCAAAGTCAACAGAAAATCTCGAGATAGATCTGTTGTAGGATGTCGTATGCATGTTGGTGTGCATTTTGCGTCTGCATATTTTTTTGCCAGGTGGGGAAGCGACAGGTTGAGCCCTGATCGCTCTGATCACAACGACGACAGCACTTGGGCCACCATGCGCAAGAGAATCGACCAAGATGTAATCAGGGCCTCAGGTCAATAGTACTAGTTCATTGTCTTGAAAGCACAGCTGCCTTGCAGCAACAGCGTCTACGCGTGTCGCGACAGGCGGGTCTCAACGCACCGCTGAGTGAGTGGGCGCACAGAAAATTTCCAGGAATGTAGACTCCAGTTTACAGTTGGCTGCGAGAAACAGTTGTTTCTTCTATACTTCCTTCACGAGCTACACCTTCTCACAGCTCATAGTGGAGGTCCTGGTGTACAGTTCAATGGACAGAGCGCCTGGCCATCAGCAGTGCCCAGATTCCGAAAGTACGCGTCATGAGACGAAGATGCAATGACCTCGAGGAGAACACCATGCAGGTCTTGGGTTAGCCTCGGTGGCACAGGTATGTGCAGGCGCATCAGCATGCATGAGCCATCAGGTATGCTCTTCCCAGCTTGTGTAGTAAGACAATACAGTAGCGTTTTCACACATTTCAGACCATGGCCAGGATTTCTTACAAATACCAGGCTACGCTGAATGGAAAACTCCCCGCCGTGTCTGCCTCCAGGTCGGACACATATCATTTCCGGGGAACAACACAAAAAACAGACAACAACTATTTGGTTCTCGCGCGTTTCCTATCCTTTTTCACTGTGTAATCATGTGACTGTGGGAGACCCCGAGTGAGATCGCGGAATTCGCTGGTAGTCATTGGGGGTGGAACTGAAGAGAAGTATGGGTGCTTCAGACTGTCGGCAGCAGAAGGACGACGACTAGGATCCAATGACAGCATGCTGCAAAGCAAATCTAGTGCAGGGGCATCTATTTGATAATCGCCACAGCACCGCCTGACATGCTCTTCAAAGTTGACTGTGTGTACATCTGTTGGGAGCTTGGAGTAGCTGCACAGCTGTGTCGGCGTTACGGTGGCACCCATGCATATGCTAATTGACTGCTGCTGGGACTCGTCACAGACAGTGGTGGTGTCAACCCATGGGCATTCACAGGGTACCCACACGCAGCAGATCAACACACACAAGACGAGCAGCAGACGCACAGCTGTCCAGATATGCTGCTCTGAACGTGCTCAAGCATGCGACTGATGGTGGATTCCGTATTATCGAAAGCCATAAGCACTGTATAAAGCAGGCAAGAGCGCACTGCTTCAGACTGCTGGCAGCTGGAATGCCTGTTGATGACGGCCAAGATGGCTTGCCTAGCAAGTGCACAATTGCCTTGAGCATATCTATTTCATTCTCCCCTTTAAAAGGAGTTATCCCAGTCAGCAATTCGAAGAAAATGCACCCAGTAGACCACATGTCCACCTCTGCACCATACTTTACACTCCCAAGAAGCAGCTCCGGAGCCCTGCACTATCAGCACCAATGGAATAGCTTTCCACCGAGTGGATAACAATTGTGACAGTACCGAAGGCATTCCTGAGAAGACTTGTCCATACCTGAACCACAAGGTACATATTTTGTACGTCAGATCTTCCTGCTCTGATCTATACTTGGCGAGTCCGAAATCAGCGAGCTTCAAGGCGCCTTCCGAGCTAACAAGTATGTTGTTAGGTTTGATGTCGCGGTGCAAGACTTTCTTGCTGTGGCAGAAAGCTAGCGCGCGGAGCATTTGGCTCATCAGCGCCTTTGTCAAGGAAGGGGGTGAGCCACCACAATCGGTATGCTTCAGCCTTTCGTGGAGTCCAGACATATCATGCTCAACGTACTCGAAGACAAGGTAGAGGTTGCCTTTGTATCCATTCTCCGCAAACACTGCACCAATCTGTGAGTCTGCTGTACCGGAGCACCTTTCTAAGCACTTGAGCATGCATTAATCTGGATGCCGTACCGTTACCCCGAGCAACTTCTCGAAGGTTGACTATGTTGGGATGCCTCAGGAGCTGGAGCACCCTGGCAATACAGCCATGCTTTCTGAATGCCTCATGTTAATGTCAACAAGGCATTCTGACGCCACGCAATCCAATTGTAACAGGCAAGAGACTCACCTTATTTCTCTGATGGCAGAGACAGGGAATCCCGCACGCTTTTCCTTTGTGCCTTCTGTGCGTACTCGTTTTAGCGCCACGGATGTTCCCGATCTTTTGTCTATTGCCCGATGCACTTCTCCATACGTGCCTATTCCTAGCTTACCTTGTTTTTCGAATTGCGATGCTGTGCGTACCGTGTGTGGCGACGGACATTTCACCGCCTGCTTATTCCCCTGCGCACTGGCCATTGAAAAATGGGCCAACCCACCAGGAGGGACACTCACTGACTACCAGGTACGCCCGCGAGAGGGAAGTTCTTCATCGTCTGTATGCGAGCCTTTTTTCATGTGAATATTGGCATGGTGCCATTGATGCTTCCTGCGTACAGGTCGGACACAGCTCTGTTGCGACCCGGGCGAAAACTGCATGCGGAGAGCACCACCAGCACAAGTATGTCCAGTTACATTGCCTTTCCGGGGCCGTGTTGTTATAGGCGCACCAGAGGGATATGTCCAGTTGTTGGGTAATGCATGCCAGCGTTGTGGTGCTGCGAGGCCTCGCATAGTGTGAATTCGCTGAGCTGTATATGCGCCAGCACTCCGCATGCCACGCAGCGCATGCGCACCCTTTATTTCGGAGATAATGCCATAAGCCTGATCGTTAAACAATGCTGTTGAGTCAGTATTCGAGAAGGATTGCAAGTCACGCCAGAGGTTTTCGGTTGTGTTCGAGCGAAAACGCTGCATAAATTCAACCTCGCTTACCGTCTTGAAGAGTTCGTACTTCCGTCACTTTAACAAATATTGTGCTTTTAAGTGCTTTATGTCTTGGTGTAGAACGAACAGGGGGCCAGTCATCCTGATCAACGGCAGGCTTGGAGCGGTGAGGACACATCGTCTGATATGACAAACGGGCATACACCCAGAACACTGCAACTGGAAGACATAGCTTGCACGCACATGTGCTCGTCAGAATGTAATTTAGAGCCACCGGGCCGGGTAGCGCTGGAGGAGCAAGAGCCATTTCAAAATGACTCGGTTATCGAACACGACGAATTGGAAGACCTGGGGCTGCCCGAGATAACCAAGGAGCGCATAAAACTGCAGCGCAGCCTTTTTGAGGAAAAACATCGAATGTACATGTTTGAGAAGAATTACCTGCAGTCGGCCGCTCTTTACTGTCATGGCAATATTCTGGCAGGTCCGGCCCTGCAGCTGGTGCATGACAACATGAACCTGGCTTTGTCTAGACACGCAGCCATTCCGGCACGGGACAGACCCCATTACCTGCAGGATATCGATATAAACCTGGACCTCCAAAAGGACCCACTACACCCAGATTCAGCTTTTCTGATGCGTCCATGAAAAAATGTGTCGTTCAGTTGGAGAAAAAATGTAAGGCTGATGCAGCACTGAGTTTAGACGGTCACAACAATCCCGCGTACAATATATAAGGGTTTGTTACAGATGAATTCTGGCCATAATCAATGAAATGCAATCATGCCACAGAGATGGCTGGACAAGGGTTTTTTGGTCATGATGAATGCTGTAACATGCACGGATGCTCCAATGCCCATTCAGTACCATGATTTCTTGGACGGATCATTCCATTTGAAAGTCACCTTACATCTTTGGCAGATAGGTTTGGTAAGTCGAGTGAAAACCCGTGCATACGACTGCACAAAGCTTGCGCTCCTTGAACAAAACGACTGATCCTCGAGGTCGCCACACAACCACGCCAGTGCCTTTGTATTTGCAACAGGGAGACACAGAGTTGTCGAGCATGATAAAATCTATTGTGATGTATGCACCAGGACAGCCATGCTGCAGCGAGCTTCAGAACACTATCCAGGCGCGCAAACGCTCCCTCACTACATTCGCAGGCATGTACTGCATCATGACCACCTGCTATTTCAATGGCAGACGAGCCACCGGGAATCCTCTCAGCCATTGCTGGACACTGCAAGGTCACAAGCTCTGACAGCAGTAGCCGCTCCAGCTTTGCACAGATGCCTTGGACATCTTGCACTTGGAGGCTGAAAACTGCACCACTCTCACATCGGCGCAGCACATCGTGCATTTGGGAGGCATCTACACCACAAGTCAAGTCACCAGAGCGTTGGTCAGCAGGGTCTTCGTGATCCTTCTCAGATGCCTGCATGAGACAAGGCAGTGTAAACCAGGACATCTGATCATTCCCTTCCTGCTCTTCCCTTTCAGACAGGGTGTAGCTCATGAAATGTAAACAGGCGGAGTCGCAATGGACCACACCGTTTTCAGCCTGGTGGCCTAAGCTAATGCAGAACTATGATGGGGCAGAGTCTCGCCGGCATGTTGCCGGCAAACGAAAAGCCTCGCGTAAGATCACACGGCAAGTACGGCAGCTTGAAACAGAAAGGTACTGATCGGCTTCGCTGTGAGTTTGAACCATTGACCCTATGCAGGTATAATGGTGCCCGTGCAACGATTCCAAACGGCTAGCGTGCACGCTGTGTGAAACCGGATGCCACCCAGCCCCGACGTCCTGCGATAAGCACCGGCGCCAATTTCTGGCAGAGCATCTCCCAGGCATCTCGGGGTGCAGAAAATCAGGTCTCAGCAGCGCAACTGGCCAGCCATCTGCACAACTGCCGCGCCAACAGATGGAAGCTGCACCTGCACTGCATGAATCAGGCGCGGCCCACCCCTGCTTGCAAGCTCATCAGCCGGTTGAACCTGCCGGAAGGCGCCGCGGCTCTCCGGCAGCCCCTCCCGCAGGCCGGTCTGCACCTCAGCCGGCAGCTCCGCCAGCACAGCCTCGTCCACCTGCGACATCGTCAGGCCGTGCATGGCGACACGGACGCGCTTGCGCGGCACCAGCACCGCACTCGTGCTGCCCTTCGACGGCCCCCGCTTCTGCGGAGTCGCCCGGCCACGGCCGGGTAAAGAGGCAGCTCCAGCGGCCGCCTGCCGGCCGCCGCGGCGCGGCGGGAGGGTGGAGTGCAGGCCGTACGCTCGCATCACCTCCAGCCGCATGGCCACAGGCAAGCTGTCCACAACCGACATGTCCAGCGAGTGAAAGTCTGGGACCGCTGGCACCAGGCCCTCGCCCGCACTCCGCACCACCGCGCCGTGCCCCGGTCCAGCGAAAGGGCTCTGTGCCACCACACCGGCACCCTTCCCTTCCGCAACAGCTTGTTCGCCTGGCACTGCGGCCACAGCTAGTGCTCCTCCCGCTTGTTCCACAGATTCCGCAGAAGGCGCAACAGGAGGCGCAACAGGAGGCGCAACAGGGGGCGCCGGGTGCGCACCTCCGCCCTCACCTGCCCCCTCGCCATCGCTGCATCCGGAATCACCGCCCCAAGCTTCATCTGAGGCTACATCCCCGCCTTGCAATTCCAGGTGCCCACCCAGACCCACTGCATCAGTGCTTGGACCCTGTGGGTCTCCAGCCGCGTCTGCAGCTGCCGCTTCCTTCCCCCAGAGCGACCGGAGAGACGAGACATGCATGTCCGATGGCAGAGAGACCCCCGCGCCGCGCTGCGGCTGCCCGTCCAGCTTTGCAATCGAGATGCCGACCCCTCGGACCTCCGGTGGCGGCACCGCAAGCGCCGCAAAGAGCTGCTTTGCCGCCGCAAATACCGCGTCTGTCGAGCACACAGAGGATCCTAGCGACACCGACTTGGAGAAGTTGTCGCACAGGCCGTGGCCGAGGAACTTGGGGGGGTCGAGCGGGGAGTCTGCCTTGCGGCGCTTGAGCTTCAGCGTGATCGCGCGGCCGCGGGCACCGCAGAGGTCGAGCCGCTTCGCAACCTCCTTGCTGAGCTCGTACAGGAACGCGGTGGCGTCGTCGTCAGT
Source organism: Ulva armoricana (assembly GCA_032360965.1). Lineage (NCBI taxonomy): Eukaryota > Viridiplantae > Chlorophyta > Ulvophyceae > Ulvales > Ulvaceae > Ulva > Ulva armoricana. The sequence continues at coordinate 81,473 of JAUMHO010000010.1, forward strand.
GGCAAACCGGATGCCATAGTTCACCTCGGCTCCCACAGACTTGCGGGCGGGCGGTAGCTCCACCTGGCACGCCCAGCAGCGTTGAGGGCAGCACGAGCGCGGCCGCGGTCGACACCGGGCCATCAATCACGCAAACCAGCACATGTGCGGGAGGTGGCCCACTATGCTTGCTGGCGACATCCTCATCGTTCCGGCATGGCTGCATCGCTGAGTCTCCGAGCACACTGTCGTGCAGCGCACTCAGTCGTCAATGCGAGTACGGCCAGCGCAGGCCCTTGACAGGCTCCAGGCGTGCCGCCAGGCGTGCCGCGGTGTGCTGCAGCAGCGGACGCACCTGCCGGTCATCCTGGCCGTGAGCGAAACGGAGCAGTTCCTGCGCGGTCTTGGGGCCAAACGCGGCCTGCAGCACAGCAGGCGGGGCGAGCCGCAGTTGCGCCACCGTGTCGATGCCCATCTCCTCAAGCCGCGTCCGCGTCGACCACCCAACCCCCGGCAGCGCGCACGCCGGCTGCTGCAGCAGGAATCGGTCCACCTCCTGCACGCGATCAACCACGCCGCCTGACCCACCACCAACACCAGCCGCATGGCATCGCTTCAAACAGCCAGGTGGCCCCATCCAAGGCTTGCGAGCAGGGTGGTGGCGGGGGGCAGGCACCTGCGGCTCCACGCGGAAGACGCCGTCGGGCTTGGCCTTCTTGGTGGCCATGGCGGCGAGGAGGATGGAGGGCCCGATGCCGACAGAGGCGTTGCATCGCGTCGCGTCGCGGATCTGCCGCCGCAGGGTTTCCGCGAGCGCGACGGGGTCGCTGCAGTCAGACACGTCGACGTACGCCTCGTCGCACGACATTGGCTGCACGAGCGTCGCGTGCTGTAGCAGGATGCGGTACATGCGCTCCGAAACCTCCTGGTACGCATCAAACTCGTATGGGATGACCACCAGGTCCGGACACCTGCACCGGGGCTGCTGCTTGAGGCTGAGCCGCGCAACACGCGGCACGGTCCACACGCGTGTCCACCGGTGTCCACCGGTGTCCACCGGTGTCCACCGTGCCGCGTGTTGCGCGACCTGCATGCAGTCGCGGGCATGCATGGTGGGTAGCATGAGCGGAGGCTTGAGGGCGGGGGGGAGGCGCACCGCTCCCGCGCGGACGCCATCCACATGTCGGCGCGGACGCCGCTGCGCCGCGCGATGTAGTTCACGCATGAGATCTCGCTGTGGCCGGCCGAGTGGTTGCTGTGGGCAATGGCGAGGGGGATGCCCTGCAGCTCCGGGCGATTACGGACTGCCACGCTGGCGAAGAAACAGTCCATGTCAACATGCATGATGATCCTGCACCCCGTCGGCCACTCTCACTCACGAGCGCATCGGCTCTCTGAGCACTCCTCCAGTCGGCTTCAAAGTTGACTGGTTAGCAACATTTGTGAGGACGGAGTGGTGGGGACCGACGCTGATGCCCACATGCAACAGCAATGGGGAAGGGGCCAGGACGGCAGCGTGCTGAGGAGGAAGCAGCGCGGACCGTTCCGAGGGTGCGCCAGGTGTGTGTGGAGACGGAGTGGCTGGGGCGCGGCCGCTCTCCAGGAGCTCCTTCCTGACAATCTGCTCGATGCGCATGCGCCACGTGCCGATGAAGTGCAGCCGCGACGCCCGGAAGTACGTCTCCAGGAACTTCGGATCGTCCGCCGACGACTTGGGAGGCCCCTTGAGCACGTCACACGCCGCCCGCATTGCCTGCGCCGTGCGCTGGGCAGCTTGGATCTGTTCCGGCGTCCACGTCGGTTGAGGCGAGGATTGCGCCGCGTCCTGCGGGACGAGCCGTCCGGGTGGCACAAGCGGGGCCCACGAACGCGCCGAGCTTGGATTCGGGCACGCTTGAGCGGATACGTGTTGTGCGTTGGCAGGTGTTGTGTGTGCGGAGGCGGGTGTGGGGAGATGCGGGATCTGCTCAGGGGGCTGGACGGCAGCGGGTTGGGCACGTTGTGCGCCCGGCAGGTGCGCAGGTGCAGCAGTGCCCGGGGGGTGGGGTTGGTTTAGCTGACTGTAGATGGCGGCCTTGTCGAGGGTGATCTCTGACCGGTGGGAGAACGGCTTGAGCTGTTGCTGTGCTGGGGCCATGGCCAGACGGTCGATGGCAAAGTGGGAGGGTGGGAGGAGCTTGCCGGCAGCGATGCTGTGCACGACCCAGGCGGCCTGGACGACCGGCAGGGCAGACCGTGACTTGAGCATCTGTTTGAGCTTTGTGTCCGGGAGGTTGTCACAGACGATGTGTGTGACGGTGTCTCTGCTGTAGTAGTTTGCGAAGCGGCCCCCGTGTGCCGCCATCAGGTGCTTCAGCTCCTGCGGCTCACGCTCGTATTGTTGGGACGCATGTGAGCAAAGCGCAGCGAGACATGGCGGTGGATGGTGTCTCCAGCAGCGGTGCTCGCTTGCGGGTGAGCGTCAGTGTTGATCTAATCGAGTTCTGAAAACCAACAGTTCCGAATGCTCGGGGCCAAGTCTCATGAACGTGCCCCAACAGATGATAATGTAAATCCAACGCTGGCGAGCGTGCCATGGTGTTCAGGGCAGATGGATTCACAGGTGGCACACCTGATGTGATGGATGCGTTACACCGTTCACGTGTATTGTGACTCCGGTGAAGATATTGGATACTTGGCGGCTGTTGAGTGCGTCCTCTCGGAACTGCTCGTGCAGCTTCCGGTTTTTGAGCTCCTGCGGCAGCAAATGCCAGTTGGTGAGCAAGCGTACATGCCGAACGCCAGCGTTGTGCAGGACCCGAGCCGTGATTACAGCCACGATGCCAGGAGCAGCAAAAAATAAAAATATACTGCGTTGATCGTCTTCCGTGGGTGAGTCATACCATGTATCGCCCGAATGAGCCATCGTGGTGCATGGACTGGGGCTGGTTCGCATGCTGCGCTCCACCACGCTTCATACCTTCCATAGATTCAGTCGAGGCGTCTACAAAGAGTACCAAGCACCTCACGAGGTCTTCGTAGATTGATCTAAACGCGTTTTGGCCTGTCCGCCTGTATGTATCGATCAAGGGCGATTTAAACTGACGCGGTCACCAACACAACGAATGGTCACTTGGTCTTCGAGGCACCTCTGAAGGCACCTCCTATTTTACACACATTCGCTCAAGACAGGGCTGAGATGGAGTTTGTGAAACCACAGTGTTGATCCATCACTTGCACGAAACCAGAAGTGCGTCCCGCTTGCGGCGCCCCTGCAGGGCTGTCAAGCCGCAGACGAATCATGGGCAGATGCAGTAGAGTGTGCATATTGATGTGCTGATCCGGACATCCACGACGACGAACCCAGCCACATACTTGTGGTTCCACATGCATGCCATCGCGACATAGCTGCCATTGCCACCTGAAACGACTTCCACGTTTGGGCACAACCCACAGCACTTTCATAAACTACCAAGACTAAACAGAGCCAATGAGCAGCAACCCGCTATGTGCACACTTTGTCGCAATCGTGACCAGACATTTCACTGACAGGCCCGCTCAGGCCGTGTGAAACAAACCTTAGTTCGTTCCATCTGGCTGCAGTCGCTCCCAACTGCATGCGATGGCGTGCAGCCGTGAGGCCACGAAGCATGTTGTATGAAGCACAGACCATGTTACATCAGTTTTGCAAGCGCATGCACAACGGTGTCTGCCCACTGTGTGATTGCAACACAGCCTCCCAGCACCGCCGACATCCTCGTCACGAAGTGAAAAACCTGCCTCTGATCGTACCAGACTTTGGTAGTCAGAGGGGACATGCGTATCCTGAAGTCCACCGCAGGCATGCGTTCAATGTTCATGTCGTCCTCTTTCGTCTCCCTGTTCATTGACCCAGGGACGAAGTACTCTGTGACAGAGTAGAGGTACGTGCTGGTCCGGGCATACAGGGATGACACGAACGTGGTCGGAACAATGGTCAGAAAGTAGCGGTAAGTGCCATAGTCGTGATCTACAACTCGATCCAGACCATCCAGCGGGCTGTACCTGCCCCAATACCCGGGCCCGAACTGCATCTTGTGGATGTGATGCGACACGTTCACAGTTGAGTAGTCCTGATGAATCTGCAGCAAGTCACGCACAGGTCACAGCTGCATCCAGGTGCAGGTTCATGCGATCAGGTGTCACAATGTATCAGCTTGGCAGAGTGCAAATCTGGGTGCCCATATCAACGGCATGATGATTGCTCAGTGCGGACCACGCTGCAGCCGCATCGCGTGTACAAGGTCAGCGCCATGCGGCTGCCGCATGGCTACTTCAGCTGAGTGTGTGCATCTGTTTGTCTGACCATTGGACGCATGCAGCTGCAGGTTGATGGCATCAAACCGGATCCACAGGGCCGCGCTGGACAGCTGCAGACCCGGCCAGGCAACATGCAACCACCATGCAAACAGGCCGGCCGGAAGAGCGCAGACGAGAAGGATGGACGCACATCGACCAAGCCGACACCATGATTCTTCTGGAACTTATCAAACTCACTGCGGATCTGATCCTCCAGGCTCTTGCGTGTCGTGGATAGCAGCATGAAGTCTTTGATGTGCACTGAGAAGCGGATGATGCCCTCGATGCGCCGTACCCGGATGTCTCCATACACATGGCATCCCTCCCCGGCTTGTAGCTCCTTGTCCATGTCCGTGATATGCTGCACACGGCACACCACGTGACAGGCAGCTGCTGCAAGTGTTCAGAATCTGTGCGACTGTGGTGGGTGCTTCGTGGAGGACAAGCAGCAAAATGGGTGATCATGTGCGTAGTATGGAGAAAGAGAGCATCCACAGCAGCAGCAGCGTACGGCTGCCATGCATTGTGTACGTGGCGATGCACAGCTACTGACCGCGCAGGTGTCCCTGCACGTACCTGTTGCAATGGCCTGTGCAGATCAGCAGCATCAGCGCGATGTGGTGCATGTGCGTGCACGATGGTTCAGCGATGCAAAGGACGGACATGCTGGACTATGGGCACACGTGGATGGCTGACGCCACGGGCCAGGAAACAGGAAGACGCCTGCGCAGAGTGAATGCACTGCCACATGCCAAACTATTGATGCTAGACAAGCTAGGCCCACCTGAGAGGAATCTGACACAAGCATGCCTCCGACAACAGCGATCATGTCGGCAGGGGGGAGTTTGTAGTCCTTTGCACTTTGCACGTGGCCCGTTGGGGCCAACCTCTGCTTGTGAAGGTGCATCGACTCTATTCCCGACAGTTTCATGCCTGTGCTGCCGTCATCGCTGACGACCTCTCCAGCTTCATCTATCATGTCCACTGACAGAACTGCAGGCTTCACCATTACAGGTCACAGACTTATCGGTTGTGCTCATGTAAAGTAAGACAGCCTATTCTGAGCCGGATACGCCAATGTCGAAGTGGAGCTCTAACGTGACAGCGAAAATGTGGAAGAGTACACAGGTTCAATGTCCAAGCGACCTGAGTGCACAGGCTCAGTGCCAGGTCGCTTGTGATGCTTGTGCTGGGCAAAGTGGGGAGAGCCTACTGCACCACATGACTCACAGCACCACTGCTCACATGATCGGGGATTGTAGGTGGCTATTTTTCAACACAATGTAGCGATCGAGGCGCACGGGCGCATGGAAGCTTGGGGAATGTGATGTCCAGGTGGATTGGCAACAGAGAGTGCCGCTCTGTACTTGCCATCAACTGCATGACGGTTGGCGCATCAGACTTGAGGTAGCATTATCTTGGGGCAAATATGAAGATACATGCATGTATCAAGGGCCTCTTGAAGGTGGTGGATCAGTCAGGCAGTGACATCTGGCACATGAACCTTGCCTGAAGGGGGAGGCTCGTTACCTCGTACGTGGGGATTGCATAAATAAATTGGTAAATCTCCGATATCACGAGAACTGCAGCCAGTAGCGTTCCGGCCAGCGTTACTGCATGCAACAGGCAGTCCTCTCGAACAGGTGCTGAACGGACTCGTCACAAAAGCTGCGTGTTCCCTGAACCAAAGGCGTACGGAGTGGTAACCTCGCTCAGCTGCATTACAGGTAGATTCACACCAATCCCACCATGCAGAGTGCTCGTGATCAGGGAAGATTCTGGTTTCACATAGGCGGAGAGGTTGGTCAGAGTTCTTCCAATACCCATGATAACCACCAGCAGGACTACGAACTGGAACCAGACATTGATAACGAAGGCCTGTCTATGTGTAAGTGTGCGTGATCATCGGACAGCCGAGCGCGATCAACGCTTGGTGCGTATACGCACTCCGGCCGCTAGATTATTGTCATCACAAGCCATCTCATTGCAATGAAACAGCAAGTAAATACTGTCTGATGGGACTGTAGCTGATTTCCTCAGCAAACATCTGTGTCGCCAGCCATGTACACCGTCGGTGCATGAGGCTGCTGTACTGGACACCTAAAGCACCGGACGCCCGTGCCCAGTGTTCACAATCGGCAAGCGCTCATCCAAGTGCGCGAAAATGAAAAACATGTGTGTAACGAGGGCTTTCAGCCATGCTGGGAGTAATCATTTCAGGGCTTACAGGTGTACATGGGTCTGGATTGTTCGGGGTGTACTAGCCAGCGCCCCTGCACCAGTAGCACAAACTGAGAACCGGCACCAGTTGAGCTGCTGCCATAGTTGTACATATTCCGACAGCGAAATGCTCGAATACTCAGGAGCACTACGCACAGTGTATGTTACACTTGACGGCATAGCGTGAACTTATTATTATATTGGCATGAGGGCAAGCTCAACATGCCTGCCACAATGACACGAGAATATGATCAATAGATCTAAATTTACCCCAGGGCAGTGCCCGTACGAGCATACACTATTGCTGGTCAGAGTCAACACAGCATGACAGTGCCTGGCTCCTGAATTGTACGCGCCTGGTTTAAGAGCGGGCTGCACCCTGGACTGGCCGTGGCAAGTGCAGGGGCCCAAACACCGCTCTGGGGCAGGTGTCACGAAAGGAAGGTTCCGTACCTTGATCATCAATTGTTGGCACAGCGTAGAGAAAGAGCATTCAGCCGCACATGGCAGTTGACACGCCCGCAGTATCTCGCTCGGGTGCACGAAGGGCAGCGGCCTTGATGCCCTACTGTGATGGTAACACATCTGAATACGGACTGCTCAGAACATGGGCTGATGTCTACTATCTGGTGGCAGATTTGGCACGTGGGAACGCACACAAAGTGATAGATTACAGGGCAGGCATTGGCATAGAGGCCAGACCATTCTCGCATTGCTGCCATAGCACACACCATCACACTTGATACCCTGCAGGTAAACTCTACTTGGACTTCGGACGCTTCCCTGAACGTCCACTGCCCCAGAGTTGCCTAGAAACTCTTCCAGAAGTCTGCACTCTGGGCATCCTGGTTTGCGAAACCGGCGCCTGAGGCATGAATGCCACAAGAGGTCTCACCATCACCCCAGGAATGCTCCTGATACTCTCCCATGTTCCGTCGCTTCATTTTGTTGTCCCATGTCCTGAACCAGTCTTTGTAGCCCCCTTGCATGCCCACCACGTTCTCATACCCCTCATCAAACAGCAAGTCAAGTGCTTCCACTGCGCCACTGTTTCCGTCAAAGTCCATCACGAGGATGTTTTCCTCCTTATCAGGGAACTCGTACAGAACGTCCTCAAGGAAGTACTGGTTCTCAGTCTTCTCTTCCACGGACCGGCCGTTCTCAAATTTGCGTTTGGCATCAAAGAAAGGAATGCACACAGACCCAGCAGAGGTCCTGTCGTTCGGCATCATACCGTACTTATCGACTTCGATGTTCGTTCGGATGTCTAGGATGACATATCCACCGTGGGAGAACAGTGCCTGCAAGATGATGGCTATAGGTCACATGGTCCGCACACAAAGGGGTGAACAACATGGGCATCAGCATCAACAGCGTACAGATGGATTTAAAACATGAACTTCTCGGCATGAGTTCTGTCATACGACTTACATCCTGGCGTACAAGTTCCAACGCCTCCATCCAAGGCGCCAGCAGTGGTAAAAACGCACCCGAGCCTCATCTGGGTTCGCGACTGCTGCATCGGGAAAGGCGCTGACGACCTGATCCACGTAGTCCATGTTTGGCACGATGTGATTGTACATTCCATCCACAGCGTGCGCACGCACGCTTGCGCGTGGTTGGCAAGCTGCGGCCCTCCGAGACAGGCTTGGTTGCACACGGAGCATAGACATGGAGGCAAACACGCACAAGAAAAATGAACAATTCTTGGGCACGCTTTTGCTGGAAACTACTTTTAGCTAGAGCGAAGCAGGGGAGGAATCTTGTCGCACGTGGGTTTTGCTATGGCTCGAGCAGCACCGAACTTGTCCTGAAAGGATTATGTGTCAGCACTCTCAGGTTGCTCACTTTTGGTGCAGCGCCGATGCGGAGCAGATGTCGTGCTTCCACCGCTGCGTGCGGCACTGCTGTTGGGAATGCCCATTCCACGTGGCGGGACTTGGAAGCTTCTGGAAGCCAGCCGCTGGCGTCTGCACGTGGTGCCCGCGGGCACGATGGTGATGGGCGCGGTTACTTTATCAGCGTGTGAGCAAACCTGTGAGCAAGGCAACGCAAACGTGGCACACAGCTCAGAGGATCAGCGTGAACTGCCGTTGAGCCACCATGGGCGGCGTGGCCATGTTCGTAGCTGCGAGTGCGCTCAGTATTTGCATCTCCGCCCGAACAATCAGTACGGTAAGCATAGCCGCTGAATGGTCCACCGCTGTTGACGGGGCCCGTACCAACGTTGCTCCTCAGGGTTTGCTGGTGCATCTGGAGCGCCACCGATCTGCTTGAGTGTGGCACCCGCCTAGGTTAGGCTCCATGTCCCAGTGCCTTCTGCTTTGGGGCACAGTGCTGTTGTCCGAGTGCACGCTCCGCAGCACCCTGCAGAGCTTAAGCCACGTCTGTGCAGCGCGGGCGGCTGCTGCTCGGCGCTGGCAGCCTCCATCCAGGGGTGGGCGGGCACCACGCGATTCCTGCACGGCGGCACCCCAGCAGCTGCGGCCGTCCTGCTGGAAGCGAGACATGCATGCATGCGCTGCGCGGCATGCTGCACATGAGCAGGGTCGGCCCTGCCGCTGCCTGCCGCTGAGCTGTCGACAGGCCTGCCTTGGGTGGCCGCTGCAGGCAGACCCCTGGCGAGGGACTGCCCGGTGTGGCAGTCAGGGTTGGCCCCACCAGCATGGCTCGTGCAGGTGACCCATGTCTGACGTCGCCAGAGGTTGTGGCGCGCGTGCCGTGCTGGCTGTCACATGTAACACACGCGAGACGGATGCGGGCATCGGCGACAGCACGGCCAGCCACTTTATGGCGATCTGAGGCCCCTCGGTTGCGCACTCTTGCCGGGGTGATCACGGAAGGGTCGGATGAGCTGGTCATGCTGATGAGGCGGCCTTAACATCCTTCGCCCCGTGAGGCAGGGCACTGCCTCTTGCGGTGGTGCGGTCGCAGCTGCATCGTCCTTGCTCCTCATGCGCACCACCCGCATGGACGGGCACATCGATTCAACTGAAGAGTAGGCACAGGATGTGGACGCTGACACGGTTTAGCAGACGTGCAATGGGGTTTGCTCCGCAGGTTTGCTCACACGGTTTGCTCACACTCGGACAACAGCACTGTGCCCCAAAGCAGAAGGCACTGGGACATGGAGCCTAACCTAGGCGGGTGCCACACTCAAGCAGATCGGTGGCGCTCCAGATGCACCAGCAAACCCTGAGGAGCAACGTTGGTACGGGCCCCGTCAACAGCGGTGGACCATTCAGCGGCTATGCTTACCGTACTGATTGTTCGGGCGGAGATGCAAATACTGAGCGCACTCGCAGCTACGAACATGGCCACGCCGCCCATGGTGGCTCAACGGCAGTTCACGCTGATCCTCTGAGCTGTGTGCCACGTTTGCGTTGCCTGGCCATGGTGTCGCCTACGTGGTGCTGCTCCCAACAGGGGGCAATGCACCCCGGCGCGAGGTTGGTCATGCGTCGTAATCCAGACTATGTACAGCTTGCAGGGTACGGTTGGGCGTGGACGAATATGACATGCGTGTGTGAAAGGCCACACCGCACCTATCCCCACTGATAATGTTCATTCGTGATTGGTGCCAGAGACTGTGGGGGTCCAGGCAAACTATGCCCGCAAGAGCACATCGAGGTGCCAGGTGGTAAGGGCCAGGAACTGCAACGAGGAGACACATGACTGGGTTTTGCATCCAATGTGCACATGGAGTGCCAAGCCCTGTGTTTGTGCCATGATGCCTGTGTTGCATGTCGGTGTGACAGGAAGACCTGACCACTTCGCAATTCAACCATGTGCAGGTGACCAAAGGATTCCCTAGTCCCATGCGGCCGAGCTATGTCATGCCAATGGCGCCTGCGGCCTGGAAAGACACCTGATCTGCTGCCGCGCAGGTGTGCTGGGGGACTATGCAGTCTGGCACGAACACTACATTTGGAACCTCATAAATTGGCACACTGGCAGCATCTCCATTAATGTTTTGCCCACAAGCACCTTTGTGTGTCCGCGCAGTGGATGCGTACCCACCTGGTCCGATATCTACGATGCGCACAGGTGCTTCCCATCGCGTTGAAGGTAAGCACGCAGCAAAGACATCTGAAGCCAGAGCCCATAATTGCCCATGTAAACTTTGGTGAAGACATGCACGTTAGACGAGGCCTGTCTGTCCGCCGATGCACACCGTCGCTATCTCCTATCAGTATCGCGGAGCTCCGCGGAGGTCCACGAGGCGAGTACCCAATGCGCCTGACGCATGAGCACTAGCACAAACCTAGCGGTACAAGACGTTAGCGCCTGATTTCTGTATCACGCGGGATCCCTATGCATGCGAGCTCGTTCGCAGCGCACCTGCTCGCCATGGAGCCAGGCCTCACACAACCTATCGCATCCGCACTTGAAACTGTTACCGAAATCCCACGACCTAAGCTATCATCAACAGCAGGTTCGCAGGTACGCTGAGCCACTGTACGAAACTTTCGTGTGCCCGTACATGGCCAGGTACGCGGGATATAGCTCGGAAATCGCGAGAATAGTGATGGCAGCGCAACCGCAGATCAACAATGTGGCTGCGTGAAAATTTTGACGCGAATCAGATGCTCGTGGCTCAGGTGATGTAAATGAAGCGAGGGAAACTACACATGCCTTCCCGGGTTGTTCTTGTAATAAGTTAGGGCTAATGTGTGATACCTCGAAGCGTGATCGCCGTGGCATGCTCATGCTCAATCTGGATGTTTGGCCGTATGTAAAGCTGCAATTACGAGCCCTCTCATAAATCAACGAGCAAGGGTCACGTACAACGCAGGCTTTAGGTTCCATCCAGCTGCATGACACCGTTTATGCACAGCTTGCCTTCATACTCATGCTGAACAGCTGCTTCAAACCTTATCAAATGCTCTCAGAGCAATCAAGTTGTCCGAGGGCCGTCAATTTCTCTGAGAGCCGTAGCAGTACCCGAAAATGAATGCAAGCATTTCTCCATGTGCATTTTCCATGTCATGAGGACAACAAACTGTGCTCACCATGTTTCATGGCACACACAGTCACTGGGCCTGCAGAGCTGGAGGAGATGCATGCATGAAAGTACCAACCCGTGCAACGCCACTGCCTTCGATTATCAGTGCCTAAAGCACGAACTGTACTGCAATTTGACTCGTGGTGTGTGCATGTGACAACGACGAACGCATCGTTGTCAGGTGAATGCAGGAGCACCAAGAACCAGGAGCAACACCACGCTCTCATGGCACAGGAATTTCCATGACAATGTCACAAAACCGACATGCATGTGTCCAAGATAAGTTGGAGCTGGTCTTTGTTGTCAGCAAGTAGTGTCAGCTAAGCAAGTGATTGCATGTCTTGGTCCGTGCCATCGTGACTGACTTGGCAGCATGCCCATGTTGTGTTCCTTACTTGTACCTACTCAAACAGAAGCCCTTATGCGGGAACTTAGAGCAGCATCAGCAAGTAAGTGCCACATTTACAATTACATTTACATCACGGTCAAGGTCAGAGTAGAGTTTACGGCTCGCTGCTCGCAGTCTTACTTCAGGGGCTGTCATGTGGGGTCACACCAGCCAGCCCGGGTGCACAGCTGCCTGAGTCATCAACACGAAGAATCATCAGTCCACAGGACGAGCACATGATACCAAACACACCTGCCGAAGGCCATGAGCCGCTGGTCGACCGCCCTGCCCCTCCACACCACCAAGGCCTCATGCATATGCGAGCACTGCCTCACACTCTGCTGCAGCCCTCACAGCACAACGCACACCACACACTGCATGGGCCAAGGTGACAGGCGGCTGACCTCAGTGTCCGTGCAGAGGAACGCGGGCTGTGCCGCTGCCGGTGGACCGTGCTGCGCTGTGGCGCGCGGAACGCGAGCGTGTCATGGCTTTCAGTTCAACCGCCATGCGCCCTGCTCCAGTGCACATCCCAATCGCCAGCCTCGCCCCCCCCCCCCTCGCAGCCCCGCTTGTGGCCACACCTTGTGGCCACACCATCTCCTACGCCAGCCATGCACCGGCCGCGGGGCTGCCACATGTGGCTCATGCGTGGATCAGCACTGCCACCCCAGCAGCATGCTTCGTGCTGCGTGCTCTGGAGCTGCAGCAGGCAGCCTGCTAAAACAGGTGAGCCCCTTGCACGTGGATGAAGTGGATGAAAGCAACCAGCCACTTCAGCCGCAATCGCTGCGCCCCGCCGCACTGTGCAGCCTGCGGCTCATGGACGCGCTGTGGCTGACCTCTGCACGCGCACCGAGGCGCAGCCGGCCTCTGAGGGACGCCGCTCGGCTTGGTCATGAGTCGGTGTGCCGGTCCGGAGGCCTCGCCAGCCCTCTTGCCGTGTCGTGCGCAGCGCGGCCCCCCACCAGCGTGCCCCCCCACACGCGCTCGGTGTGGCCTCGCGCAGCAGGGCTCTGTGAGGGGGTCTGTGAGGGGCGTCGCAGCGGCTGCTGCTTCTGCCTCGTCCGCCCCGAAGCGGGGAGGCGCTGCGGCCGACGCCCCCTTGGTGGCATGATGCCCCTCAAGGACCGCCTCCCCTCTTCCCCCGCATGGTCACCGCACCGCGATCCTTGGAGCCTGACCCCCCACCACTCCTTTCCAGCCTACTGCATGCTGCAACATGAGGACGTGTGCGACATGCATGAGCAGCACGTGTTTCTGCATGTCTGCGCACGGGTGCCTGCCGCGCACTGGTTGAGCCACGTGCTGCCATGCAGACCCGACCAAGCTGCCACCACAGGAGCGGCGGGCTGCCCCATGGTGCATGGGGCTGCCGCTACGCAGCATAAAGCGCGCCACCACCAACTGGCGCGCCGCCACCACCACCAACGGTGTGACGCACCCACGCACCCTCAGGGCCGGAGTGATGAGGAAGGATATGGTCTCAGGGGGTGATTGATCGGGCTCACACCAAGCCAAGCCAGACCTCCTACCACGAGCAAGCTTCCCACGGGCAAGCCTGAGGTGGCTGGGGTGCTATGAAAACCACTAGCCTGATGGAAATGCATGGGGCCTGGCCATGGTGGTGCCCAGGCTGGGCAGCACAAGGAGCGCAGCGCCGCACGGTGCCGGGCTGGCATGCGATTGTGCGCATCACCCTCTGGATCCGGCCTGAGTCAAGATCACGCACTGTACGATATCAGAGCAGCCTGTACGAGATGCTGTCTGCCTAAGTCATGGAGCAGAGTGCAGCGTCGCCCATCATCTGCTGAATCATCCAGAAGTGTCGTCCTTTGCTTTTCCTTTGCTCACCTACAGCTAAGAAGTTAGGCCCATGCCCCCTGCAGCAGCGGCTCTGGCAGCGCCTCAGCCACGACCACCGTACCTGCCCAGGTAGGCCTCCAAGGCCTTGCAACGGACATGATCCCATCACCTTTTGAAGCACAATGCCTCAGGGGCGCAATTCCCAAATTTCCGTAGTTTGCAGTGGCCTGCAGCTAAACTTGGGACCTGGGCTTGTTTCGCACCGCTGCTGCCCGAGCCTCCAAATCGTGTCCCTCAAGTCTCCAGATGCTGTCAAAACAGAATCAAAGCAGGCATCCTTGCAAGCACGTTGCAGTCATCAGGTTCCTGTCTTGCTCTTTCTGACGTGCAGGCTTGTCAGTCTTGATGCAGCGGCAGCCAACTGGCAGTCGATCCATCAATTGCAAATCAGAGCATGGCCATGAAGAGGCCACCTCGTGCCCGCAGCCTCTTGTTTGGCAACAGGCCGCCCTGCACCGCGGCACCGCCTCTGCAACATGCCAAAGCTTCGCGCACCTACACCGGTTCACCTTGAGCTTCTCCGGCACATGGCCGGGCAGCCTCAGCTGGGCCCTAGCAAAGTAGACCCTGTGCACAACGCACAGGGAAGCTAACACGGGCTCCCCGGCAACTTGCCCCCCCCCAAGCTAGGGCAGGCTTGGCCCAACACTGCTTGTAAGGTGATCTGGCTGCTGCACAATCCCAGAGATACACGGGGATGATGCACACAGCTGCTAGCCCCTGGGAGGTCCGCGGATGGTCTCACCAGTCTGCAATGCTCCGGGCAGCTTACGAAGATCTGCTGCCGCACCTCATGAGCGACCTGCAGGGCCCGCACTTCCAGAGCCGGCACATCCGATGCTGTGTATCGGCTGGAGACAGCTGCGGCAGCCATCCTGGCCACATGCATGGACTCTCATAGTAAGACTCGGGTCGTGTTGTCAACGTTTCTGTTTGTTTTTCAATGTTGCAGTTGCGCTGCAGCATGCATGTGAGGTTTGAACAACTAGCCCCAGCCGTGCACTGGGGATGATCATGAGGCCTGAGGAGCTGGGTCGGGCAGCTCCGAGTCTGTGGACTCGGCCCCTGAACCTCCGCCCCCAAGCCCGCCACCGATCAGGAGGGCAAGAGCAAGAGCGTGCATGATGTCAAGACGGCCACAATCATGATGCATGCTGCAGGTGTCAAGACGGCCACCATCATGATGCCAGTACTGCGCCATGGGAGTACTGTGCCTGATGGCCAAACGATTTGACACAGCACCAGGCATCGTGTAGCATCCACATGCCGTACAAAACCTCCTGGGTGCACGTATGTATGATTACATTGCCGTATCCATAAGGACATTGGCACCTCCGGCTACCGGGACCGATTGAACCCTCAAAGGCACACGCTGCCGCAGACCATGGTCACGACCAAGGTGTGCGACCACAATTGCAAGGGCCATCTCTCCCAAAGGTAAAGGACGAGCAACCAAACCAGCCATGCCGGGTGTGTTGTGCGACATCGATTTCCAACAGCATGAAACGCTGCATGGCCTCAATGGCTGAGCACTGTGGATCAACCATGACAGTGCACGTGGACCACAGCTCTAGTGATGAGTGTTCAGAGCTCCACACCTGGTGGGAGGGGGTCATGTGTAAGGCTTCACTGCCCTGCATCACCTAAAGCAAGCTTGCAACTGACTATAATCCCCCTCTCAAATGAATTCCAGGTGTCTCTGCTGCTATGTCAATGAATCGAAACCACTTTGTTGTACGAGTGCACCCTTTGGCATGCAAGTTGCATTGACATTGGTCTCAGGAGGAGGACGGGACGGCCTAAGCATGATCCTCAGGAACTGATGCATGGTATGAACGAGTTAGGAGTGATACATGTGCATGAGGCATGATTATTAAGGGGGTTGTGGAGCTGCTGCAGGCTGAGTAGGCTCTAGTCAACAGCAGCCCATCTGGAGTCTGGTTAGCAGTGACTGCAAGGCAAAATGATGTGAAGATGAGGTGAATGTGGAGTTAGTCACTTTCACCTACACACAGAACCGGCAACAGCAAAGCACACACACAGCGAGAATGCTACAGCACCACTACAGTACACCACCTCACGTTGGCAACATCCAGTCCCGCGTCGTAGTGCCTGCCCTGCCCTGCTCCCGTGAGATCACGAGGCCACTCTTGCAATACATCTCAGCATTGCCCCTCTGGACCGCCACTGTGTGAGGTGAATGTGGAGTTAGTTGTCACAGGCATCGTGGATTTGCTACTAGGGAGTCAACTGGGCATATGTGCAAAGGAAGGACTTGTAATCAAACAGCCAGGCACCCTCTTCAAATGCACAAAACTTTAAATTGTGCATTCTGCACCACCGCGGACTACCCAGGACCGTTTCGAAATGATCTAAAATTGTAAATTTGGATAATCTATGGACCATCTGCTCTCGCGCAACCTCCGCCGCGTGCCCTACCGCTTTCTCACAGGCTTGCATGCGGCGAGGAGCTCGAGGCCAGCCCGCCAGGTGGCCATCCATGGCACAACGTAGGACATCTGATGACCGAGGAAGCACCTTTCTGAACATTGTAGGCACTGCCCTGCCGCACCGATGGGGTCGAATTGGCAGGTAGTTAGCATTTGTGAAGCATATACATGGACCGCGCACGCCGCGCTGCCGGGGTTTGACTGGTTAGTGCTGACCTCGGCTGAGTGAACGCTGCGGAAGCTTGCATGAACCTGCGAGGAGCTGTGACAAATCTCATCGCGCTTGGGGCGCGACGTCATTCATGATGTGTCAACGACTCCGTCACGGTGGCCAGGACGCCATCGCGTTAACAGGTCTAACGCCACCATCGGCTTTGGCCTCACTTCAGGACAATTGTGACCTTGTACACTGGGGGCTGCCACGCAGCATGATGTCTTGCCTTTAACCGTGCGATCTCGACTGTATGCCAGGGTCCTGGTTGACAGAGCCGCGCAAGTACGGGAGTGCCCAATGTGCACTTCTGCTGTCAACTATTCGACCCGTCTCACGTAGAAGCAGCCGTGAACTCTTGAACTGGCCGCAAACTTGGGCGCAGCGCATGCATGGTATGCGAGCTTTCGAGGGTGCGCCACCGGCTTGATGCACATGCCCACTGGGCAAGTGGCTCTGTAAGGCCGGCAGCCAGTCGCAGGCTATAAGTACCATGCACGAAATGTGTGCAATCATCTGCTAGATTATAGTCGCCGATCTGACTCGTGCATCTGGAGAGACCAGGTGCCTCAGACCGACACTGAAGAGCGGATTAATACTGCACGTGCATACCCAGCTTACAACACAGGTATGCCGCGTGCTCGACGATGCCCCGCGCTCCTACGCTCCACCTTAATCTCCTGCTACGCTATGTTAAAAGTGAAGTGTGAATTCTCTGATTTGGCTGTGGACCGAGACAGTGCGTAGGCACGTGGTCCGTTTGAATTCAACCTCGGTCAGCCGAAAGGCAGGGCACTGCGTTCGCGGCTGGCACTTTTTGCATGGCACGTCTTCGATAAGCAGCGAATGACACCGTCTGCAAAGGATGTAAGCGCAAAAGTGTCGCTTGACATGTCCGTGTCGCTGCGTAGTTGCAGGACCGGTAGCTCGAGACCTGTGCTGTCGCGATCGATCGGTACGTCGCCGAGGCGTCCTGTTGTGAATGTCGATTTCCTACCACAGGCACTACCCCCTTGCGCACGTCTCTTGGAGTCGCAAGCCATCCGCTCTTTTCCCCGCGGAGCTTCAGTCACCGCTCATAGTACAGCATGTCGATAGGCTGAAAGATGGTCGAGCGACTGACGCCGCGTAACTGCTGGTGTCCGGATATATATCAATGCGCATGCGACGGTCCTCGTAGCGGCCGCACCGTCCACGTGTGCTGCGTCGGGGTGATCTGTTGATGATCAATGGGCACGCGCATCTTCAGACAAGTTGCAACGGCAACCGTACGCCCCGCATCTCCCAGCGACATCTGCCCGCGTGGAGCACCACCACGAGCCGTAAGGAGATGTGCGCAGGTGGGAGATGCGATTGCGTTTTCACACACCTACGTATACGCCCGCGGTGCCGAGTTCGTTGCGTCGATGCCGCTTACGATGTATGTATGATTACCATGTGCGCAAAGGTCCAAAGCAAGCACCGCGATGCGATGCGGCACCATCAAACGATATCGCAAGATAACAGTGCTCAATATAGGGCAGCTGCAATATGCCGTATCCGAAATCGCGTGTTGCCACCACCCTATGCACCAACGCTGGGAACAGCTGTGGCCATGAAAAAGCTTCAGCTAGTTACAAAAGCAATAACACACATGCATGTGTAAGTTGCGGGATCTGTGTGCAGGTGCTTTGCCTAGAGCCCTGCCAACGTAAGCACTACCAACGTCCGCACACTCTACGCAGCCCAGGGCCCCATTCCAAAACCAGCATGCTTCTCGTATCAACACTCGTCTTGCTGGCGGCCGCGGCTGCCCCTGCATCAGTGGTGGAGGCGCGCCGGGCCCTCGTTGCCACAGGCGAGCATGCTGTGGGCCTGACAGCCCACCGCGCCCTCCTTGTTCAGAGTGATGGCAATGAGGGCAACGAGGGGAATGAGGGCAATGAGGGGAACGAAGGTAACGAGGGCAATGAGGGCGACGAGGGAGGCTCCCCCACCAACCCTGCCCCTGCGGCAAACCCTCAGCCGCAGCAGGCTTCCAGGCCACCACCCCGCCAGTGCGCACCCTCTGCACCTGCCAGACATCCCAGTGTGTGTTCACCCTGTTGCATCACACTCGCACCTCAGCGTGTCCTTGCGGCTACTCAGCGCGGTGATTAGTTCCGACGCGTGCGACACTGCTGCCCCCACATGCCAATGCTTCCGCAGCAGCCACGGCGACTGCGGGCCAGCATTTGTGGGCGCCCCTACATCTCAGCGCGGGCTGTTGTGCTTGTGTGCCACAACAACCGAAACGCCCCTCCCCTGCGCATGCGCGATGCCGAGGCGGGACGCTGCTGAAATACGCCGCGGCTTGCAGGGGTGGCACGTTCTCAGGCAACAACTTTCAGTACTCGGGGGATATGACGTACTATGGAGGCGCCGGCAAGGGCGGCTCCTGCACGAGCACCTACGTGCCCCCAGGGTATGCGACCGTCGCGATGAACGCGCCGCAGTACAACGGCGGCAAGGTGTGCGGCATGTGTGTCAACGCGTGCTTCACCGACAACAACGGCGAGCGCTGCTTCAACGCCATCGTCGACAACAAGTGCCCGGTGCGCCCCCGGTCGCGCCTGCCTGCACCAGTCGCCACTTCCCGACGTCAAGAGACCCCTGTTCCACAAGTCAGCGTGATAACGCATGGATCCCATGCATGCAAACGTTGTCGGATTGGTGGGGTGTTTGCTGAAGCGGCATCGCTGCCGTGGCACCGGGTGCAGCGAGGGTTGCACAAGGACACTGCTGTGTTTGCAGTCTTGTCAGGCTGCAGACAGCATGCATTGGCGGTGTGCGTGCGTGATCATGGTGCCTTGGTGCAGGAGTGCGCGTACGGCGATCTCGATCTGGGCAGCGGCGGCGATGGGCGGTGGCCGCTGAAGTGGAAGGTCATCGACTGTCCGAACAATCGGCTGTCCTTCGAGACGCAGGGTTCGCACGGCTACTATGGCAAGCTCAAGGCCACGGGGGGCCCTTCCGGCGTCGACCGCATGGTGTGCAACGGCAATGCATGGCAGCCGACGCCGGACGGATTCTTCGTGCACCAAGACAACAGCGGCCGCCTGTGTGAGGGCGTCACGTGCGACGTCAGCTTCACCAACGGCGCCCAGCGTAGTGAGTTTGTGCCTGGTGCTATCTTCTGCTAAAGGGCGTTAGCGGGCAGTGGCAGCGTGGTGCGTTGATGGCGATGGCCGGTTTTGCAAGCAGGGTACTTTGTACTTCTGATGCCGTTTTTGCAGTATGCAGCGCCCGTGTAGGATGCGCTATTCGAAGCTGTTGAATGGAGGGTTTTGGTTGTGTTGACTTGGTGGGAAGACATGGGGGAGGGGGAGAGCGTGCGGGGCTGGCCGCTGGCGCAGGTGATGCGCAGGCCGGAACACGGCCGGAAGGGGGACGTGCCCCGGGCTGCCTGCATGCATGACGCCCCTCCATGCTAGATTGGCCTGTGACTGCGTACACGTTTCAAGTATGATGTGTGCCATGAGGCGTGGCCTGTTGTAACAGACAGGTTTCTTTGGTACCGTGTCGAGCCAAGGTCCTGTGTTGGGACAACTGCGTGTGTAGCTGTGATCAAGTGCAGCATGATGCTGTGGTACTTGGTGCCATGTTGTGTGAACACAATTTGCACTGGTACTAGTGTCACAGGGACTGGACATATGCATGCTGTGAACACATGAGATCTGCACCAGGAGTCTCTCAGCATGAGGCAGGAGCTGCGTGGTAAGGCAAGTCCTGCTGTGAATGCATACCTGATCAGGGAATAGAAGCATGTCATTGCTCACAGCACAATGTCATGTTGGCACATTGAAGCACTAATGAGTTGTGGTAGTGACACAAGGGTCTTGATGGATGAGTTTGTTGTTTTACCCATGGCTGATATCTTGCCAGTTGCACAGTTTGTGCAGCTGACCAACCACTTGATGGCTATGGGATGTTGCTGGAGCTGAGCCACTACATTCCTGGAGAGCTGGGCCATTACATTGCAGCTATCACTACTAACCACAGCTAAATATCTTGATGAGTAGGGGTCCTTGATTTTCTACACAAGCAACAAGGTTAAGTAGTCATGAGGTTGGCATGTTGAGGTGTTGACAGGTACATGAGCCCGGAAGCCCGGAAGCCCCACGGCCTGGACCAGTGAGGGGTACCCCTCGCATACCATGTGGACCTGACGATCACACTGCCACTGAAGCCTGAAAGGTGCAGCCCAAACACGCAGCTGGCGTGATCCAGCAAGAACCCTTGGCCCGTTTAAAAAAAAAAAAAAAAAAACAGGAGGATCGAGAATCACAAGTACATTCAAATGATCTACAGGGCAAAGCCTGCTGCATTGATACTGTTGTCAAAGCGACAGCTGGATCTTGGCGCAGCAGCAGCAGCAGTGAGTTTTTGTTGTGTTTCTGTGATGTGATTTGGCTGAGGAATCCCAGGTACAGGTTGCAACGATGCAGCACAGACATCGCGCCCAATCTACAGCTATGCCCCGAAACGAGTCAGTCATGGTGGGTATGTCGGTGTGGACTATGCCTAGGAGAGGTGGGGAGTGGACCATTTCTGGGAGAGGTGGCATATGGCAACCTGAGGTGGCCACGTGTGCATGCGTGCGGTGATGCTGACTGCCCAACGTGTGCTTGCTTGTGCATGTTCACTCTGAGAGCCAGCTGCAACACATCGTGAGAGCAGGCTGCCAGGGGGTTCAGTGTGGGCTCTGTTCTTTCTCTGAGTGACAACTGCTTTGATCACCACCCACGTGTATACAGGCCGTGCACACAGCAGTGGGCTGGACACTGCTCCTGAGGCTGATACCTGACATCTGTGGAACAGTACAGCTACAAACATGGCATGGGATCAAGGCCTGGTGGGCGTTGACCTGTTGACCTGGTGGGCATTGACTGGTCACAGCTACTTGGGATGTGCAGGTACTTGAGATGTGCTGGTGCAAACAGACTCAGTTGTTCCATCACTTACCAGCTGCCACCTGTGCCTGTGACCAGTAGTTACAAAAGAGTACATGGGCAAACCCACAAAGTGGACCAAGGTCATGGAATCCGACAACAGC
Organism: Ulva armoricana; assembly: GCA_032360965.1. Taxonomy (NCBI): domain Eukaryota; kingdom Viridiplantae; phylum Chlorophyta; class Ulvophyceae; order Ulvales; family Ulvaceae; genus Ulva; species Ulva armoricana. The sequence goes on from JAUMHO010000010.1 coordinate 102,983, forward strand.
AGCACAGGCTCTTCACTAGCCACTTTCATCTACACACCTGTAAATGTAAATGTAAATGTGACACTTACTCGCCATATCCTACAAGGACTTTGACTTCATATGTTTGCAGCTTCGCTGCTGCAGCATGGAGTTGTCATGCTGTTGGCATGTGGAACGCTGTGCACCTGGAATTTGGAAAACATCCAACTGTGCCGCGCACGGCTTCGCTGAAGCTGAAGAATACAGCTCCATCATCAATGGACGCCTAAACATGGCGTCACTCTCATCCCTGGCCCATTCCTGGATGCTCACACAGTAGTGGTCGCAGGTGCATCTGCACAATTCATTGGGGATGATCAGAAAGTTATTGAAACGTTACCAACGTGCGGGAAAGCGCTATACATCAGACACTCATTGCTCCAATCTTGTAGCCACCGATTTAGGGTCGGCCTCATGGCATGACTCATAGCTGGACATGACCTTCACCTCATGTCACAACAAAAGCGCAAAATGGAGGAGCAGTCTCAGTCCGATTCAGTCTATCACTGCTGCAGGGTTTCGGAATAAATGCACATACCCCGATGATGCAACTGGTCTGAACAGTGCTGCAGGTCCTTGCATGCACATGCCTTTGGGACTGACACAGCTGCCTAGGTGACCACCTCCTTCTGACTGCCCATTATGGCCCAGGATACACTGGAGCAGCTTCATCTATCTGTGCCGCGCACGGCTTCATCTATGTTCTACCGGACCTGCCGCAGCCATGTCAGCATGGCGTCCACAGGCAAGCGTCCACAGGCGCCTGGCACAGGGGGCACACGTGGGGTGAGCCATGTACCGCTGATTCAGAAGTGTAGTCTCCGGGAATCTGGGAGGACTGTAGGGTGATGATGGAGTGCACCAATGCGGAGAGGTCACTTGTATGTGGTGCATGCATGGAGTCTGTGAGCGGCAGGCCGCCTGGGGCCCCGGCGGGCATGCTTGCAGCTGCTTCTGCTTGCGTTGTATCCGTGGCTTGATGGAGGAGGTTGGGGCAGTGGCACGGACCCAGTTCGCCACGCACACACTCTGCCTCAAAGAATTCCGGTCCGGCAGGCTTCCCCAGCTGGCAGGGCAGGTACCAGACACACTGCAGTTCGCGGCCGCCCGCCCCCTGCGCCGTCACTGCTGGGACCCTGAAAAGAGGCGGCTCACACCGCCGTCGCAATCAGGAAGGCAGCCACAAGTGCCCTGCACAGGTGGCAAGGCAGGTATACGTAGTGCGCTTGCAGACTGTCACAACACCGTTCCAGGCGAGGGCCGGCTGTTGAAGGAACAAACAGAAAAGCAAAAAAACAGGGGGGGAAAAACGGACCAACGCCGCGGATGCCCATCCGATGCGGGGGGCCTCAGGGCACACTGGATTGTACGCACCCGGGAACATCACCGCATGCACCACGCCCGGGAATGAAAGCACGATGAGCGCGCAGGGGCTGCGAGGTGGTCAGGGGCCAGAGGGGGTCAGTGGCCAGAGGTGGTCAGGGGCTCTGCTGGAGGCGTTGCACCCCAACCATGCCTGCGAGCTCGAGGAGATGCTACTGCGAGAATCCGCGTGCCAACATCGCACGACATCGAGTTGTAGGTCCTGCCACACCGCACTGCCGCAGGTGCAAGATAGAGAATCAAGAAGGTTGGGGTTCCTCAACGCACAACCCCGGGGGAGGGTTGTTTTTTTTTTCGTTTACGTCAGTGAGGAGCAGGCAATTGCGATGACCCCATGAAAAGCTGTTGCTCCACTACTAAGGAACGTGCAGAGCCGGTTGTGTGCAGGAGGATACACTGGGCTGTGCGTTGAAGCAGGGAGCTCAGTTGTGCCAGGAGGCTGTGTTGTCATCGTTTTTGTTGGCGTGTGGCGGCCGGGGATCTGATGAGAGCCCAGGCATGGTGGTGAGCGAGGATGCGGAGTCACTGACCGCGCGGGCATGTCACGGCGGCGTCGCAGACTGCGGGACTTGCACACAGTCTACGTAAGACTGCGGAAGACATGACGGGTATACCTACGTGTGGCCGGGCTCATACTTGTTGTGCATTCCCGCAAACTTGGCCCGTAAAGTGCACGCAAAGAAGCGTTCATCTCGCCTCTAAAAGGTACTTTTTGCCGCAATACTTGTACTCTTTTGTAACTACTTTTTGCCGCAATACCAAAAGCAGCACACTAAAAAAGCACGTGGCCACCTACTGCGCATCCGCGTCCGGCATCCATGTTCACCACGGCGCTTCGCGGCGGCCGGGGCCCGGGGCGATCCGGTGCCTGATGGCCCCTGGGCCTGATGAGGCTATTGTCGGATGGCACGTATGTCCTGTGCCTTGGCGAGGACTCCGGCTCGAGTGGCGGGGCCCCTCAGTTCCCAGTCGCGGTGGTGAAAGTGAACGCCCAATGCTGGCCTAGGCCAGACCATGTCGACCGCTGCGCGCTTCCACAACGAGGGTGCCGGAACAAGGTACAGGCTCAATAATTTCGAATTCGATTGGTTCCGATTGCTGCGGCTTTCACCGCGTATAGCGTGCGCGCGTGCGCCGTCGACCACGCATGCCGCACAGCGGCCATTCGACCACTGTTTACGAATATTCGGATTGTTGCGACCTACGCAGCCCAGCTTCAGCTATGTACCTCACCTCTCATCCTCACGTATCACCCGGCTGCACAATGAATCAACCGAACAGATGATGAAACGTTGTTCTAGTGTGCACGCGTACGGAATGTGCATGTGTTTGCGCGGTCCGCAAACTTTTGTCTCGAAGCCCGTGATTTAGTGCCGTCGACCCGAAGTCTGCTACGGCAGAGACGCCGCCGCCGTGCATGCGATACGGGATGGGCATTTGCTACGGGCCCTGCTGCCGCGCGCGAGATGCCGTAACGACCGTGGGACACCTTTTCACGGGAAAGCCCGTTGCGCGAGTGCACCAACGTCTGTCGAAATCGATTCATCAGTGACTTTTCGATACGCTCAACGCGAAGGCAGGCCGGATCTCTGGTGCAAGTTTACTGCTCCATGTCTCCTGGTATCGCGGGAGGTGCGGATTTCAGTATGGAGCAACCCATGCATATTTCTGGTCGTGGTCACGAGAAACCGCCGTGCGCGAAATGTGTGAATTGACTTGGCACACCTAAAAGGCCACGCCATCAACACGATCCCGGAGCCTGATCATTGTTTCTCGTGCCGCTGAAGTATTCGTTGAAGATTCATCCGTACCTGGAGAGCCCAGGTACTGCAACGACCTTTGGCATCCCCGCTAAAAGCTTTTCATACAGGTAAGCCCTCAGCGACTTTCAGCGTCAGATCGTATGAATTCAGGACCGCATCTTGCCGTTTTGCCGCCCAGTGGGTGGCCCGGCGCACAGCAGCTTCCCCGCCGCAGCGCTTAGTCGGCCGAGCGCTACCGCGCTGCAAGCAAGCACGATCGCCGCCCATAGCTCAGATTTCCAGTAAGCGAGTCAATGCTGGTGGAGAGAGCGTTCGCATGGATCACCCAGCATTGCTCGTCGGCGCCACCTGTTCAGTGTGACCTGTGCACGTCGTCGGTGCGAAGGGACGTATACGCGTGTCCTGCTCTCGCCGTCGCCACAGTTTCCCGCCATCTTCGTTGTCCATCAAACCGTTCCAATCGTTCTTTCACTTGCCATCTCGTGGATGCGACGACCTCCCAACTGCTGCCCTCTTTTGTGCGTCACGGATGTCATGTCCGAACCCGCGATCCGTATGTACACCTTCCTTCATGCATGCCCGCACCGCGTGTGTGTTGACTCAGACCCGCGATTGCCGTGGTCTCGCTCGCATCCCAGGAACCTGGATTGATAGAAACGTCTCTAATTTGTGTTGTGACGATGGCCTGGGGTCTCGACAGACTGACGCCGGGTCGTGCGTGAACGCAATTTGTTAGGCGCCCGCCCGCGTGGCCGGTCCTCTCGCGACGTTCATCGTTTGTCATCGCTTCCGCGCACGCGCTTTCAGTCGCAGCATGCGCCAGTGGTCCATCACATCAGTGTACATCGTGTGGAACATTCCACATTACGCGGTGCCGCATCTTGCAGTCTGCAGCCGCTCAACACCGAGCCTATAGGTCGTGTGATACAGTTTGCGCGCGCTTAACGGCCTTTTTGGTCCAGCGACGGCTCTTCGTGCCGCAAGCTTGCCGTTCCCGCCGCCCACTCCCCTGCGTTCCGTGAGCTAGTGTCTCCCTTCGACGCACGCGGTGACAGCCATGCACTGCCTTTCAGAATTGTTGTGTAGATCAGGGCTGCCCATACCGAAAATCTGATGGTGAGGGCTGTTGTTGCAGGCACGAGTAAGTGGGTCAGCACCGCTATCTGCCTATCTGCCTAAGCACATTTCAACACAGCTCGCACACTCAGCAACATGAAGGTCCTCTCAGTCCTTTTGGTTGCTCTGGCGGCAGTGGTGGCACCGGAGCTCGTGGAATCCCGTAGCAGTGCGCTTGTGGCGACTGGGGAAACACTTGCAGCCAACATGCGCGGCTTGCTGGTGTCACGCCGTAACAACGGCAATGAGGGCAACGAGGGCAACGAGGGCAATGAGGGTAACGAGGGCAACGAGGGCAACGAGGGCCGCAAGAAGAAAGGTGGGCGCCGCAAGAAGGGCGGCAAGAAGAAGCGCAATGGTAAGAACAATGGGAACGAGGGCAATGAGGGTAACGAGGGTAATGAAGGCAATGAGGGCCGCAAGAAGGGGGGCAAGAAAGGAGGCAAGAAGCGCAATGGCAAGAACAACGGGAATGAGGGCAACGAGGGCAATGAAGGTAATGAGGGTAACGAAGGCCGCTCCGGAGGTGGCGGAGGTAGGAGGTGTGCATGCCTAGCCCTATGTGCTGACTGCATTCCCCCTGCCACTGCATTGGTCCGCTGTAGCTCTTCTCCAGGCTGCGTCTGCGAATCGTTGCCACGTCCGCGGTGGCGGTGCCCGGGCCATGACAGTCGCACCAACTGCTGGGGTTCTGGGAGCGCCTGGAAGCTGGCATACTGGGCCGAGCACTCGCTACTATCACAGGAGCACATTCCCACTGCATTGTCCTCCTTAGATCAGCGGCTTTGTACCACGTCCACATGCTGCTTTACACTGGAATGAGCCTCGTGGCAAGCCCGGGGCGGCGCATGGACTGCCCATTGCGCCGGCACTGTGAAGGTGGCGAGCCACACAGTGGTTGAGAACTTATTCCTTTCAGGGGCGGCCCCAGCGGCGGCGGTGGCGGCTTCCAGTTCTCAGGAGACCTCACATACTATGGAGGCGCCGGCAAGGGAGGCTCCTGCTCGAGCACCGACGTGCCCCCAGGGTTCACGACCGTCGCCCTCAACGCTCCCCAGTACAGCGGCACCATGTGCGGCCAGTGCGTCAATGCGTGCTTCACCGACAACAACGGCCGACGGTGCTTCAATGCCATCATCGACAACAAGTGCCCGGTGCGCCCCTGGGTTACCGCGACCGTAGGGGTTTGCCTGATTGAGTGCACGTCGCACGGTTGTGTCGCATTAGTGTCACCAGGTTGCGTGCGGGAGGGGACGCTGTTCTGGCATGGCTATCTCGGCACCCGTTCTGGGAGAGTATTGAGCATTGTTCTGTAGCAGTAGGATGAGACGATAATTCACAGTTGATCCGATCTGTGGCGACACAGGCAACCTTTGTGTACATTGGGGGGTGGGTTCAGGCAGTCAGAGGGTGTGGCTGTGCGGCCGCGTGACCCATCAGCGTGCGGCGGTTTCACCTGGTGTGTGTGCAGGAGTGCAAGTACGGCGACCTGGACCTGGGAGAGGGCGGTGACGGTCGCTGGGCTCTCCAGTGGAAGAAGATTCGCTGCCCGAGCCGCCAAAAGAGGGTGGAGAGTGAAGGCTCCCACCGGTTTTACGCCAAGCTCAAGTTCACCGGAGGGCCATCTGGCGTCCGGGGGGTAACGTGCAACAGCAAGAGCTTCTACGCCTCCGACGATGGCTTCTGGATTCATCAAGACGGTTCGGGCAGCTTGTGCAATGGTCTTACTTGCACGCTCTCATACACCGACGGCAGCAAAGGAACTCAGCAAGTGAACGGTTACCAGGGATGTTGAGTGTAGGAAGAGATGCAGCGCCTGACAGCAAGCTGCTGCATCCTGTGGCAGGGGTTTTAATATTGGATTGTGTTGGTTGAGCATTGCGTGTTCAGATTTTTTGGGTTGCATGAGAGTCTTGAGGGGTGCATGGCAGGCAGCGTGGCTTCAGTGCACAATGCCAGCCAACTCGTGACACTGCTGGGCAGTATGCCCTGGGTCCGAGACCACATGAAAGACCATGACTGTTTCCCGTAGTGTAACGCTCTCGCGGTGCACTGCTCTTGTGCCTCATGAACTGTCTGAGCCATGGACAAGTCATCCGGACGTGAGTGTTCTGCATAATTGCACATGATCTATGCACCCTGCACGCCAGTCAAGCAGCGTGCTTAAACTTCGTGGTTGAGAGCCGAGATGATGAAGACGTGTGGCAAGCTGCCTGTGGGCAGGATTCGAGCGTTGGAATGTGGTATTGTTTGTACAGGCCATCCATTGCCAGCACTGCCAAGCATGCCTGCGGCGTCTGAACAAGGCACACAATGAATACGTGGCTTGTGACAGTTCGGTGTTGAAACCTGATCCAGCAGGAATAATGTTATGGAACACGTTCGGTCCACGATGCGTGGGTGCGGGCAGACTTGACACAGACTCGACGTGATGCGTGTTCAGTGTCTCTGAGATTGGAACATGCAGGATTCTGTGTTAGTCCATGGTGCCCGATTCCTTTTTCTTATTTTAGTGTTTGTAGTCAAGGCGGTACAGCATGCATTGGCCCAGGTGACTGCCTGTGGCACATGTCCTGTTTGAAGTGGAAGGTGTGCAGAGTAATCACTTTCCACCAGAAAATTTTGATGCAGCATCCAGATTCCAATGGCCATCGTTATGCCATCCAAGTGCAGCGAGCTCACGCCCACCCGGGCACAGGGGCAGCACCAAGCAGATGCTGTCACATTTCGTTTATGCTGAGCCAGTAAGTATGCAGATCGTTCGCACTTGGCTAGCAGGAGCATGGGCGGGTACTTGTGCACCAACATGGGCCCAACTACCGCCCCATTCGGAACTGTCGCGATTGCACTTTGCAGTCACTTGCACGTGAAGTACGGCCCACAGTTCCCATGGCATTGTCCGTGCTGTTTGCCAGGCTGGAGCGCCGAGTATCATGTCCGCCAATGCATGAGGGCCCATGGTCCTGGTTATCCGGAGATGTCAAGGTCCTTGTATGATATGGCGAGTAAGTATACATTTACATGAGGGCGACATGGGACACTGTGGCTTGAATGTGCTGATGTTCATTTTGGCAAGCGTCTTTGTCTCAAGGCTGCAGGCTTCTTGTAGGCTGCAGTACAAATTTGCCCTTGAGCGGCTATCTGTATGTGGTAATTGAGTCCATCCTTGGTCGATGCCTTCGTGCATTCGGTCGGGAACAAGGGGCAAAAATGTGCACCACGTTTTGGCGGGGCCATGCCCCTCAGAGTCTCGGATCAGCTATGTAATCAGTGTGGGCCTAGCATGGATTCCGGCATGGGATGACGTGGGCACGCAAACAGAAATAAAGGTGTGCCAGTGTTGGTGCTCACTAGCTTGATGGCCTACTGGAGTGACCAGGGAGGGCGTGTGGTCACACAGTGGAACCACACTGACACTGCAGTTGGATGTCTGGGCACACATAACTGGATGAGGCGTTACTAAACAGCTGCACTTGAGCGTGGTCCTGTGCTGCTGCCTGCCTGTGGCCAATGCCCGTTTGGGTCTGGCGTGATTCTCAATCCTCAGTTTTTTCTTTTTTCCATGTTCGGACAAGGGCTCTGCTGCAGGCCACACTGGCCCTGTAGATGATCTCATTGGTACATAACATCTCAGCATGCATCAGATCATAGCCAGTTTTGCATTGGAAAGTAGCCTGTTTTGTGAGGTTCCACAGTCGTTGGTCAGCAGGCTGCTGGATTCAGGCCTGGCATCGGGCCTGCTGCAGCTGTGGCCAGGCCTGCTTATAGAGGAAGCAGACGCATCAAGATATGAGGGAAGAACCATGTTTATCCAACCCATGTGCAGCGCTGGAGGCCTGGTTCTCCTTAACATTGCATGCAAACACCGCCATCCCAAACTGACAGACGCAAGTTACCTAAAGCATGGCTTGAAATTGGTAAATGGTGCCCAGGACTGCTCGCTCTGCATGCCATGTGTCACAGTAGTGTGGCCAATGAGTCCAGATGTGGTGTGTGGAAGGTACCACACAATGATGTAAGTATACACCGTCAACAGAGATACCGTTGATGAATAAACCATAAAATCTATGCCCACCGAATGCGCTGAAAGTTGCATCATTTCCGACACAGCTCAGCCATGTCTGGGGCCAAGTGCATGCAGTCCTTCAGTAATGGCCTGACTCATGGTTGTCGGCAAAGTTCAGGACAGCGTTGCCGCCCGTTCGCACGCTGCAAGGCTGCAGCGAAGAGACTGTGACCAACAACAGCCTCCAGCGCATCAGTGTAGCGGAGTCAACACCGTCCGTCCAGTACAACCTGAAAATTTTATTTCCATGCGTTCACAACATGTACGCGAGGCATGAGTCAGGCTGTTTCGGCCGTCGATTACCCAAGCCTTGCATGCACCGCTGCTCCTCGACGCGTATGCATGCAACACGCTAGAGCACTGGGGCTAGTCACAGCAGCTCAAATGTGACGCTACCGACCAGTGTATACTGCATCCTGCACCGCTGCAGGATCTGTGCGCAGCTGCCTCCGCAGTGCTGCCTCCACAGGTTTCGCAGCTTCCGACTCGTGGCTATATGCCTGAACGGGTAAGCAGAGGTTACACGCACGCAACATCTTTGTTGTTCGGACCCATGGGCGATGCGGCACCTCCCTACAGCCTGCAAGAGACCTACGCCTACTATGCGGATGAAGTCCTATTCGCAACGGTAAGAGCCATGACATGCCGTGGATACGCGAAACTCCGCCCGCCACGTCAGGCAACTGCCATCAACTAGCCCCACGGGTGACCAGAGGCCTATGTACAGTCGTAGTGGCGCCCGCAGGACCCCTGGCGCCCAGCCCTCTTCAAGCAACTTGGCCAACTGTCCAGAGGAAAACATCAGCACGAGCCTGCGGCCCACTCGACACGACATTGACACCATTCAGGCACATCATCCACTGGCCTGAGCTTGAACCTTGCCACTGCAGACACAGACCATAAAAAAATGTGTCGCAAAACTGGAAACTCGACCCTCCGCAAGCAGAGCGCGGCCGGCGGGCCACGATGACGCCAACATGTGCACTCGTGCGCCACAGCCACAGTGCGGCACCCAGGGCACCGGCCGGCAGTGCCACGACCCGGTGGCCTTGCGTGGGCCTCACGCAAACCTCCCCCGCCTCTCCAGCTGATTCGCTAATCTACTCTCACTGAAAACGAGTCAGAACCCGGGTCTGTACAGAGGTGAGCTGGCCGCTCGGGACAGCGTGTTAACCGAAGCCGAGCGCTTGGCAGGATCCCGTTTACCACCAAACACGCGCCCGATGGATGAAGGCAGCCGGAAACGGTGCCGGGAGGACCGCGGCCCCCCGGGATGGGCGCTGACGGCCTCCGTGACCGACTCCTCCGACCCGAGACCATGCAGGTCGCCCGACGGCTCCCGTCGGATCTCTGCGGCCTCGCGCGCAAACAGGTGCAGGTCAGACTTGCTGCGCATGATGTCATGGTGCGCGCGATCGCGGGCGACATGTGAAGTCTGTGGCCCACGATCCAGCGCGTTGCCTATACCCGGAGGCGGGCCACGCAAGATCGGCTGCGTCCTCGGGCCAGCGATCATCTGCACACACGCACACACGACTCGGTGCATACGGGCACGACGATGGCTCAGCCATGGCACGGCCTACCTGCCGGCACCATGCATGGCACCTGCCAGTCGTCGCAGGCAGCAGCGGGGCAGCACACGTGCACAGGGGCACCAGAGGGCAATGAGGCAGGCTGGCGCACCGCTTTTGCGCGCGCGGCCGCCCGCTTCTTTGCCTGCTCGACAGAAGCTTCCGCGGCGCTCTGGGCAGCCTGCATGCGGACGTCTGGCGACGCACCGTCCGCATCGATGCCGGGCCTGGGGGAGGGAAAGTCGGCCTTCATTGGGGTTACCTCGGCCGTCGTCCGTGTCGGTGGCACGCCGTCATCCACACCCGCCTCCGGCAGCTGTAGCCCTGGCGGCCGCTTGCGCCCCTCCAGGAGGCCTTCCTCCCACTCCTGCGGGATTCCCTTTGGAGGGCCGTCGGTGTTGATGTCAAACACGCGCACCTCCACGTGCCGCCGTGGGCCCGCATCGTAGGGCATACCCAGCTTTTCGATTGCCGCAGCGTGCGCCTTTTCGGCATCCAGCATGGACACGGACCCTGGCCGGGCTTGTGGCGCGCCTGAGGACCCCGATGGGTTTGCCCCCGCAGCCAGCATCGAGTCGATCGTGCTGCTTGTGTTTGCATGCTGCGAGTTGGTCGACTTGTGCGCCGCACTGTTGTTTGTGCTATGCGCTGTGTGTTGCAGCACGGCCTCACCATCCTTCACGACAGAGGCGGACCCTCCCATAGAAGATGCTGCCGTGTCGTCCCGCGCAAGAATTGCTGCCCCCCCGCTACTGCCACTCGCCGGTGCCAGTGCTGTGCCGCTACCCCGCTGGCCAGAGGGTGGCCCATAAGCATCAATCCCGCCACCTCCGGAAGTGGGATAGCCAGTTTGAGCGCGCCCCTTCGAGGGCGCTGCCACCGGAAGCGCAGACTTTTTAGGCAGGCTGGATTGCGAGCTGCGCTCCCCCCGGGCACTGGTGTTGCCGCGAGACCCCCCGGGACCAACCTTGGACCCTGCTCCGGTTCGGGAGTACCCCGCGGTGCTGTGCGGCGACAACTCTGGCGGTGGCACATCTAGCGCCCCACCGTCGCCACCCTGCGACCGAGCTGGCGACAGCAGAGGCGGCACGGGTGTGTAACCCTTCGGCGAGTGGGGCCCGGTCATGCGGTCGGCTCCAAATGACGACGAATCTGCCGATGCGACAACGGCAGAGTCAGCAGCAAGGCTGCCGCCGCCCCCTCTCTTGTTAGCCTGCTGCATGCCGGCGTGGCCTGGGCGCCCGGGCCGGGGAGGCGTCAGCTTGTGGGACGACTGAGACTGCGTGGTGGACGTCATGCTCGACGCATGCGACTGCACGTGCGACTTTGGCGGCAGCTGGCCTGCCGATTCCCCATTTGGACTGGGCACCCGCTTTCCCGTGCTGCGCACCAGCACCGCATGAAAATACCTGCAGCCGCAGGCAGATCAGGTTGCATGCACTGGCAGCTCCGGTGGCCGTTCCTGCTGAGCCCATGACAGCACCCATCCGTAGGCCAGCCGCATAAGGTTTGCGCCTTGCACAGTGGTGGCGCTGAACACGCGGAGCATGCAGCCTGGTGGCGGCCGTGATCGGGCTGAATGTATGGCCAGGCGCCAACATGCTGCTTCGGCCACAGGCATGGGGGGGGGGAGGAGAGGGGGTGGAAGCGCACATGCAATAGTCCTTCGTCTTGCGATCCTGTGCAACGCCTGTGTTCATGGCTTTCACCCGGAACCCGGACGTTTGAAGCTCGGTTGTTCGCGAATTGACCTCCGCCATCGCTGCCTGGCGCTCCTTCTCAGTGAATTGTAGACCATTTGGACTCGATATGGTGACGTACACACTCTGGAACTCAAGTTGCATACGGGAAGCTTTGCTGTAAATGTCAGTGGTATCATCCACAACCCCCGCGGCAGTTGTGCTGGCGCTGACAGCGCCATTGTGCGTGATACATTGTGTTGGGGTGGCCTTCAGAGCAGCAGCTACCTGTGCCTCCAGCTCTGGAAGCTCAAAATGCTGTGCTTCTGCAAGCAGGATCGAAAGGTCGGGGGCTGCAGCTGGAAGCGGCAGGGATTTTGCACCACGCACAGCAGCTGTGGATGGTGAAGGGGATGGAGTTGTGGCTGACATCTCCAGAGCAACTGCCCGGAGATAGAGTAGCACATAGCGAAAAGCCTGCATTAAAAATCTTCACTGAGGTCTGAGTTGTCGGACTGACACTCTTGATGCGCAGGCAAGAGGGAGGCTGCATGGTATAGCATGCTACAGCACATGCCGGTCAGTCATGCCGCCCATCATGGGATGCGTGCTAGATGACCAAGATTACCAAGCTTGGCTAGGAACCAAAGCCTGGTATTGAAGCAGGCAACAGAAAATGCAGCGCGGAATCGGAGGAACAGATGCGTGCGCGATTGCTGACGATGCGTAACCAAACTTGGAGCATGCAACGCTTGCCCCGCCGATCTCGTGAGCGTGGGTCACTTACCTCCAGCTGATGCGTCGTGGGCCAACCCCGACACACAAGTGGTCGGCTACGCGTGAAAACCATTTAGCCATTTGGCATGGAGCCCGGGTGGGTGGCGTGCAGGGGTGACTGGATATTTGCTCAATACAGCAAAACGCGCTGTCATTCTCAAAAGAACGTGGGCATTAACAGACACGCGCGTGCAGAGTTCCAGCTCATCTGTTTGGAACGCGGATTGACTGAAGAAGTCAGTTCCAGGCGTCGCCGACTCTCCATGCACACAGACAGGTCGCATCGCAACCGCGCTGCGATGCAGCTGTCTCAAGATCGCCAACACGACAATGAAATTTACACATGGGATTCAACGAACTATTGCCTATGGCCACCTTTCAAATATCGACATTCTAGCTGTTGCTGAGCAAGCGTGTGCAACATCACAAAGATAACAGCGGTGCAGACACACAGTGCCAGGCAGCGATCTAAACGAAACATGACACTCCTCCTTTAAGACAAGAATTGTCAAGAGTTGACATACAGTGTACATAGCGCACCTGAGCATCACGATCGATGAATCGGACATCTTGGGCTGTGCGGGGAAGCTGAATTGTGCCATTCGCCAAACGAGCGAGCCATGAATCAGGCACCGACGAGAGAACAGCCCGGGACGCGGTATAGATGGTGCCTCCAACGTCCATTGTGAGCGTTGGCCCAGAACCATCGTCTCTGCATGAAATCTTCAGATGAGGACGTACTGCATCGACAGCACTTCAAACGAGATTCAGTATATACGGTGTATTCGCGGACGGCGCTTCTTGCCCCAATGCGGTGGATGTGCCAGCGATGATGGTGTGTCCGGCATGATCGACGACGACACGCGACGGCATGCAGTAAAAGAGCCAAGCAGAACCTCACACGTGGATGCAACAAAACTAGAGCATTGCATAAGGCAGTTTGACTTGCGTGCGCCACATCAGTGCACACCTTACTGGCAATCGGGATGGAGAGCTTGATGAGGCCATCCCAGCATCTCTATGCGCCCTCATGGCCAGCACTCGCTTTTTTAACTTTTCTACTTCATCTTCGTCACCTACTTCTCCCATGTCAACTGGAAGCGCACTTCCCGAGGCGTGGCGTGACAAGAGACGATGACTGGCTCCGTCAGTGCACTGCTGGTCGTTAACCAGGTGGCCTATTTAGAATGGCCCCAGCTGCTCTTCACCACAGAGCTGGCGACTTTGTGGCCTTGGTTGTGTTCTGCTGTTGTTTTTTGTGCGTGCTGCACATGCATGTGTACGGGACACCCCGCCACCTGAGGGCCAGACAAGCGAAGGTCACAAAACGCAAGTGGTAACACGCATAGATGAGGGAGCTGTACAAGCGCCAGTGACAATGAATGTGTAGCGTGCAGTGATCTTGCCCCGCCTGTGGAAAGGTGATAACGCCATGGTGTTCATGCGAAAGGTGCCGCTGCATTTGGATCGCAATTTCAAATCTAGGACATCCGATGTATATACCAGGCAGGAGCAAGTAGGGCTAGGTACCTACGGCGAAGTATTTCTGGCAGAAGAGCAGCATACTAAGGCGAAAGTCGCTCTCAAGCGAATCAAAATCGACACAGTGAAGGAGAAGCGGCAAGGCTTTCCAATTACAGCAATAAGAGAAATCCGGGTACTTAAAGCGCTGCGGCACCCGAATATTGTTGCCCTGATCGAGGTGACGCGATCGAAGGGTGCGGTCAGCTTGTTCCAGTACTGTTCATATGCCCAGAAAACTGCTGAGCTAGCGTTCGGGAGATGCTGATGCATTAGTGCAGTCATACAGTATTACTTGTGATCGCATTTGTGATGCAGCATGTGCAGACATGTCCCTCGCCGCGGCGATCATCAGCACCGGTTTAACATGCAGTGGGTGGTGGCAACCAATTCAAGGGCTCGGTGTACCTTGTTTTCGAATATGTAGAACATGACCTGTCAGGCCTGCACGAACGACTGAAGAAAAGGGATAACAAGTCCATGCCTGCTGGATTGCCCCCTTCCCTAGCCAAGTCCCTAATGAGACAGATGCTAGAAGCTATCGCGTTCTGTCATCGCCACGATGTCCTCCATAGAGACTTGAAGGCTAGTAACGTACTGGTGTCGCAAGATGGACAGCTAAAGCTGGCAGACTTTGGTCTGGCTCGATTCCTTCCAAAGCAGGAGGATCTGACATACAGAGTTTGTACACTGTGGTACAGGTGCGGCCTTAAAAGGTGGCCGGTCAGCTCTGATATTAGGCAGGTTGAATCAGTGGCACCTGATCAGGCATAGGATTGGCACGTTTCAGCTGCTCATGCATACCCAATCATGCACCAGCCTCAGAGCATAGGCTGTTTGACAATCACTTCCATAGCGTTCACGATGATAAGTTTCGGACGCTGGTGACATGTTCCCAGACGGATGTGCAGACCCCCGGAGCTGTTGCTGGGAAGCTCCAAGTACGGTGCCGAGGTGGACATGTGGTCAGCCGGCTGCATCTTCTTCGAGATGCTTACAGGCTCCGCGCTGTTCACCGGAGACAAGGAGATCTCCGTCCTGCGTAACATCATGTCGCTGCTTGGGCGCCCTGCATGGCCGCAGTCAGAAGGCATTCCTGCCGTCGAATCTCTGAAACAGTGCGATTCTTGACCGAGGGAGTCCACGCGGCGTATGCGGTGCCGCGCTGGCCCGCCAGCGCCTTACTGTCGCGTTTCCTCGTCAGCACCACCACCGTGACCCTTCCATGTGACCTCCTGGAGTCAGCAGCACCTGTGGCTGTAGGCATCCTGCGTTTCCAATCTTGCAGTCTTGCAAGCTGCACAGCACAAGCTGCCCATTGGCCCACCCTGCTACCCATCTGCTGAGCAAACGGTAACCTCCTCGCGGCGGCTCCCTCGGGCCGCCAAGGAGGGCGTGGCCTTCTGTGAAGATGCCACCAGCACTACCTCACAGCCGGCTTGTGCTGCAGCTTCTCCAAGCTCCCTCACGATGTCGAGCAGATGAGCTTGCGCGACCACGTGGCAAGGTCGATGCGTCCACGAGAGGCGGACGCCACCGCAGTGGACCTGCTGCTGGCGATGCTCACACTGGACCCGGGGCAGAGGCCGTCCGCAGAGGAGTGCCTAAACCACCCCTACTTCTCATCTGGCGTGCCACCGATGACAGCACAGGAGTTCCGCGAGCTTACCCGCGACATGCCAAAGTCACACGAGTTTGCAGTCAAGCTGGATCGCAGCCGCTCTCGGGCGGGCCGTGCCGGCGCTGGTGTGGCGTAGTGCCACGTTGTCACACAACTATCGTGACAGTGCAGTGCAGCATCCCGAGTGCTTGCGCTCCAGTAACAGCAACTTTCGCTCAGGGGTCCATGACAATCGCATCTAGCTCAGCCTGGGCTCTGCCTGCCGGGCCGGCATCATGGCAGACCTCGGCCTTCTCTCAACAGGAGATGTGTATGCGGAGCTATGCATCTCTCATTCTAGTCCGAATCTGGTTGATTTGGAATCTCTTTTCTGTGTATTGCAGTTGTGTTGATCCGTGTTGTTTCGACCGGGCGAGCAACTCATGTGGAGGCGCAGTGCAGAGATCGATTGGGGAGGCGCATGCCAATTGTGGAATGCTGCAGCCTTCCGCACGTGTCCACGGGCAGTGACGACACCCATGCCCGGGCGGATATGCGGATGCTGCCCCTAAGGATGCCATGGCAGCCGGGTGCCTGCCCTGTGCGGCTGATGCCCTGCACATGGCTTGCCTGTTCCCTGGGATTCTCATGGGTAGGCGGCATGGCTGATACCACGTGCTCGTCAAGTGGTGCATCAGGGGTGTGTGGGCTGCGACCAATCGAGGTCATGCAGCACCAGCCAGCTCGTTTTTGGTACTGTGGTATTGTGTCAGTGTTTGTGCAGATGCTCGTGAGGTTCGCCGAGAACAAATGGTTTGCAGCCATGAAACATTGCAGGATACCTTGAGAATGCTGATCCATGCTATGTGAATGAATTCAGTATTATTTGACCTCAGGAAGTGTATCCAGTGTAGATGTGCTTCTGCGGATGTGCCCACACTCATATCTCAGTATGTGTGCCTGCACATAACTGTTACGGCATTCGTTCAGCCGGTCCTTGCCTATGCGTGAAGCCGGGCGGGCCATGGTGTTCAAGCTCAGAGGTTTTCGTTCAACAGCCCCGCTTACAGCTGGGGTCGGTCAAGTTCGCACCGCGGCGATCTACGGACCTGCACCCTTCACGACCTGAATAGTGCTCGCATACTGTGGCCATGTGCACGCACCGAGCAGACGAAAAGAGTGAAATTTATCGTTGATCAGCCTGGTCTCCGTCATGATAGCGCAATGTATCGTTTTGGGCTTGTAGTCGCTTTACGTAGTCTGAACCTTCTCGAGCGCGACGTTTCCGGAGCGTCGTTTGCTATCAGCTGTCTCGTTAGATACACAATTCAAGAATCAGTTTGGCATTTTCTTTCCTAACTTGATTCCAACACCGCTGTTGTTGTTGTGTTATATCAGACCACGTCAGCTCACGTATTGCGTGCCGGGGAGTGTTGGCCGTTAGACATCAAGGAGGCTTCATTCTTCGTGTAATGATGAACAATTGAAATAGATAGTGTGGGTCTGCGGGGTATTGTCGCATTCATAATTTACTCCTTCATTGTGGTGTTGAATCGCACGTGGCGAGGTTGTGGAGTTCGCGGCTGCCCACAGCTCACCTTTGCGCAGCTTGATGCCGCACGGAGGCATAATATCATCTATTCTAGGCTCTGCGCTTAGCAGTGCGGGTGGTGGGTGTCGAATGGATGCAGTGGCGGCAGATCGAGCACAGCGGCCTTCGGTACAACCAACGGCATCAGGAGATGCAAGCGCCGACGCCCACACTTACGCAGCCAAGCTATTACTAGCAGATAGCATGGTTGCAACCACAGACGGGGGGGCAGTCAGCACTGCCACGGCGCTGGGTCAAGCAGTGCAACCTCGGGGAGCCAGCGGGTCCCCACAGCTGCTGGTACAGGTCTTGGTTGAGAGTAGTTTCGGCCAGAAGGCCACGTTGCCTGTGTCAGGCAATGACACGATCCGTGAGCTGAAGATGCGACTCGCAAACAAGTCCTGGTTCACTTCGAAGCACTGCCTATTCTTCGGGGGCAAGGAGCTGCTCGACCATGATATGGTTGCAGACATGGTCAACCAGGTTAACGCCTCGGGCAATCCCAATTACCTGCACGTCTTTGTGCGAGCGAAAGACGTGCGGTACGGCAACATCTCCACCTCAGCTACCTCGACATCATTTGGCAACCTGCGATCGCTAGATGATCCTGCCACAGGTGATGCACGGTCACCCCCAGTCGACTCCTTCACTCCCCGGCACCCCCACAGCAATGATGATCTGGCTCTCGCAGCCGTGTCTTCCTCAGAAGCTGCAGACCTGGCTCCTGTCCTTCACATCGTCATTCGCAAGAATTCGCATGTCGCGTGGAACACAGCCTCTCGCACTGGAGAGTTTGAGCTCACTGTGCGTGCTACGGACACCGCGGATCAACTGAAGCAGCAGCTGTTACCCAGCCCAGCCGATGAATGTGCACCAGCCCTCCACAGCGACATCAACCTCTTCCACAATGGCGTCAGGCTCCAGGCGCGGCCCCGCTCACCCTGCATGGTGTATCTATCAAGCATGACCCCCCTACACAGCCTGCCCTGCAGCGGCCATTGCTCCCATGCCGCTGTCACATGCAATGTACACCCTGTAGTGGTGTTCCAATCATCACGCCCTGCCTGAAGCTTGCGCACATTCAGATGCATGTTTCACTGTATGCCACCGCCCGCCTCCGCTGGCGGAACATGCGCCGCAGCACTGCCTGTGCGCATGCTAACCCCAGCCACCCGCCGCGGCGACCGATCAGCAGGATGTGAGAGTAGCCATCACAGCCCGATCAGCTGGCTACGTGTAGGCTGACCGGCCGCTGCTGACGTACGGGCTCGCTGACGGCGACGTGCTGGACATTGTGCCATGGCAGCCTGCCGGGCGCTCCGCGATCCCTGCGGCCGTGTCCCCCACAACCATCGAGCTGCAACACCCCGCACTGTCATCTCCAACGCATGCACTCTACCTCAGCTGGCAAAAGGCCGCCGATGGCCTCCGGGCAGGTACGCCACCCTCCCCCCCCACCAAACTGATGTGCGACTCCACACGACAGAGTGACCCTCGATTCATCATTTTCCGTCCACTGTCCATGACGAAGTCCCCTGCTTATGCCGTCTGCTGAGACCTGGGCCCGATGTGGTTGGTGTGATGTCTGCATCACATTCGCCGTGTTTTGGTAACGAACGTGCTTTCCAAAAGTCAGGATGCTTTTGGCACGCATTCACCGACCTGCGGGAGGCAGCATCCCCTGCACATCAGCTCCCTGTACATGGCGGCGCATGAGTGTAGCGGGGGATGTTCGCCTGATGCTGTCGCCCCCTCTGCAGTGTGCCACAATGTGCGGGCGCCTTGCGAGCTAGGCATCACCCCTGCGTCGTCCGTGCAGGCATTGTCCCCGAGCTGGCACCGTCCGGCAGCGGCGGCTCCTACTTCCTGCGCGGCTCTGATCACAAGGTGGTCGCCGTCTTCAAGCCGATGGACGAGGAGCCAAACATGCGCAACAACCCCCGCAGCCTCGCGCTCTCCCCGGGGTCGTCGCCGTCGCCCAACAGCATGGCGCTCGTGCCGGCAGGCGCATGCGTGCGACGCGGCGTGCTGCCTGGCGAGGGAGCGCACCGCGAGATCGCGGCGTACTTGCTCGACCACGGCGACCGCGCCGGCGTGCCCGCGACGGCGCCTGTCTTCCTCACGTACCCCGACGGCTCCACGAAGCATGGTAGCCTGCAGGAGTATGTCCACAGCGACTGTGACTGCGAGGAGATGGGCTACAGCGCGTTCTCCGTGCACGAGGTGTGGGCCAGCCCCGTGTCCGGGCCCTGCATGCGGCGAGTCTGTGCCAAGCTGCGTGAGGCGTCGGTTTGTGCAGGTGCACAAGATCGCGGTGCTGGACCTGCGGCTGTGCAACGCCGACCGCAATGGCAGCAACATCCTCGCCGCACGAGCGGACGGGGAGTGGAAACTGACGCCGATCGATCACGGCTTCTGCATGCCCGACACGTGGACTGACATGGCGTTCGTCTGGAGCTCCTGGCGGCAGGTGCGGGGGCCCCCGTGCTTGCATGGACTGGATGTCACTGGGTCGGGGGTTTGGGTGCAAGCGCATGCATCGCGCTCATGGACACCTTTCAAGCGATCGTGTACATGCCCTGACGTTTCCTTCATCGTTGCCATGGCGTGGTACAGCTGAGCAGATGCTGTGGCAGTGCATGGGTGACATTGTGTGTGGTGTGATATGCATGCTGCCCGGGCGTGGTTGCCCAGAGCATGCATGCACGGCGGGGTGTCGCACGGTGGGTACACGGTTGCGGGGTGCAGGCCAAGGTTCCATTTGACAGAGACACAGTGGAGTATGTGATGAGTCTGGACGCGGGCAGCGAGCTGGCGATGCTGGCGGAGCATGGTGTGCACGTGCGGCCACCGTGTGCCCGCATCTTCAAAGCCGCCACGATGGTCATCAAGAAGGTCGCCGCTCGCGGGCTGTCGCCACGGGCCGCTGCAGATATCCTGGAGCGCAACACCCTGCGCAAGAGCACGATGGAGAAGATGCACAGGTGCTTGGCCCTTGCAGTGCTGCCAGCGGTGGCCTGGCGGTGCACACCGGCTGCGCTGAGAGGCATGGCCATGGTGGGCCAGGGGTGACGGGGTGAGCGGGTGCAGGGTGGCCTGCGAGAAGGCGCTCCGTGAGGAGGAAGAGAAGGAACTACATGCAACTCAGGCCGCGAGTGCGGTGATGTCACAGGCAAAGCGCAGTCCGTCTTCTGCATTGGTGCCAAGGAGTGATGTCATATATCTCAAGCATCTGGATCAGCTGCTGGAGGAATACTTGGATGAACAAGATGATGATGCGGCCGAGTTTCCATGATGCGGCACCCATCACACCGCTTGTGCATGCCCGGTTGAGGGCTGCACCAGTGCACACTACCAGGGTTGCATGCTGACTGACTGAAGCAGACTTGTAAATATGATGTCATGCATCTCGCACTGGTGGCCAATCAGTGGCTCGACTGGTGTGAAAAGGAACTATATTACATCACCTGTGCCCTGCTATATGGAGAGTCGCTGGACTGCATGCTCTTCAGTACGGCAGAACACCTTCAGAAGATACTGCCATAGGCAAGAGTAAATTGACCCGGCACAGTGCATTTTTCATAATCAGGGTCGCTGAAGGCGCAATCAGGTGTAAAAAATACCTACCCAAGCTAAACTCGGCGTCTTGGATCTGCTGCTGCCACTGTGACTGCATTCTCAAACACACTCAATAACCCATCTACCACCCCCAGCGCCAACCATATCACCGCGTCTTGACACCACGCATCTCATCCACGGCTGACATGGCCAAGGCTGCAAGTAGCACGTATGGGGCTCTCTGGGTGTCGGGATTGGCCGCCTTGGCAGCATCCACATGCTCGCCTGCGAGACAAAGTGCTGCACGGATCTCGACCTTTGCCAACTCGGGTGTTTTCCATGCGGCTGGGTCATCATTCAGCAGCATCTTCACCAGGTGTGCGACCTTGTCTTCGTCACAGAGGTTGCTGTCCAGCGCCTGCAGCCACCACAGCTCAGGGCCTCGAATCGCCCCGCCGCAGAAGCGCGATGCTCAGGTGCATCGTCACATCAGAACACTAGACGTGCGATGCCGGCCAGCATCGCCGAACGCGCGGCGCACCTTTTTCTGCCTGTCAAGGCAAGCTCCCTGACAAAGCCAGCAGCAGTCGGCATGCACAGCCCGCCTCGGGAGCAGCAAGACGCGGTCACAACTCTGGGCGACATGCACGTACATGGTACATACCTTGAGGATGCGCTGCACATCTGTAGACATGACCTGATTCACGCCGTCCTCCAGCGCCTGCATGCCCTTCGGGCCCAGCTTGCGCCGCATGTCTGCTACGCGGGCTGCCACCTTCACCGCAAGCGCCGCCTCCTCCGCCTCCCGTGCGGACAGCTTGGCCTTGGCCTCGGCCTTGGCCTCCGCAGCCACCATCGCCAGCGTCACCTCTGCGGCGGACTCGCTCTGCGAGCTCACGTTCGCGCGCTTGGACTTTTCATACTTCCCCAGCCGGTCATGCACCGCGGACGGCTTCTTCTGCCCGGAGCCGCCCTGGATGCGGCGCGCGATGTCTGCAGCCGTCACCAACGCGGACAGCACCGGCCCGGCAGCGCCCTTTGCCCGGATGGCCGAATTCTGTGAGCTGCCAATTGCAGTCGCCACGCCATACACCCCCGCGATGAGCGCGACGTCTGTCATGTCCACCGCGAGTCCACCCGCGAGGGTCGCAGCGCCGAGGCCGGCGGCGGCCATGCCTGCGTACGCGCCGACCTTGCCGATTAGCCCGACCTCGTCCTCCGGCTTGACATCCGCCACGTCCTCCGGCTTGATCGCACCCTCTTCTTCCAACACCTGCACCACCCCCGCCTCAGCCACACCTAGCGCAGCTCACAGCACTCCATAAACTCAACGTCTATCCACAGCGCCATGCATGCAGCTGACAGCTCGGGCGCGGCCTAATCGGCACTCTCGCGCTGCAGTATCGACAGGGCGCTGGCTGCCGTCGGGTGTGAGTGCATGGGAAGCTGCAGCAGGCACACGAGACGACTGCGTGCACGATGCATGGGGACAGCGGGCGCACGGTGCCGTTGCCGTCTGTGAGGAGGCCGTCCGGGCCCTGCGCCAGCGGGGCGGTGACCGTGACTGTGCCCGTCTCCGAGTCAAACTCATGGCCGCCCCGCACGATGATCGTGCTGCCGTCGTCTGCAAAATCCAGGCGGCCCTTCTGCAGCTGGAACGTGCCATCCCCGGGGGCGGCAGCAGGCGCCTGCGGGGCGCCCGCCCCGGTCAGCACTGCCAGCTGCTCGGGGGACAGCACCATGTCCTCAAGGCCTGCACGGTGCACATGCCTCGGTGCGCGCTTCGACCTCGGAACCGGGTCGAGACGTGCGGAACAGACTCTGCTGGCGGGTGAGCGCACCACAGAGTCGGCCCTGACACCCATGTGGTACCACACTGCTGCCTATGCCCGGCAATCAGGAAGCCGCTGGAAAGGTGGGGACGTCTGCGTCATGGTTGGCACCATGATCAGCTGCTCGCCGGCTGTCAGATGTGCTCTGGAAGAGCGGCACACATGAGCGTGGCGGGCGAAGCTGACACACCTGTCACTCATGCGCAAGCACACACAACGCAAGTCACGCGTCAGGGATGTGGAGAAAGAACGGGAGCCGCGGACGGCCGCACCTGCTGCGGCGGCGTTGCCGTTCTGGAGCCGGCCCTCCAGCGAGTCTCCGCTGCTGGCTAGGGTCACCCCATCGGCAGCTGCTGTTTCCCGAACAACCCACGGCGCGTCCGCAGGAGCACCCTCTGCCACGTCGTCCTCCTTCTTCGCCACTGCCGGCCAACCCTGCGCCGTCTCGGGATCAGCCAGCGGCGGAGAAGCTGCCATCGATGACCCAGCCGATTTCTCCGCTGTAGCAGCGAGGGATGTGCCGTTGGATGACGGCCCCTGAGCAGCGGCAGCTGGGATCACCTTCCCTGCACCTTCCACCGGATCTGCATCCAGCTGTGCGAATCGAGGTATTGGCGCTGCAGCTGCTGCTGCGCCCCCCTCTTGGCCAGCGTCATCCGGAGCGGCCTGCTCTGTGTCCACTGCTTCCGATGCTGCCAGCGGCTGGACGGCTGGCCAAGCTGACGCGATGCCTTCCATGATCGCCAGCCGGCCTTCCGCATTCACGGCGGCAGCCGCGGCCGACGCCGCCGCCGCCTCTGCAGCCTCTGCCTGCTTCAGTGCATTCTCCTTGGCAGCCGCGGCCTCCTCAGCCTCCGCCTCCAGCGCTTGCACCACCTCCTCATCAGAGGTGTAGCCAACGTCTTCTGACAGGTCAAGCCCCGCGGCTGCAACTACCGCTGCTGATGGCCACATCGAGTTGCCAGCGCTCTTCTTGTTTGGTACCGAAGCAATGCTCTCACCCTGCTTGCTGCCTGGGGGTGGAGGGTGGACATCGCCAGCCGCTGCAGCTGCGGCTGGTGAAGCATCCTTTGATGTTGCTGTCATGCCTTTCCCCGTGTCATCCTCCTCTGCACCAACCTGCCGCAATGGGAGCGCAGATGCTGTCTTTGCATCAGTGGCCTTGTTTGCGGTTTTAATCTCAGCCTTGGCCTTCTCGGCCTCAGCTTTCATCGCAGCAACCTTCTCAGCTTCGGCCTTCTCGGCCTTGGTCTTCTCAGCTCCAGCCTTCTCTGCTTTGACCTTTGCAGCCTCCTCCTTCTCAGCCTCTACCCTCTCAGCTTCAGCCTTCTCGGCCTGTGCCTTCTCGGCCTCAGCCTTCTCGGCCTCGGCCTTCTCGGCCTCGGCCTTCTCAGCTTCAGCCTTCTCGGCCTGAGCCTTCTCGGCTTCAGCCTTAGCCTTCTCAGCCTCAGCTTTCTCAGCAGCGACCTTCTCAGCCTCAGCCTTCTCTGCCTTGACCTTCTCTGCTTTGACCTTCGCAGCCGCTTCCTTCTCAGCCTCTACCTTCTCAGCTTCAGCCTTCTCGGCCTGTGCCTTCTCAGCAGCAACCTTATCAGCCTCAGCCTTCTCTGCCCTGGCCTTCTCGGCCTTGGCCTTCTCAGCTTCGGCCTTCTCAGCTTCAGCCTTCTCAGCCTCTACCTTCTCAGCTTCAGCTTTCTCGGCCTGTGCCTTCTCAGCAGCAACCTTATCAGCCTCAGCCTTCTTTGCCTTGGCCTTCTCGGCCTTGGCCTTCTCAGCTTCAGCCTTCTCAGCCTTGGCCTTCTCGGCCTCAGCTTTCATTGCAGCAACCTTCTCAGCTTCGGCCTTCTCGGCCTGAGCCTTCTCGGCTTCAGCCTTAGCCTTCTCAGCCTCAGCTTTCTCAGCAGCAACCTTCTCAGCTTCGGCCTTCTCGGCCTGAGCCTTCTCTGCCTTGACCTTCTCAGCAGCAACCCTCTCAGCCTTGACGTTCTCAGCCTCAGCTTGATCAGCAGCAACCTTGTTCGCATCGGCCGCCCAAGCCTGAGCCTTGGCTGCAGCCGCCGTCTCAGCCGCAACCTTGTCCGCTACTGCTTTTGCCTCCCTCACAGCAGCAGCCTTTGCTTCGGCTACCTTTTCTGCCTCAGCCTTCTCCGCCGCTACCTTTTCTTCTATTTCAGCCTTGGCTGCAGCGGCCTCTGATGCCGCCTTGGCTGCCTCAGCCTCTCGCGTGGCTTCAGCTTCTGCTTTCCTTGCTGCTTCAACAGCATCCTTTGCTGGAGCTGTCGTCTGTGCGGAATCAGATTTCGGCGCTACGTTCATCAGATCCTCAACTCCATCCGAGTCAGAACCATAAACGGCCTCCTCCTTGATTGTGATCATGCGCTGCGCTTCCGCTGTCCCCGAAATAGCCTCTGCCACTGCTGCAACTGTAGCCACTGTTGCTGCTGTCTCGGCCACCTGAGAGGACACTATGCTTGCCCTCGACTCACCGTCCCAGGTGCATCCCACCTCCAGAGTGTCACCTTCCTTCAGCCCCAACAACCGGGAATCCACGATGGTGTTCTCACCACTCTGCCACTGGCACCAGTCATCACTGCCCTCCACTGCCTGAACAACTTTCCAGTCCACAGGAGTGTCAACCGGAAGCTGAAGCTCCAGCTGCCACACATGGTCAGGGGTCCAGGTGAATGCGGGAGCATCACGAAAGTCCCAGCTGCCGAGCACAGGAGCGCTTCCAACGAGCTTCAGGTGCTGGCCCAAGCAGAGCTGCATCGCAAATGGGGGTCATGGGGCAAGCATGTCAACTTGGCCACTGCACAGTGACTACTACTAGGACCCTGTAAAACTGACTGGAGCAGATTACTCGAGCTGTAGTTTGAACCTGAAGCTACAATGTGACGGGAAATCGAGTGATTGTGAGAGCATACCTCTTTCTGAATGGCAACACGGGCAGTGTACGTTGGCACTTCTGCTTCATTGCCATCATCTACTGAGACACCGTCACCAGACACAAGCTGATCAGTCTGCAAGCCATACTGCGTTTAGCTTTCATGTCAACGCGAGTTGCGGCTTATGTCACGGAAGTTTCTGCCCGGCGGCAAGGCAAGAGCAGCACCTGTAGCGGTGTGGCACTGAGGTACGTCGCAGGCTGTCCCCAATCAGCTGTAACACTGATCCCGGGAGACGAAATTTCGTTCAGGTTTGCTGTTCGGTCTTCGCCCTGCTCCCACTCAGCGTACGCCAGATCTTCGGATACTTTCACAAACTTGTATCGAATGAGCGCAGAGTCAGCGACAGACACGGAGCCCTTCCACACATGTCCGGGATGCCACTCCAGCTTCACACCATTCTGAAATTCCCACTCTCCGAATTCTGGAGCGGTGCCAACAACCACGAGCTCTTCCCCCACGGACACCTGCGAAGATGGCAAGGATGAGCGGGCATATTCTCCAATAGCAGCGCAGGGACCACGTGGACTGCTCAAAGGTTGATCTCTCTAGCATATATTTATTTAATTATCAGGTTGATCAGTGATCGCCTTGCGTGCATTGCATGTCGCAGGCGTGGCTACTTCGTGGGACGCCCGAACTTGTGGCGAGAATGTGTGCTTAGCATAGGAATCGCACCTCACGCGTTACCTCAAAGAATACCCGCTTATGAACTGTAGAAGCTCCTGAATTCGCATCATCAGGTGAAGACGGGGGGGTCGGCCTTGTCTGCACGGGCGACGCTTGGGCTTGCCTGATCTGTGCAGGCCGGCCATGAGAGACTTGACGGCCAGCCGCTGCATCATCAAAGCGGCATTAGCTGTAGCATCAATCAATTACGGGAACGTCGACGGAGATGACTGTGTTTGGGTTGATGGACACGGCAGCGTGCTTGCGCGGGCGACATGCTGATGCCGGCATCCAGCCAGTCATAAAGAACGACACCGCACCTCGACGGGGAAGTCGTATCGGAAGACTGATTATGTGTGCGTGCAAGCTGCGCTGCTTCATCGTGATCGAAGTCCACGCAGAGGGCACAATCGTGATCTGCAGGTTGGATGTGTTGAACATAGCCGCGTGAGCAGATCTACTCAAGAAGCGGCCGGATGGAATGGTGCATATGGATGGCAATTCACTCAGTGTTCTTGCTCTGCGGGATGCTTACATGTTTGCGATTCAAATGCGGTCGATTTATCGCGGTTTTGATACGTTTCGGTGGTGCGATCGGACTCGTCACAGACATACTTTTTGCTGCAGCACCACTTCGGAAGGCGGCATGCACGCCAATGCAGTGACAGATGGCTCATGAGTGGTGACAGGATTAGTTACGCGGCTGGGCAGGGCATCCATGCCGTCGTCGAACAAGTCGGAAGTGCGGTGGATCGCGATCGGCGCCCCAGGCGCCGAGCCTGCCATCGAAAGAATCCGCCAGGGAGCACAGGTCCAGTAAACAACAAACATGACGTTGTACCTCAGTGACCCCTATGTGCATGGTTTTGCGCTTCATCGATCACGCACCCTTGTACCGGCGTCGCGCTAGTTCGTGAGACATTTGTGCGACGCTCCCTGCAAGCACACATGGAATCCTCGATTCCCCGGACAACCTGCATGTGTCAGAAGTATGACAGTAGCAGGCTCAGAGCTGGCGAGCAGGACTCTTCGGCCATTTCCATCCAATTGCAAGGGGAGCATGAGGTGTCGGGGGCACTCGTGGGCAATGACATGGCCCGGCACGGCTGCGGGTCCGCAATCACCATCCATCCACAGCGGTTGCTCCGTTCCCATCCTGTTGCACTCGGATCGCGGAACGTCACGCTCGCACCAGCTAACCTCGCTCCCCTGTCTAGTGTGCCCCATTGCCACTCACAGCTTGACCAGTCTGCCTCCAGGCAGATAAGCAAGCCAGATCTTGCCTCAGTCTTGATGTCCCTTCTTTCACAGCAGCTGCGAAAAACTACGAGTCACAGCTGTGACTTTACACCGTTTGCGTTGGCAGCAACTGCCTGGAGGCTCAGTTCAGATTGTGGCCCAGCATCACGCCACGCCCCAGCCCAAGCGGGCATCGGCCACATGCATAGGATCCCGCGGCTGTCTCAGGGACGGGCATCTACAAGCTTCTGCGATTTAATCATACGTGCATACCAATCTCTTTCCACAGTGTGTCTCGTCTCAGTACATGGGCGCCTGCGCTGTCGCACGCTCACTCAGCGGACCCTAGGCCTATGAAGGGGGCTAGCCTAATGAACGTGGGCACCAGTACGGAATGACAGCGGACGTGAGGCTGTGCCCCTCCTAAACTATACTCTTGCATGTGCAGTTGATGCAAGTCCAGGGCAGCCAAAACTGGGGGTTGCAGGCGGCGGGCCCGGCCGTACTGGCCCAGCGAGCACTGGTAGCGCAGTGCGCCAAAAAAGATTGCTACCTTTGCAATGAAGCGTGGCGTGAGAGCATGGCGTTCCATCCGCTGCCCGGGCCCAGGTTCAACAAGACTGTGGCCTTGGTCAGACAGTCAACAATGCATGCTAGCGGTCATGATTGTGGCTTCAGGTGCGATACGACGCACCAAAGAAACATGCACGACGCCGTTTCGAATTACCAGTTGTGGTTGTCGGTGGTCTAGCTTTTCCCCCTGCAGCTGGCTCTTGCTTGACAACGCGTGCATGTGTCGAGCTGATCGCGGTATGCGCCTGGCTCGTACACGCTGCAAGGCTAGGATGCACCCATGGGCAAGGTGATTGACATATCCCAGGGCGCGCCTGAACATCGATCGTGACGACTGTTCAGCACTCGCTCAAAGTGCATGTGCGTTGCTGGCTGCCAGCAAACAGAACACGGTATCTCAAAAGCGTTTGTGCCATACTGTCGTGGGGTCGGAAAGCTCGAATGCCAGCGTTTGGACGCGACCAGGACGATGCACAGGTTCTAATCGCGATACATGACGTTCCACTTGCAATTGTCGCACCGACCTCAACCCACCCCACATAGCGCGAAGCTCTCTGTGCCGTCGGGATCACAAAGATGTAAAGCAGATGAGCTTATGCGCCTTGAGTATAAGTAAGCTTTATGAGCCCTTCCGCATGCCTCTGTTCACCCGTGCCAAGACCGCATGGATCTACACAACCGCAGTTGACCAGTCAACGCTAAGTAGCAGTTCGGAAGCACGGCAAACCGCGTTCAGCATATTATCAACTGAGAAGCTACAATATGACAACACTTTATTACTTTCCTATTCGAGGAGTGGCAGAGATGATTCGTGTGGCTCTATCATGCGCAGGCACACCGTGCGTGCACCCAGTCCCCCGACTCCGTCCTTGCCTGCGCCGTACAAAATCTCACGGTGGTTGTTTTTGCTGCAGGTACAATGAGCGGTACATTGTGGGCGCTGCTATGAAAGATACGGTGGATGATCCCATCTTGTACGACGAGATGAAGGAGGACATCGCTGGCTATCCGTTTGCACAGGCCCCCAGGTCAGTTCACGCAAACCTCTTTGGTGCATCACCATGGTGGCATAAGCGATTCGTGCGTTCTTTCATGGTTTATGAAGGAGGGTCAAATCGGCCCTGGTCAACCGCATACTGTTCAAATGGAGTGTCAATGTGGTTGCCGCCTGACGCTCGTTTGCGCTGGCAGGTTGGTGGACGGGGACATAAACATTGTGCAATCTAACGCCATACTGCGTCACATTGCCCGAAAGTACAACATGTACGGTTCTACCGAGGCTGACCAGTGCCGGGTCGATGAGGTGCTAGATGGAATTCAGGCTCTGAGGGGGAAGTACGTGGACCTGGTGTACGGCAAGTCGTTGGTGCGTGCTGCAACATTGACACTCATAAGCCTTCGCAATGAGCTGATCTCCCCGCGTCCAGTTTTGTTGTGTCGGGTGGTTTATGAAGTTGTGCATGCATGTTGCATTGAACAACATGCACGTGGCATACGAGTGTGATATGGCAGCATGTACTCTGTGCATCACATGCTGCAATCTTACATGCATCAAACGAGCTACTCGTGTTCTATTCCATAGACTGGATGTACACACCAAACACTCTGGCTGTTTGTGCAGGAGGATTCAGCTAAAGCGGAGCACTGGGAGACCCACGGAAGTCCGGAAACCTTGTCCGGGCGAAACAGTGGAGCGCACTGGGGCTACCTGGCCGCAATGCTCACAGCCAGTGGCACAGGCTTTGTCACAGGCTCGACCATAACTGTGGCAGATTGTGCACTTTTTGACCTGGCAGACAATTACATGCGCACCTTTGCGGACAGCATGCACTCTCAGGTGCGCTGCAACTGCGCCAAACCCCTGCAGCTACGAGATCCGTGAGGATCTTCTGCTTGAGCTGGGACGGCATGCTTGTTCTATGGCTGCACTGTGTGCCGCATGCTCGCCGCATGCCATGCGAAGCTGACAGTGTCCAGTGTGGAGCAATCTGCCTGATTGACCATGCATCGGGGCCTCCAGAAGGTTGCCTGATGATGGCATCATTCAGCGCAACAAGCCAGGCACTTCAGCAGGGTGTTTGCTCTGCTGTTACCTTCACGCCAGAGTTTCAAGAGCATTGTACAGCCTCCACGTGGCTGTCATCTCTGGGCGGTCTAATGCCGGACTGCCACGTTGTGCGAGGTTGGGCATGCATCTCTGCTCGCACCTGGCTGCTGTACAATGCGTGTTCCTTCTCTCCATGGGCCTGGCCACGTGCCAGGTTCACATAATGCCGCGCTCACAACAGCTCTTCGTGCAGTATCCTGGCATTGTGGAGCACTTTGAGCTGATGAAGGCGCAACCGGGCGTGAAGGCACACCTTGAGAATGGCAACCTCCATGAGCACTACAACAACAACCAGCTTGGTTAAGCTGCTGATCGCTGCTGATTCTGAGCCCTGGGATCATTAAAGCACGGGTACCACCCACTGCTGCTCTCCTTGTGACAGGCTTCTACGTGCTCTCTGCCTCAGGGATCACCTGTTGGCATCAGCCCATGTACTGCCAGAGCAAAGTAACAAGCGCGCCGCAAGCACTGTTTCTGGTGCCAGGTCATGCAATTCTGTAACATTAGACCTGGTCTGGTTTGGCCCGCAATGCAAGACATGACCGTGACACACTGCTGATGCAGTCATGCATTACCTCAGCACCAGCCTGGTCCATCCGCAAAAAACAGAGGATTCCCTCTTGCAAATACACGGACTGCAGTAGCAGTGGGGTGTGCTGCCAACAGGTGCTTTCGTGAGTATTTTGAAGGAGGACTTTTGAGCCTCGTGGTGTGCTTCATGGTCGCCAAGATGTGTAACCGCTGATGTCCATGCATGGTGCAACCCTTAAAACATAGGGACAATTGCATGTACATGTGAATTACTGGATTGGATATGAACAAAACACACAGCTGTGAGACGCCTGCCTACTTCCATGTTTGCGTGCACATGCTGCATTTTTGGGAGCCTACAAGTCACTTGACAATCCACTGCACACAACTTTGACTTCCTCAACATCAGCGCACTTTCCAAGTCTGCCTTGCGGCGTGGTTCAGGTTTGCTCCACGCTTGTGTGATTGCTAGGGGGAAAAGGTTGTCCCTGAACCCTGCAATACTTGATTGAGCTGCTGTGATGACGGTGTTCCATCGCAGTCTTGTCTTTGGAATTATTCCAATACATTTCCACTTCTCTGTGCTGGCTACGGGGCCTGATCACGTTGCATGGACCGGTATACGCTGAAGATGATAACACTGCCAGCTACTCACATCCCAGCAGTGTAATGAAGAACTGCGACCACAGCAGTGTGATCAAAGCTGATTTGCAGTGGTTGCGATCAGTTATGGTGATGGAGGTGATGCCGTACGTTGATCTGCCCTCTGTGGTTAAAGCTAAATTGGTGGAGTCACATAGCAGGTGGATTACCACCATGTGTCAGAAGTTGAGCACGATACAAGGACAAAATGTGGTAGCCTGAGTGGCTATTAAAGACTATAATGCTATGCAGGCAAGTCTTGCCTGCATAGCATTATAGTCTTTGATGCAGTTGGGAGAGCCATGGGGCGGAAACCCCCATGCCATGGCGTCACTCGACAAATTCAAACCACGCAGCATCGCACGCCACAGGTGTGACGAGTAAAGGGCACGGTCCATCTCCTGAAGCCCTGATGTAAGCTAGATATCAGCTTGGCGCGTTAATCCCTATACGCCCGATCACCTTGCTGTGTTGGTCGCTCGCAGAGGCAGCTTGTCATGGCTAACTTACCGTTTGCCTCGGCCCATCCCTACAAAAGCTGCAAGAAAGTGCAAAATACGAGAAATACAGTAGCACGTGTTTCTCGTAGGCATGCTATTGTTTTTCCATCTTTCATTGCAGCGGTTGATCCACGCACACTAGTGAACAGCGTGTTGTCTGGCTACGGTTTGCCAACGGTTGGCAACGCCAAAGGATTTGTTCCATACGATAATTTTTCTAGCAACTACGAGTTTTTGTATCCAAAAAGCTGGGTTGCTCGGTGCGTACCAGCGTGGAGTGTGTTTGTTGGCGAATCTTCACAGCCAGTGCCCCGCATGTATGACATCGCTGACATGTGGAGACTGAACGCATGGTTGTCCACATGCAGCCAAAATTCGCAAAGGCCAGGAGTTTACATCGCAGGCACGTTCTCCCATTCACGTTGCATCAGTATGACCGGTGCATATGAAGGGCCATGGCAGCTCTGCACGACAACCGGTTCAGGTGATTCCGGCGATGCATATACCAAGCACACCATGTGCACATCGACATGGCGTCCCCAGGATCGTGAAGCTATCCCTCGTGCAGATTTCCAGACAGCTGACAAGGCAGTGGTGGAGGAGCTAGGTGTACCTGGAGACGGCGACATTGTTTCTCTTGTAGTGGCAGCCGCTGTGGCCCCGGGTGTTGGGATCAGCGGTGGAACAGACAAACTGAGTCTTCCACCGGCAACGGCGGTCAAGGTGGAAGAGGTGCAGCTTGATGGGCGCACATATACATATTTGCAGTTCCCATCCGAGACGGTCACGAACAGTGGGTATAACATCAAGCGTCGAAACTTTGCTGTAGCTAGTATAAAAAATAACAAGGTGTACGCACTTGTAGCTTCGGCCAGGTCAGATCAGTATAACCCAGACAAGGTAGAAATGTTGACCACCATAGTGCAGTCATTTCGTGTGCGGTAACGCACACGGCTGCAGTGTACTATCCTACATCTCTGATTTATTTACAGCTGCAGTGCAGCAATCTCCGCTTTACCAAAATCGGACCGCCAGGACAAGATCACTTTGACCTCTGCAGGGCTCAGTCGCCATGCGATGGACTCATCTGACCACAGCGCGGTCACCTCATGAACACTCTCTAGCGTCAGCAACTCCACCACTTGACTCAATCGAGCAAATCGTTCTCGAATTGGCTGCCCGGTCACCTCGTGCAAACCAGTACTCAGAGTCCTCATGTCCCTGCATGTACAACCTACATCAGAAAGCTTGGTAGTTCATGCTTTCTGGAAAAACCATGCAACAGGCGGGACAGACGACAAGATCCGCATCCAGGCAGCAGCAACCCCTTCACGTCCGTACATTTTCATTGCAGCGACACATACCACCGCGTACACTCGCTCATGCAAGCTTGTTTACGCAGCTCTGCCCCTGTGGTGGGCCCCAGACCCAGACCATCACTACCATCCTGAAGAGTGGAGACATGAGGTACACGTTCAGATTCCACACCTGTCCAGCAGGAGGCCACCCAGCGCGGTGAACTGCCGCGTCTTGAGGGCGCCCTCAACCCGAATCAGCAGCCTCGCCAAGAGGGCTCTAGACACCTCCTGGTGTGCCTCCGACGCCAGGCCAGGAGTCAGGAGGTCCCAGTAGTACTGCAGGCCCCTGCACAGCGGGGCCGGCCACCCTGGCTCCATCTGCATGCTCACCACACTGACCCGGTCAGCGTTTCCCGCTGCTGCAGCCACCGCGAGTCCGTGCACAGCAATGACAGCACATCGGCCACATCTTTACAGCACTGTTTTGGCTGCCGGTGTACCTGTCCCGGCAGGCTTTCTGTAGACAACACGACGCGAGGCAGTACACGTACAAAGCATCTGTACACTTCACGGCAGGCGGCAGGAGGTCCGGCACCTCCATGGCAGAGTACTCCGCTTCGGACAGGTTGTAGTTGGCATTCTGCAGCAGAGACATCGGTTTTGCTAGTAGCTGCTGGATGATGTTGTCGGCGAGGGCCTCACAAAAGCGCATACAGAGTTCCTGCAAGGCGGCGCCTGCCTGTTGCAGGCTGTCCAGCGCATTCCGCACGACCTCAGCATCTGATGCTGCGGTGAACCTGCAAACGTGCACCAGGGCTGCCGCCGTTGGTCGAATTCATGCACTGGGGCCGCAGGCAGGCTGAAATGCACAGCTTGCGCTCTGGTGCAGCGCCATGCAGGGCAGCAAGGCGCACTTGTGTAGTGCCTGCGACTCAAGGGCCTCATGCATCTGTGCAATGTAGGCGGTGCTCAGCACGACATTATTCAGCGGCGCAGCGGCTGTTTCGATTGTAGCGGCATCGGGTGCAGCGGCGCCCTTAAAAGCTGCCACGATCGAGGCGGTGCAACCTGAGAGGGATCGCGAGAGGGCCTCCTTGAAGACTGAGCGCAGCTGCTCTACGGCCACTGAGACGGTCATAGAGAAGCAGCGCATAGATGCTGTGGACAGCGCCCGATTCGACGCCTGGCGTACGACAAACATGGTATCATCCAGCATGCTGCTCATCATCGCCCCCTGCATTCACGCATGTCTCCCATTGCAGACCAGCTCACCGAAACTGGGCGCACGTGACCAGCGCTGCATCTGGAAGCAGCGGGAGGCCACCGATGCAGGCTACCCTGGCATTGGCAACAAGCACCCGCACACATCAACATGAACGTTTGTGCCCATGCTGCGGCTCCATATGGGCAGAAGCAAACCCAGTGCTGTGACAAACACTGCATGTCGCCAGAGCATGGAAATAGGCGCTACCCATCGCTGCAATCACATGAAAGGACGCGATGCGCACTGGCAAGAGGCTGTCCCACTCGATGGCCTTCGCCACGCTCCTCTGTACGTAGGCTGCCTCGAGGCTGAGGTATGCGGACTGCAGCTCCTTCACTGCCCGTGTATGCTGACCATCTGCGAGGACATCAACCAGGTCCCGTGGTAGAGGTTTGGGGTGTACAGCTGTGGTTGCGGTGCGCTGCAGGAATGTGAGAAACTCCTGAACGCAGGCGAGGAGACCCCGCAGCTCGTTCAACAGCCCATCCACAGCCACACTATCAAACGTGGTAGTGGTCCCTGTAGTCCCCGTTGCAGCTGACACCGCGGCCGGCAGTCCCCGGGCACTGATAAACAGTGTTACAATCCGGGGAATCTGCATTAAAAGGCACATGGTGTGGCACCCTCATGCCCCGCGGCATGCACTGCTGACAGGACATCCTACGCTGTGAGGCACACAGGGATTGGACTGCGGTACACTGCCGTGCGCTTCTGATCAACACGTGGAACGTGCACATGCAGCATGTCGTGCAAATACCAACTCTTTTGGGCCAGCAATACATGGCAGAGCGGCGCCACATCACAGGGCAAAGCATACGTACTTTGTCATCCAGTGCCAGGGACACATCTTTAATGAGGTCGACCACTCTAGCAGTGCCGAACGCTTCAGTGATGACCGGCTGATACTGTTTGATGGCTGCTAGCACAGCCTTTAGAGTAGCTGCCAAAGCTTCAATGAAGGAGACGCCTTCGCTGCCATTTTGAAGCCTTACCTCCAGTGCCTCGAAGAACTTCTCTGCATCTTGCTGCGTACTACTGCATGTGCGCGTTCTTTGCTGCAGGACATTAGCCAATTGCTGGAAGCACGGTGGATGCAAGCAGCCAGCTCTGACCGAACAACTCATGACCCTCAGCTGACCGGATTTCATTCATGTCTATGGGCATGAATCTCTACAGCATGCGTAGAACATGTATCTGCTGTCACAGGAACTCAACGATTACGTAACTAACTCAACAACTCGAAATGTGAAACAGGGAATATCGGCGACAGGATTCTGGCTAGCCAACCATCCACACATGGAAGCCTGCAGCCCAGCATGGTTGCTCGTCAGCTTGACCTGCTAACATCCCCATATCAAGGAAGAGGCGTCTGAACATCCTGGACGCTGTGTGTGTGCGCTGCAGCGCGCCCGTACCAAGCATGGGGTGCGCGTCTTGTCAACCTGGAATTGAAATCACTGGGCAGCACCTTCGTACAAAAGAGAGAGCAGCAGCCATTCCCTCCTGTGGAACGTCCAGCGGCTTATAAAGCTTGAGAAATCGCAGCATGGCGCCCAGATCTCCTGCTTCTCTCGCAGCGCCAACTTTGGCTCGAACTACTTCTAACAGCTTCTCTCGTGCCCGACCCACAACTTGATCAGCGTAAGCAGTAGACGGCAGTGAGACCGGCACAGACGGCCGTCCTGGTAGTTGATCTTGGAGGCTTTGATACTCACTGATGCGTGCTGCAGCTGCTTCATAGTCCTGGCTGTCTAATGCAGCTTGAACCGCAGACACGCAGGTGCCGCATTCCAATGCAAGCTTGATCCGATCAATTGTGGCGACCAGGTTTGCTTGAGCTGTGTCCAACTTGCGCACCCGCTGAGATACCTGCATTTCGTTTACATTTGAACGTTCAGTGCTGGCAGCAGAGATACAGCAACATTCTCTGTGGTACCTACCTGTTCGGCTTCCGTAGCAGTGGATTGGACAGCTTCAGCCAGTTCCTGAGCCTCAGTGTGTCCGACATGTAGGACGTCACTCATGGAAGCTGTCAGAGAAAGCAGCTCGGCTTCCATGTCCTTTCGATTTCGAAGCCGCTTCTCCAGCTCCACCTGAATCACATGTAAACACTAAAAAGGATTGGTGCATTTTATGAGAAGAGTTGACCATAGGGATGGCAGTGGTGATGTATGACCACCCTCCCCACACTGGGTGAAATCTAGACATAAACTTGCACACAAGTCGTGTTCTGCTCTCCTCATGATACATGCAGTGGCAAGAGGAGACCTTGGGGGAATGCAGCACCTGTATTCTTCTTTCCTGTGCCAAAACATCATGGAACAACTTGTTGACCGATCCGACGTCTTGTATCTGCTCGACGTCGATCACAGTTCCAACGTGTGACGCCATGGTACACGTCACTTCCCCCAAAAAGCTTCAGCTAAGGCCTATCAAGTGCTGCACATGGACACCATGAACCCGTGCTGGTGACGCTGCGGCTGCATACGTTTCACCGGCCAGATGGCGCGACGGAGTCGAAGTAAGGACGTTTCCCCGCCGCTCAGACGCATCGGTAGTGCCATCCACATCACACTGGTGAATATCATTGGCGCTGCGCACGTTTGGTGAGAGAAGCTGTCTAGCTGGTCGAGCCCGCCTCTGGCCGCATGCATGGGAACAGCACACTTGGGCACATGGTCTTCCATCATCGCCCTGAGCGTTCTGTGGTTCAAACATCAACCTGGTAAGAACATCATCCTCACTCATGCTTGTCAGAGCAATGTAATGTGTATCCGCTACCTGTGTGCCAGCTGCGTCGCTGTGACCGCCTGTTCAACACGTCCAAGTGTATCTTTGTAGCAGTTTCACGTTCAACATGCTTCATGTACCTATGATTGAGTCAGAGCGATGCTGCGCTCGCGTGGCCGTCAACTTCAAAAGGTACGAGGCTAGTACCAGAACATGTCGCCGTTGTTTTAACCTTGGCGGTGTTGCAGTCCTGAGCTTCATGTCAAGTGGCATGATGATATTATTGCTTCTGGAGACATTCTGGTGTCTAGCTGCAACGCTGTGGCAATTCGCTGCAAGCTGATTTTTTTGCCTGCGTCTGCTTCGCGACCTGCTCTGCTCAGATCGCGTTTACGCACGTAGGCACTATCACAGTGTGCATTAACTACTTCCGACCTGTCAGAGCTTCGGTCGCTTGTATGTTTGGTGAAATTGGCCACCGCACGTTATCCGCGCGTTCTTGGCGCCATGTGCCGCAACCCGGCACATATTAGATGCCGGTCGAGCCAGAATGTGTTCTGCACATATCCTGCATGTATCCGACGTCTGTAAGACGTGTACGAGTGCTTGGCAATCAAGACGCTGTGGTGTGTGCAGAAGCTCATGAAGCTGGCGTCGCCGTAGCCGGAACAGCGTGCACTCGCATCGACCATGACCAACAACTCGTCAGGCTCTACTGGTCAGCAGGAGAGGGACGCGTTCCGAGAAAAGCAGGATCGCATGGAACACCTCGCTAGGCAATTCAATGATGATTCAGAGGGGTTGCGCCTTCATCACGAGCTGTGCAATCCTGCTGTCGCAGAAGCAGCATCTCAATGTCGTGTAGTCTGGGCGCAGGTCAAAGGATATCCATATTGGCCGGTATGACTGCCCCTTTTGTCCAGCGTGGTCGCGGCCTGTGTTCTTCCAATTTACATCATCTCGGCAGCCTTACAATGAAATCACACAACTTGAGTCTTCATTTGTACTGACATCAGTGCTGATTCAGTTGTCTGTGGATGGGTCGCGCATCATCCGCGATGAGTGCCGTTTTCTTGTGCGCGCCACAACAGTAAACGCACTCCGCAGACGTAAGATCCGGTGTTTATGTTGGATTTTGTAATCCAATGGTATTGGGAGCAAAATATGCACTGTAGGGCTTTGCTGGTCCAACCCAACGTTGATCGTGACCGCCATGTGCAAATGTCGAAGTTTTCCTTTCCTAGTGGATCCACTATCCATCTCTATTGCTGCTGAATGAGAACTTATAAATGAAATGCTTGTCTGTGGTTGGCATCGATCCGCGAAGAATCGCATCTTTCGCTGGGCGAACCCATCCTGGCAGCCCCGATTCCGCGGCAAACATTGCCGCATTGCCACTTCACATGATATCTCGTGCTGCTGTGTGGATGCTTTCAACTGCGACCCACAAGCGCGACCCCGCAATGCTTGTGGCTCTTTGCCACGCATGCCACTGCATGCATGAACACTGTGCAAACTTGGCTTCGGTATTTGTCATCGCCATGCACCTGTACTCCGGCCTGGGTTTGGCGATCACTTGGCCACAGAGACACCTACCGTGTGTTTGCAGGCACAAATACTTCTCCCCAAAGATGCGAAAATCAGATTTCGGGATACGGCGCAAGAGTATTCCGAGAAGCGCATGGCCACACATCGCCCTGTGCACTTCTTTGTCACGCGAGAAATCTCATGGGTGCTGTCCAAACAGGTAAAAAGTTGGGCACAAGGGGTTGCAGATGGCTGCCACACCAAGAATCGCATGAATGGGACATTTCGTGATTCTCTCGTGCAAGTGTGTGATCTGCTGTACGGCCGCAAGGCTCCCAGTGGTTTCAGCAAACCAACCCAGCCCGCCAGCCGGCAGCGCTCTGCACCAAGCCCGGTCCGTCCAGTCCGTCAGCCTCCGCCATCTCCCACCGGTGCTGCGTCTGCACCCCAAACCCTGTCACCCCCGCAAGGCCGCTCAGCTCCTCGTGGCCGGCCACACAGCAGCGCAGAACACTTTGCGGAGGAAGTGGAGCGCAGTCGCAATGCCATTCTTGGTGGCATATCTCGAGATGAGCGTCATCGACGTCGAGAGGAGAGCCGCGCAACAGAAGCAGCTACACAGCCATCTCCAAGCGACACTCTGTCCCCACCTGCTTCTATGGCCACTCAAGCCACTGCCACCGTCAACACGCACCCTCCTCAAGAGACCCACAGGGCAGCAGTGGCCCCGCCAGCGTGTTCGTCAGGCGGCGCAGAGGGGGCGTCTGGGGGGCGCGGCCCGGGGACCCCTGGCTCATCTGCAGCCATGCACGAGCGCGACTCTGGAGGCGAAAATGCTCCAAAGCGCCACACACGCTCACAGGGTGGTGCAGAGCTGGGCATGTCAGATCTGCGTAACCTCGAGCCTCGCAAGATTCCCCGGCGGGGTGGCCCGTGCGTGCCACATGTTTCCACCTCTGGCATGGGTTCCAGGGGAACTGGTGATGGAGCCACCGGCCGGCCGCCTCCGGTTGAGACTCCCAAGTCGGTAGGCACAGCACCATTCGCTGACGCACGGCCGCACAGCGTTTCTGCTAGTCTGCCGGGGGACTTAGGTACACGATGTCCGGTGGGGTCGCCTCGGAGCTCGCAGCAGGCAGGTGAAGTTCCAGGCTGGGGCATGATTGTGCCTGGCGGCGGCCCTCCACGACAGGCGCAGTCGGCTGGGCCAGTGTTAAGTACACATGGTCCAGACTCATCACCCTGTGCAGCAGAAGTACCAAGAAGTCAGCGGCAGCGGCCCTCTGACACCACAGCGGGCATGGAGGACTCTATGAAGAACGGCACTGATTCGTCTGTTGTTCAGCAACCAGCAGTTGATACGCCCACTATTTCTGGGGCTATCGCTGCGAGCACGAGCATGCACCAGCCACCTATGGAGCTGAGCGTGGGGCCTGAACCCAAACTAAGCCCGGTCGTCTGCCAAGAGGGCAGCTACATCAACGGCCCCAGTCCACGTGCCGTTGAACCAGTCCAGGCACCTCGACAGCCCTCATCAGTAGCAGTGAAGTCAGTTGAGGTCAATGTTACCTCAGTCATTACGTGTGAGGTTCCAGCTGTGTCAGCAGCAGCAACTGCGACATCTGACCTGGAGAGGCGTGCGTCACCTTCCCAGGCAGTG
The DNA here is from genome assembly GCA_032360965.1 of Ulva armoricana. Classification (NCBI taxonomy): domain Eukaryota; kingdom Viridiplantae; phylum Chlorophyta; class Ulvophyceae; order Ulvales; family Ulvaceae; genus Ulva; species Ulva armoricana. The sequence continues at coordinate 143,143 of JAUMHO010000010.1, forward strand.
GCGCCTGGCACCGATGACTCTGCAACGCCGGCAGGTCACGACTCAAGCCGTGATGTGGCATTGCTGCAGGTTGTGGGGAACGCAGCTGTCCCACGAGCTGCATCTGCACTGCCCCTGCCGGTCGTGAAGTCTCCGAGCGCAGAGGATTTGCGGCCCAAGCAAGCTCCAGCCTACAGCCATAGCGTTGCTGCCCCACTGAGCGGGGAACATAATAGGTGTGAGGTGGTGGTGCAAGGGCAGCAGCCGCTGCGCAATGGTTCAATGGCTGTGACCCCGCGGGTGTCACTAGAAGTGGGGGTTTCAGCTGCAACCCAGGACGAGGAGATGCGGGACGTGGGGGGATCAGTGAACGGGGCGGAGGACGTTGAGATGGACCACAATGACTCTGAGGTGGCAGTCAAGCGTCCCCGGCGAGCTGCGCGTGCGCGGAAGACTGCGCAGGAGTTGGTGAACGGTGAAGCGGCTCGGGGTGTGCGGGGGCCTCAGAAGAGTCCGGACCGCGGCGGGGCACGCAGTGCAGATGGCGGATCCCGAAACACTTCCTGCCACAGGTGTGCCGCTGTACCGGCTTTGTCTCTCAGGTTGTTCTAGCTGAAACTGTCCGCGTCTATGACCGTTGTTACTTGTGCTGATGCACATGTTGACGCACGCGGTCGTCATTTGTGCGTGCGTGCATATTGCTTAGTATGACTGTGCGCATGAAACTGTCGAAAGATCAGGTGCATGAACGGCATGCAGCACTCTCACAGCTGCAGGGTGCATCGCCAATGCCGGGTTTCAAATTGGCTGAACGATGGCGTTTACTCCAACTGGAGTGCGCGGATTGGGTGTGTCATCCCAGTGGCCATTCCGTACAGCATGTGACAATTGAACCGCTAGACAGCGGTTTTCAGTGCAATGCAGTGGGCCCAGCATTGGTGCTTGTTGAGATTTCTGTGTTGTCATTGTTGCATCGCATTTTGCGGACTCAAAGCAGTCAGCAGCCCTTGTAGAGAAGAGAAAGCAGCCCGTTACAGGTTTGATCGGTTTGGTAGAGGTGGGTTTGTTTGTGCGCAGGCGTGGCAAGTGCATGCCGGCATCAGCCGTGATTGAGGGCACAACAAGGTCTATTTACGTCTGCGCACCCCAACAGTCATGTGGTGCTGTGACACAGGTTGTTCAACCTGTCTCATTGTTCCATGTCATGACCTTGTGCAGGGCTAGTGGATCCGGTCCGGGTGCAACACCGGCGCGCCGCAAGTCTGCATCTGCTGCTGCAGCAGTTCCGCCAGAGGCCCAGGCAGCACGCCGCACGCGGTCTGCAAACGGGCCTGCATCGGGAGGCACCATGGCGTCACAAGCAGAGATGGCTGGAGAGCTGCCCGTCAGCCACGAATCCCAGTTGCGCATGTCGGCGGTGCTGACTGCTGCAGCTGCGGCATCTCAGGGTGCAACAGCATGTGGCACACAGCTCACCCCACATGCAGTCCTCGAGCAGATTGCTGTGCTTCGTGCACAGCCTCAGACGGAGGAAAACTTGCAGTTCGTGAATCAGCTCCAGGCAATGCTGCAGGTGTGAATTCCGGGCTGTGTTGGCAGAGAACCTGTATGGCTTGCATGTTTGTGGATCGTCAAGGGGAACTCTGGCATGGGTGGGGGGGGGGGATATGTCGGGTCATGGCATGTGGAGGATAGAGGATGCAATCGCAATTCGGCATGTTGCCATCCACAACTGACACCTACCACGGCTGTGCAGAGCTTGCAAGCACAGGCAGTGGTTGATGCAGCTGGTGTGCTGAGGAGCGCTCAAGCGGTAGCTGCTGCCGTTGCACCGACCATGGCAGCACAGGTACAGGCGGCACCCCCGCGGCCAGCAAATATGCTTCCAGTGAAGCAGGCAATCAAGGGCATGTTCAGCCGGGGCTGCGATGTCATCGACATGAAGGAGTTCTGGCTGCCCCACGAGTACATGCTCATGCGTACATCGCAGCACCAGCACTCTGATGTGAACAAGTATCCGCCAGAGCTCAAGCCAAAGAGGCTGCGCAAGGACGTCCAGGTGCGCCAGGCAACTTGGCGTCAGCATGCCGTCATGCCACGCCGTCATGAACGTTGCCCCACGACCTGAGGCTGCCATACACTGCACGTATGTATCACCCTGGTACAGCGTGCTCTGAATATGTGAGGCGCTTTGCCACGGTTGTGACAAGTTCAGAGAACGCGGTGCACCTGGAACCTGTATGTATGGCTGTGCAGATTTGCAGCTGCACAAGGCGAGAGGAGTTCAAGCGCAGCGACACGTACTGCTGTGGCGATGGCTGCTTGAACCGATCCGCCAGTATTCTTTGTGACCCGCGTTCGTGCCCTTGTCGTGGTGATTGCCAGAATAAACCATTCAATCTCCGAAAACATCCAAATGTGGAGGTGATGCTGACGGAGTCCAGGTGTGCTGCTCGCTCCACCCTTTGTCCGTATGTGTGATGCTGCGGTGACAATATGGACTCCTGGCAAGGCGCAGATGCATGCGATGCCTTTGTTAGCAGGGGACCGTACCAGTTCTGTGGCTGAGGCTGGGTCTGCGGCGCCCACAATACACATCTGCCAACCTTGCTGTGACTAGTTCTGGGCAGGCAGTCCATCTGCTTGTTGGCTGCCTGAGCGGCAGCGGCGCACCCGCATGTCGCAGGATGCTGCAGCTGTGTCATGTGTGCAGGGGGAAGGGCCTGTTCACACACGAGGCGGTCCCAAAGGGGCAGTTTATTGTGGAGTACACTGGAGAAGTAGTGAATGAAACCGAGCGCTTGGCACGCATGGTAAAGGCTCGCAACAGTGGAGTCCTGCACTTTTACATTATGGAGCTGTCTCCTGGTCTGTACATTGATGCTGCACACGTCGGCAGCAACGCTCGTTTCATGAACTCCTCCTGTGACCCCAACTGCGAGACACAGAAGTGGAAGGACGCCGCAACAGGTGTGCCGCAGCCTGCCCTGGCAGATCCATGCAATGATGCTTCCTAGAGGTGTGACACGTCTTGTCGCATGCGCAGATGCGCAGGGGGCGTTGTGCACTACTGGGAAGGTGGCACTGGTGCAGGTGAGACGCGCATCGGGCTCTTCACGACTCGGGCCGTCCAAGCAGATGAGGAGCTGACATACGACTACCACTTCCAACATGCGGGGCTGCAGACTGCAGCACAGGGTTTCCGGTGCATGTGCGGCAGCGTCAACTGTCGGGGAACGATGGATGAGAACCCTGAGCGCATGCGGGATGCGGGGCGCCGGGTGCGCATCAAGTGGGATGACGATGATAAGTGGTACGAGGGGTATGTGCTGCGGTACCATCCCAACACACGCAAGCACACGATCTACTACCCTGTGGATGGAGACGCTGCCGGCACGCAAGAAACGCTTCTGCTGGATGCTGTGGAGCATGAGTGGATGGATGACGCGGTGAGTGCACAGCTTCCTGTCATCGCGACAAGCACAGCGGCGTCCGGGCCTCCCGTTCGAACGCCGCCCAAGGTTCCGGCTATCAACTCGGCGACGGGACTACCTCCGGGGAAGGCAGCGGTAGATGCAACGCTCGAGCGAGTGCTGCAAGAGCAGGCGCACACAGCGGCAGCTGAGCAGCAGGCGCGCACATCTGCAGCGACGTGTGCACAGACAGTCGTCTCGGCGCCGCCGCCTGCGGTGCCGGCCACGTCAGCAGCCGCTCCAGTAGCCAAGGTGCCAGCAGCAGCCACTGGAGATGCGATGCGGGTGCCACTGCCGCGTCCGCTGCCCATGAGGCCCCCAGAGCGCGGCGCGGCACCAGAGCCGGTGGCAGCCATGCCCATAGCGCCAGCGGACGGACTAGAGCTACTCAGCAGCGTAGCAGCCAGCCTACCGGATCGCTCATGCACGCCTGGTTTAGGCCCCACTGGTATGCTTCATGACTTCCAACGTGTCCATGTGCACCACACCGTTTTTAGTGTGCCGGTGTGGTACACTGTCTGTGTATCGCTGCGTGCTTGTGCACTGGATGGATCCTACCTGGAATGCAGTGCGGTGATCAGCACTGAGTATGGGCCATGTTCTGCAGGCGCAGCTCCGGCCTTTGATGCACCCAAAGCTGCAGGTGCTGCCGCCAGCAGTGCCGCTGCAGGTGGGCCAGTGACTTCGGACACAAATGCGGCTGCAGATGATGCCAACCTGCTGCAGATGCCGATGTTTGCGGTGCTGGCGCTGCTGCAGCCGCGTATCACTGACACGTCGCAGCTCCAGCGGGGGCCGCTGCCGGCTGCAGATCATGCCGCGCCCACGCCAGCTGCCCCCGTGCAAGGCCTCGAGCAGCAGCAGCAGGTGATGCAGAGCCTGCTGAGCTCCTCGGTGGTACAGCAGCAGGCGCTGGCAGCGATGGCTGCGGCGGGCACGCCATCACCGGACAGGGCGACTCGGCCGGTGCAGCAGCAGGCCCAGCAGCAGCAGGTAGCAGCGCTACAGTCCGGCGCTGCAGGTTTCAATGCAAGTGTAGCGGCCGCGTTGCCCGCGGCACAGGCTGCTCCACAGCCTGTGCCGCCCCAAGCAGATGCTCCGACACCGTCCCCGCAGGCGATGCATGCAATGCGGACCATCTCGCCGAGCCCTGCCAGCCAGGCCCCACAAGTGCTCACACAAGCGGTGTACCCGAGCAGTGGGCAGCCGCACAACGCGGCGGCTCAGGGGGCTGCGTTCCCTGCACTAAGTCAGTACCAGGCGCTGCAGAACATGCAAGCCAGCATGCATGCACAGGCAGCACAGATCCAAGCTCAGCAACAGCACCACCAGCACCAGCCGGCCGCACAGCTGCAGTCTCCACAGCAGTCGCAGCAGCAGTCGTCTCAGACGCCGCAGTCGCCTCCGCCGTCACTGGCGCAGCAAACGGTGGCCCAGCAGCAGGTGGCGCAGCAGCAGGTACAGGCGGTGCAGCAGGCGCAGATGCAGCTGCTTGCGGCGGCAAACTGGCCACAGCACACACAGCAGACCCTCGCAGCCTCGATGCAGGCGATGCTGCAGCAGGTGATGGCTGGCATGCAGCGCGGCGACGGCAGCGCTGCTGCGCCGATGCAGACGGCGCTCACCGTGCAACAGCAGCAGCAGATGCTACGCCTGGCGGCAAGTCTGCCCGTGCAGTTGCCCGCGTCGCAGCCTGCTGCTGCGCAGCCGGCGCTGCGGTCCGTTGTAGCGCATGTCCCGGCCGCCTCACCGTCCGCAGCCTCAGTCGGGGGGCAACACCAGCATGCCCCCGCCGCTGCCCCCCGCAGCGCAGGCATGTCTGCCGCCATACAGCTGCAGCACGTATCGCCTGCTGCTGCTGGATCAGCTGAACCCATGCGGCCTGCGCAGCCTCAGAATTCACCGATTGCTGCAGCTGCGCAGGCCGCCGCCGCGTCATTACTGGCAACACCACCCCGCAGCCCCGGAGGTACTACCCGGGCCGCCCAGGAATCTCCTGTGCGGAGCTTGGCGCAGGCTTCACCGGCGGCAGAGAACGGGCAAAATTGCAGCCTGCTTGGCCGCGATCATTCTGGGCCGTTCCCCAATTCACCCGCAGCGGCCACCGCAGCTGCCGCGGTCGCAATGGCGCCGGCAGAGCCATACGCCGCGTCAAACTGTGCCCAGGGTGCGTCCGTGAGTGTTCCGGACCAGCTCGCAGCGACAGTGCAGATGCTGGCCGCTTCGAGCGAACAGCGCTCATCTGGACATGGGAGTGCGGGCGCGGCGCAGGGCTCTGAGACCGCTCCGCATCCGATGCGGTTTGCAGAGCAGCTGCAGCGGAGCGCGGGAGATGCACGCGCGGCCGCGGTCACGGGTGTCGCATTTGCACACGCCGCGTGCGCCACACACGACGCTCCGGTGGCCTTGGCGCCGGTGGCGACAGCAGCATCGCCAGCAGCTCAGGCGCGAGGGGGGCGTGTGAGTGCGTTCATGGTCAGCGGTGCAGCATCGCCGGCGCGATCGGCACAGACCAACACGGATCACGGGATGCACGCGGCGGTTACCGCGGCGGTTACCGCGGCGGCTCCTGTAGCGTCCGCTGTACCGCACCCGCCGCAGCAGTCCAACGGCGCTGCTCCGGCGGCGGTGGTGGCAGGGAATGGCACCGCAGGCGACGGCGGCGACGCCGCTGCGCATGGGCATTGGCTGCTGGCACTGAACGTCAACGAAGACATGATCCGGACTTGGTACAGCTACGCACGCGACCACCTCAAGATTGTAGATCCACTCCATGAGGCACACCGCGGTGACTTCATGAAGTTCATGAGTGACTTGCAGAAGCAGGTTGCATACCATCAGTATATGGCACAGGCGCGCTCGCAGTCGCAGCACAGCGCTCCGGCTGCAGCTGCGCCAGTGCTAGGGCAGATGGTGGCACACGCAGCACCTCAGATGCCGTGGCCCGGTGCCGCAGCCGGGACGCAGCCGCAGGCGCAAGCGCCCCATGTGGCGCACTGGGGCTTCCGGCCACATTGATAGCCCACTGGCGCTGGACAGAGCTGTCAGGCTCGGCGTCGATGAAACGACCAGGGCGCTGTGTTTGGCAGGGTGACCGGGGATGTTGCTCGAAGCGTGTTGCTGATGTGAAGGCTGAGCATGGCTCGGCTGCAAGCGTGCATGGCACGTGGGTTGCTGTGAGCTAGATCGTGCCAGCCCATGAGTTGTTGTGAGAAGGCTGCGCAGAATCATGTTTGTGTTTTTCATCTTGCTGCACAGAAGCGGGCTTGCCTGTGCACGCATGCAGTTTTTGCAGAGCTTTGGGCTGCTGCAGGAGATTCCTCCTGTCAAATGGATTGATGCATGTCCTGTCAATATTTGCTCAGAATTGTTCGCGGGGGTGGTTTGGATATGATCGTCACAGGTGTTCAACTGTAAACCAGCATTTCATTGCAGCGCACAATTTGCTAGGGCAGACACTCCTTACATTTTGCGCTTTGCATGTTTGTGGCACTTCCCCTCCACCTTGCCCTTGTACTGCGCACTGTGATTTGTTACTACCTTCACGCAGCTCATGTGGCTGTAACTACGTGTTGCAGCTACTAGACTCCCAGAGCATTTATCATCTCGCTCCGAACCAGAGTCATATTGCAGCTTCCGTCGTTCTACTGTTAATCTTGATATGCTGCGGCGTCCACCTTTCCCTTGTATCTTGCTCTTTTCTTTCCGAGGTGTCTGACTGAATTTCGATTCTTCGTGCACGCCTGTCTCGTGAATGCCGGATTCTGCAGCCTGGGCTGCAGCAGCAACCAGGGACCTCATGGTATCTGTATCACAGAACTTACCAGTGTGTGATGCAACCGTTTTCATCTTCTTGCGTTTCTTTCTCGGCCCAGCAACGCTGTCTGAGTCCACGACATTACTTGCTGCGCCTTGCGGTGCTCTTTCGTCCGTTTCGATGGCATCAGCTGAAAAAACACTGTGCTCACATGCCGCATCGTGCCGAGAGTGTTTTCGTCCGCTTTTGCCAGCGCCATCAACATGGATAGCTTTGGAGAGCCTTTGCCCAGTTGCACGTGTATCGATCGCTTGCAACGGCTTTGCCACAGCATCATCCTCTTTGTTTTTGAATGACCTGTCCTCTGCATGTGACCACCAGCCTGAGAATCTCTGGGACGGTCCGTTGATTGTCTGGATACTGACAGCTCATATTCCCTCAATAGCAGCGCTCCTTTGGAGCGATAAAACAGCATACCCGAAAAGTCCCCCGCAAAGAGGTGGTCAACTCCTGCTGCTGCAGTCCCCGGGGGCATCAACGACACGCTCTGCTCTTTCTGGGGCCTGAAGGCTACCTGGATAGCCCCCAGCTTCTCTTCTGTTACAGGCCACTTTGCTGCTGCAGCGCTGTTCTGCAGGAAGAAGATGCTGCTGTCCGTATTTGACACTCGAAACTGATTTGCCCTGCATGACGCACGTAATCAAAGCATCGGTTCCCACCAGGACACCTTAGTGTCTTGATCAGTTTTTTTTACCAGATCCTTCAGGTTCCTAGTGCAGAGCCAGCAACCCGCTTGTGCATACATTTCCATGACCGGGGCAGTCGCGGGTGGGTGCACAATTCTGCAAGACGGATTGCTGTGGCAGGGTGGGCCACACCGGTTGTGCTGGGCGCCTTCACAGTAGCCATGCTCACCGGCACGCAGCTGCAGATGATGCTGGCAGAGGTCGCTGTTGTGCAGCGACTGCCAGCAGTCTGCCTCCTCCCACGTCGGGATGACAACCACAAACATCAGAGCCTCCTGCAAGCCATGGTTGACTGTCAGCAGCCCCTTGTGGCACTCGGCAGTGACCAGCAGCACTGGTGCTGGGAAATCAGGCGAAGCAGTATGCCACACCTCAGTCTGCAGCAGTAGCGCAAACATGTGCGCTGCCATACGTGCTACACAGTCGTGGTCGAACGGCGGGTTAGCTTCAAATGAGCCCTGCGTGGGCCTGAACTGAAAGAAGGACCCCAGCGCACCGAACGCAGCGTCTGTGTCGGCAAAGAGGGAGCAGAAGCGCGGCCACCGGCAGTTGAGGGGCGACGCAAAGCACTCCAAGCATGTGCCAAAGTGCGCACGAAGCGTGTCGAGCACGCTCGCATGCACAGCTGCCTGCACGCATGTGCCCAGCGTGTCAGTAGCAGTCCCTGTGTCCTGGGGGGATCTGCAGGAGAGGAGCGCAAGGTTGCTGGTGTCTTGATCAGGTGTGCAATCCGAACTCCACAGCCACTGGCCCGCTCACAACATCATGCATGTTCTTGTCTGACCTGTTCTTGTCTGACACATGACCGTTTCTGTCCGGCTCGTGTTACACAAGGTGGTGACGCAGTTGCAGGTTAGGGATGGCTGCAACAAGACGATCAACAGTTCCGTGCGCTGCTGCCCATTGTGGAGTGCGGATGAGCTACGGGTGGGACAGGTGCCGAGGCTAAGAAACCGGCTGTGCGTTTGCTTGTTTCAAGCTAATGAAAGGGAGTGACACGTGCCTGAAAGCCGCCGCCTCGGTAGTGTGTTCCCTGGAGGCTGGAATACCTGAGAAGCAGCGCCATGGCTGCGTGGGTAAACGCCGTTGGATCATGGGCAACCGATCCTGCTTTTCGAGCGTACAGAAGGCGCAACTTGTCATAGTGTGACTTGTTTATTTCTACTGTCACACCTAAGCATGTGAGCTTTAGCTTTGGTATGGCGCCCTGCTGGCCTGCGAAAGGTGACACCTTCACTCGGCTGCTGCCGGAAAGGGGCCGTCGCACCTGCACAGAGTGATTCAGGAGGGGTTGAATGCTTGGTGGAAACCCCAGATGTGGCACAAGCTGCGCCCCAGTACAGCTGCATGCACAAGCACACAAAAAGACCCAATTCACCTCACCTTGTCAGCCAGCTGAGCCGGAACTCGATCAAGCTCGGAACAAATTGAGTCTGCAAGGGGTTTGGAGACGCCAGAAGCGATCAATTTGCGTTTGAGATCTTTGTGTGCGGCAGAGCTGTTTGTTGTGACGGGTAGGACAATATCTTCTCCCTTCTTGACTCCAGCGCGCCTTGCAAACAGCCATGCCTCGAAGTGTTGGAACCATTTCTTGCCAAGTTTCTCAGCCGTGAGCTTTGAGAAGATATTGGCCAGCTGCGAGACTGCCCGGTGCTTTGAAGCTTCCGACGCAAGATCTACCGGCTTCCTGGAGCAGAAGTGCCATGGAGACACGACGGGAGAAAACAACAGGTGCTTCAGGTTGGGAAGTCTGACATTTGCACGTGGCCTCTTGACCTTGTCCATACGATCACGCCAACCCACGGCACCGACTGAAGCATGCTCACCGTTTGAATGATTTGGCGCCTTTGAGGTCCGATCGTGAAAGCCACGCCTCCTCTAAACTAGATATCCATGCGACGTTTAGATCGAGGAGCCGGTCTGGGACTGGTGTGAGTTGTATCAAGGCAGCCTCCGTTGAACCAGATGCAGGTGTTTTGGCATTTGCCCGTGGAGATCGCACATCACCATCGTGACTAGCACGAGCATGTACACCGTTTGAGCCTAGGGCTCGTAAGATGGCATCTATTTGGGAATCACTCATATCTTAGTGGCTAGTGCCGCAAACGTAGACGTATGGCACCTCGGTCGTGGGAAAGGTCGGCGCTTCTTGTCGCCTGTATGTTCATCATCGAGAGCGTAAAATAAACGTAGATATCCGATCAATTGCGGTGTCATATTACACCGTGTAACACCCTCGCCATGGCATGTCCGGGCACTGCAGACAGCGCTCCCCAGCTGTGCGTCGTGCGCAACAGTGGCTCAAGGCGTCCCCGACAAGTAGCCCTCACGGCATCAAGCTCGGCAAGGGACATAGACTTTCGCGTTGCGAAGGGAGGAAAACCATGATCTTCCTGGTCTCCGTGCTGTGTGCAGGTTATATTCTTAGGAGCCGCAGTCGGGCTGTCCCCAGATACCGTGCCCGTATGCCGTGAAGTGCACGACACGGACACCGAGAAGAAAGGATGCGGTGAAACTATAGGGCCCTTCTGAGCTGCCAGGTGCCTGTGTATACACTGGAGTCGCCGTGTACGCGGCGTGTAGCCGAATCGACATGCCTCGCTACAGCGACTACGACGAGTACGATGATTACGATCACGATGATAACGAAGAATACGACGACTACGACGACGTTCCACAGAGAAAAGCAACCAAACCAGCTGCGGTACGTAGAAGCTGCATCTGCTCAACGCTGTGTTGTGTGAACTCAGCGACACTTCGATCGGTGCACAGTGCAGATTTCAAAGCGCAAGACTGCCCCACAAGCTGGTAAAGCCTCAGCAAAAGGAGGTATGCACGCAATATGCGTGTAGCCATGTATGCCCGCTGCACGATAGGGGGCCCCACAAGAAACCTGCGCTTAACGCTCTCTAACACCGATCAGCTGCTGCCTCCGGCAATCCTATCCGTCGACGCATCAATTCACTACCAATTCCCATATAGGCTGACATTCGAGACATGACTCGTGTTCCCCATGCTTGCAGCGCCGAAGACACAGCCTTGCGAGCCAGTTGGGCAAGCTGCACCACCCGCCCAGCCAAGCACAGCTGCCAGCACTGCAGCCTCGGCCAGGCCTGCTCCCTCCACACCTGTAGAAACGGCTCCCTCACAGTCAGTAGCCTCCCATGACGGAGCAGGCCCAGCTGCGCAAGGTGCTACAGGTGTGTCAGTTGACCTTCCACAGTGACGCACGGACACCTGCTTCCCAGACACAGCCTCGTCACAAAGCGCAAGCCGAGACAACCGCAAACATGGCACTCGTACAGGAGCTGTGCCATCCCAAGAGGGCGCGGCCACCCCTGCGCAATCCAGGCTGCCAGCATACCAAGACCCAGCCAAGTACAGGCATCCGGCAGCTACACAACAGCTCCTGCAGCAGAATACACTGGCAAAACCCCCACTGCACGTGGTGGTGTGCGGCCACGTGGATTCGGGAAAGTCCACCCTCACAGGCCGGCTACTGCATGACCTGGGGTACCTCGACCAGCGGCAGGTGCGCAAGAACCAGCAGGGAGCGCAGGCGGCAGGCAAGGCGTCGTTCGGATGGGCGTGGGCGATGGACGAGCGGGAGGATGAGCGCCTGCGTGGCCTGACAGTTGACATCAGTACCCGCAGCGTCGAGACGCCCAGGTGCAGTCGGCCCCCTCGCCACACCCACATGACCCCGGATGCCCACGCACGGAACAAACAGCACGACGCTGCACCCGCGTGCCCCTGCAGGTTTGTGGTCACGCTGCTTGACGCCCCCGGCCACCAGGACTTTGTGCCCAACATGATCACGGGTGCCGCCCAGGCAGACGCGGCGCTGCTGATCATTGACGGCGCCACGGGCGGCTTTGAGTCCGGCTTCGGGTCCAAGTCGGTGGCAACGCCAGGCGCGCCGGCCCGCTCCGGGCAGACGCGCGAGCATGTGTACATCGCGCGCAGCTGCGGCGTGAAGCAGCTCGCCGTCGTGGTCACCAAGCTGGACACGTGCGGGTACAGCGAGGAGCGCTTTGAGGAGATCAAGGCGCAACTCGGGCCGTTCCTGAAGGCGTCGGGCTTCCCCAGGCCGCTATGGCTGCCGGTGTCCGCGCCGCAAGGGGAAAACGTCGCCGCGCCGCCGCAGGACCCGCGCCTTGTGTCGTGGTGGCCCGCTTCCGCCAGCCTCGTTGATACGATTGACAAGTTCGAGCCGGTGACGCGGCTGACAGGTGCAGTCCCCCTGCGCAGCGGAGGCCACCCGATGCGGGCCGCGCCGCCTGCTGGAACACGGCCAGTGTGATGAGTTCGACCGCTGCATGCATGATCGTGGCATAGGCGCAGACCCAGCATAGCCACAGCCACGATATCTTGCAGCTGAAGCACCAACATAGCGGTGTTGCGTCTGCCTGTTTGTCGTGCACACATGGGGGTTGCGACCGCCTGTTTGTCGTGCACACATGGGGGTTGATTCTGTGGCGCTGCAGCAGCGGCGATGGCAACTGGGCTCGCCGGCGTGGCACGCTAGTTGTTTGCCGCACTGTTACATTGCAATGCAGCACGTGGCTTGCAGAGCTGCCGCTGCGGATGGTAGTGTCCGACGTGGTCAGCAGGCAGTCTCTGGCGGGCAAGGTGGGAGTCAGCGGGAAGGTGGAAGCGGGGGCCGTGGCTGTGGGGGCCCGTGTGCTGCTGATGCCGCACGGGGCCGCGGCGGTGGTCAAGGACGTGCAGGTGCAGGGCGTTTCCCGGCCAATCGTCGCGGCTGGGGAGTCCGTCGATGTCGGGCTGGACTCGGCACCACCGGACCTGGAGCCGGGGTGTGTGCTGTGCCACCCTGAGTACCCTCTGCGCCTGGCCAACCGGTTTCTGGTGCGTGTTTGCTTAAGTGATGTGACCCGTCGGCACATGGACACCACATGCTGCCCTGCTGGGGACCGAGCAGCTGTACACAAGAGGTGTCTCGACGACGTGCGCTGGTTCAGGGAGCTGCATGTGCCGCGGGTGGTGCTAGCAGCGTGTACGCCGCATGAGCAGGCCGTCGGGGGCAGTGCTCCTGGATGGGCTGGCAGCGGTGGCGTGGGTCTGTGTGGGTGGGTGCGCGTTGCATTGGAGGCGGGACCGGCAGCGGTGGCTGATGGCGATGATGTGCCTGCATGTGTAGGGGCGGGTGCTGGTGCTGGACTGCCCGAGGCCACTCATTCCTGGTCAGAGGATGGTCCTGCACATGCACTCCACCAGCTCTCCGTGTCGTGTTTCGAAACTTGTGGAGCTGATAGACGCCAAGACGGGCAAGGGCGTGAAGCGGGGGCCAGCGCTCCGATTCCTGCTAAAGGACCAGATGGCGCAGGTGGAGCTGGAGGTTGAGACCGCTCTGTGCATGGAGGTGCTGGCGGGCACATGTCTGAACCGATTCGTGCTGCGCATGAACGGGCTGATTGTGGCGATCGGTAGCGTACAAGAGATTTTCAGTGGTTGATTGGGATTAGGAAGCCACAGTGCGCGGTGTAAGCAAAAGCAGTGGATTTGATCCAGGGAAGTTCATTGCCATGATCGCTGCGTCACCTCGGTGCTACATATACGTTTGCACCGCAGGAGTTGCTCGCCATGTCAGGTTCCTCTGTGGCGCTGCACAGCCTCTGGCGTTCCAGGGATCCAACAAAGAACGTTTCTATCAGGCGGTTTCCGCTGCTGCCGGGGGGGCGAGGGAGACAATGCGGGCGTCGGCCACAGAACCAATATGCTTAGTGTTGGAAGAAACAGAAGCATCAGCTGCCATCCAACTCAACCACCTTCGTGTCCAGCCATATCACGTGTAGCATGCTGCCGACCTCTTGCAACGTGCGCCATTTTCTTTGATGTGCCTGTGCAAGCATACTTGCACGCTGTACGTGAGGTGGCTGACGAATGAGGGCACCTGCATCCGTTCAGCTTTTGGCGCATGCATTATGACCGCGGCCTCACGCGCCAGGATGGAAGGCGGCAACCGTTTAAACCCGACGCCCGGTTTGAACATCATTAGCTGCCCCCGCGACGTCCATGTAACTTGGGCTCCGCCATGGCACATGTTTCAACAATTCTCTTGTATTCAGCTCTTTTACTGGCCCGACGATGGTCAAGAGAGCTCCCACGCTGCATCCGTCAGCACACAGCCTTCGATTTTGAATTGTCGCGGCATTGAGTTGCTTGTTCTATAGAAGTAGCCTCTATTATCGTCAGCTGGAGTCATGGAACTGGCCGAGGATGGTATCGACGAAAGGCAAGAGCTTCAGGACGTGCGGGAGCGGTGCTTCGACTTCCTCTGGAACTACTCAGAATACAAGCAAGCAGAACACCATGAAACTAATACCCCAGGGTCAAGCATCGAAGAATCTGCGACGACGTTTCCGTACAGGTGAGTCTAGATGCTGTGGTCTCGTAGCCGCTGTGCCAGGACATTCGCCAAGGGGTTGACCCGGTAAACCATAGTTATTTGTATTATACTGCAAATTTCTAAGGTAGTGACCGCGAAGTTGCGCCGCGCAAGTTGGTACGGCCCTCAGCAAGGCCCTTGAACTTGGCTTCGTGCAGGGACCAGATCAATCGCATGGCCACTGGGCAAACGCCAAACCAGGAAACAGTGGCAGTGAGCATTCAGCACTTGAAGTGGTATGATCATGATCTGGCGGAGCAAGTTGAGATCGAATGGTTGCGATTTGAACCGCATATGCGTCAGGCGGTACAGCGCCTCGTGCGCCAGCAAGATCCTGAGTTTGCCAAAGGCGACGACCAAAAAGAGCGCGAATTTTATATTGCTTGGGAAGGTATCAATTGCGTAGACCGTCTGAGGGACCTGAGGTCAGCGAAGGTGTGTTCGAAACAAGTACGTTGCAGCAGAATGCAGAGCGTATGACGACGACCCCTAACCACCGGGACCTGTGATACAGGTGGGTGGCCTCATTTCCTGGAAAGGCACAGTGACACGCACGACCGAAGTGCGGCCTGAGCTTTACCTCGCAACGTACAAATGCCAGCTATGCGGTGAGCTGGCACGCAACATCGAGCAGCAGTTTGTCATGACGACACCCATGATATGCTCCTCAATGGCCTGTGGTAATAAGAAAGCCTGGACCCTCGTTAAGGAAGAAAGCTCGTTCGTGGATTGGCAGAGGGCCAAGGTGCAGGAGAATGCTGACGAGGTATGGGACTGGCTGTTGCTGCCGCTCTTCATACCTGCATGTACTCCAATCCTCGAGTCCAGGCTTGGAGTACATGCAGGTACATATATCTGACCAAGCTTTGAATCGATGCTGTGCAGATGCCTCCTGGGAGTCTCCCGCGTGCCATGGATGTGATCATCAGGAATGAGATGGTGGAACGCGTGCGTCCTGGTGACAAAGCCATCTTCACTGGATCCCTGATTGTGATCCCTGACATGGGAGCATTTCAGGCTCCTGGGGAGCGAACTCTACTGCAGAGCCACATCCCTCAAACCACTGCTGCTGCGGGCAGGGGGGTGTCTGGAATTGCTTCGACTGGTTCCCGAGAACTGCACTACAAGTTGGCTTTCTTGGCAAACAACATTCAGGTTTGGCCATACGCGTCATTGCTGCGTGC
This sequence comes from Ulva armoricana, assembly GCA_032360965.1. NCBI lineage: Eukaryota > Viridiplantae > Chlorophyta > Ulvophyceae > Ulvales > Ulvaceae > Ulva > Ulva armoricana. The sequence continues at coordinate 158,691 of JAUMHO010000010.1, forward strand.
TCTAACAGCGCTTGTGCTGTGTACTCAGCGTCATGTGCACAATCCAGTCGTCTTGGCAGCCAATGCCAGTTGTCGTCAACGTACCACAAAATGCATGCCTTTGCTGCATCTGGGCACTACCTTGATCGGGTTTCGAGGGGGGCACTCTAAAGCCCTGCACTTGTTTATGCAGATGAGTGACCACAAGAATGCCATGGTTGATGCCCGGACGGAGACCAACGTGCACATAGAGGACGTCGTTGAAGAGCTGGGCGCGCGCACAATCCAGGACCTGCAGCGCATGAGGGAGATGCCTGACATCTACTCCAAGCTTGCCCGCAGTATCTCACCGAATGTGTACGGGCATGAAGACGTCAAGAAGGCTGTGCTACTCATGTTGATTGGTGGTGTCAACAAAACAACCCCAGAAGGGATTCGCCTCCGGGGTGACATCAATGTTGCCATTGTCGGTGACCCCTCCACCGCCAAGAGCCAAATTCTCAAGTTTGTAGCTGGGTTTCTGCCCCGTGCAGTGTTCACAGGAGGAAAAAGTTCAAGTGCAGCTGGCCTGACTGCCACCGTTGTGAAGGAAGCCGACAGCAGGGAATATGCTATTGAGGCTGGAGCTCTCATGCTCGCTGATAATGGCATCTGCTGCATCGATGAATTCGACAAGATGGATATCAAGGACCAGGTGAGAATCTGTAGTACATCTGCAAGGGATTAGCTGCAAATAGATGAGTGATCTGGTGTGACTTAGCCAGCGGCAGGCTTCCAACACACCGTGGCGGTTGGCCGACCTTTTTGTGAATACGCTTGAAAATCGTTACCAGTTCTGAACAAGACCACAGCGTTTCTTCCTGCACTAGAGTGGTAATGGACCATGCAATGTTTGTTGCAATCTGATTCTGTGTACAGGTGGCAATCCATGAGGCTATGGAGCAACAGACGATCTCCATTGCGAAAGCTGGAATTCAGGCCACGCTCAATGCACGGGCAGCAATCCTTGCTGCCGCCAATCCTCTGGGTGGACGCTACGACCGCTCAAAGCCTCTGAAGTACAATGTCAATCTACCACCAGCCATTTTGTCGCGTTTTGATCTGTTGCATGTGATGGTTGACGAAGTCAACCCAGCCGTGGATGAGGCAATCGCCTACCACATCCTTGCAGCCCACAAGGGCGCAGCCAGCAAGCCACCTTTCACGCAACTGCAGCTGCAGCAGTACATCCGTTATGCTCGCGCAATCAAACCCAAGCTCTCCGCTGCGGTATGATGCTTCATCCAAGTAACAGGAACTGGATTGTGGCAAGTCAATCCAGACATGCAACAACTGCCGCACTTGGAATATCTTTGCCAGCATGCAGGCACGGACTAAACTTGTGGAGGCATTCAAGGTGCTCCGGGCTGGGGACAGTGTTCCTGGCAGCCGCACGGTGTACCGTATCACAGTGCGGCAGCTGGAGGCCCTTATCCGCCTGTCAGAGGCGCTTGCGCGGGTGTATCACCGCACGTCAGTGCTGGTAGAGGATGTACGTGAGGCGCAGCGTCTAATAAAAGCATCTGTGCACAGCGCAGGCGACGGCGACATGGTCATGGATATCCCTGCACCTAATGAGGGCACAGAAGACATTGCAAGGTTGTTCCTGGATGGTGATGCGCAACCAGATGCAGACATGGAGGATCAAACTGGTGTGCTGCTTCCCTTCAACCACCACCAATGGAATGTGGTTCTAGCACATCTTTATTGAAAGTATTTGAGTTCCGCAGCAGGTGATCAGAATGGCAGTACGCTTGACTGTGATAGTGACTGTTACAGGGCAGGACGAGGTTGCAGCGCCAACAGAGCAAAATGAAAATGCAGACGACAACCGTGAAGACGGGAGGAGGGTTCGCCGCCGGCCACATGGTCGCACAGCATTTGATGACAGCATGGCACCAGTGGCCAAGCCTGTGCAGCGGGCAGAGCCCGCACCAGAGAAAGAGACATCGCAAGTTCGTCTATCGCGTTCCCGGTGGACGTACCTTCACAATCATGTGCTTGCATGTCTAAAGCAGGCCGAAGAAGGCATGCTTGAGGGAGCGCAGAAGATCGAGTCTACCTCTGAAACTTTCATGGGCCTCTCACAGCATGACATCATCAAGTGGCATGTTCGACAAGAGCTGGAAAAGTACGCTCCACCGCCTGCATCTGATCTGCCGCAGTCTGTTGATTGGAGAAATAAAAGAGAATGTGTGTGGTGTTGTCACCGCCAAGTGGCGTGCAGGGGCAAGCTCCAGGGTCAAGAGGAAGTCGTGGCTGAGATCCAGCTACTCCAACGAGTTATTCACGTGATGCTCTCCCGCCATGGAACACTTGTGGAGATGCGGGTGCCAGAAAGGCTTGCTGGCGAAGGACGTGAAGAGTATGCAGTTCGGAAGGAAAAGGAGCGTGTGCTGATCATCAATCCAAACTATTACATGGAATAGTTGCACTGAAATCCAAGGCCAAAACTCTGGGAATGTCAATGAAGGCCTGCAAAATCTTCTTTGCTTGTTCCAGGGAACTGCTCCGTTTCTTGGAATAGCTTCTTATTCTTAACACATCCGACATTCCGAAGGAAAATGTTCACCAACGTACCCTGAAGTCGGGTGTGAAAGTCATTACTCAAGTTGTAAGACTGCATTGCTTCGAGAACCTTGTGAAGATGATGATGATTGTATCATAGATGATTGTGCCAAGATTGAAATCCATGATATCCTGACAGCTGCATGACTTTCCACTACTGTGCTGTATGAGTCCAAGTAAACTACAGGTATTTGTCCATATATAGCTGCATAAGGATTTAGCTTTGTGATGCATGGAATCTGGAGGAGAGTCGAGGCTGTGTTGAGGGGCAGTTGCCCGTTGCACAGAAATGTGCTGTTGACATGGGACAGCATCCCCAGCGCCCAACAATGTTCTGTCACCCCTTGGCACCGCCAGGCATGTCACCTTTCCAAGTGATCTCCGGTAGCCGCCTTTTTTCCGGTGACTTGGACTGTTGGTAGACATGCACGTGTGTGGCGCCACACATTCACATTCCAGGGGGAAAATTGCAGATACTTATGTATCTGCCATTTTATTTTATTTGTTGCTGTCAAAAAAAAGATAAAGAAATCGGGCATCATGCCAAACCCAAACGGGCATCGGCCACAGTACCCCTACTGGTAGGGGCGGACAGGTGCAGGACGGGCGCAGGAGGGGGCACAACCACAGGGGCAGCAACAAGCGGGTGCGCCACAAAGCGGAGCCATGATTTCAGGGCCGACCAGTCAGGTAAACACAAGCCGCGCAGAACCGGTGCAGGAAGAGGCTCACGAGTGCAAACTACACAGGACACACCCAGCAGGAACGCAGCAACCAGGCGCAGGCAATGATACTTCACAGCACTAGGGGGGTGACGGCCCAGGGTACCGGCGGGGTCAAGGAGGAAAGGGACAAGACACGCCGACGCGACGTCAACCGAGATGCAGTCATTTAAAAAAAAAAATATATATATATATATATATATATATATATAAAAAAATCGGGCATCACGCCAAACCCAAACGGGCATCATTAGGGGGATGCCACATGGGGCCCTTTTTGAGGCAAACAGAACTGCAAATTCTGATGTGGAAACCTGAAACTTCCACTTCGTCTATTTGCTAGGGAAAGGCAAGAGGGCGGACCTGCCACTTGGTGAAGTGGAAAGTTTCCATTTCACTTCCGCCCGAATTGGAACCCCATGTGGCATCCCCCTTAGGAAAAGCAGCTTGCAACACATAGGCACAGCAGCACTGGAACACAGAGACGCGGAAGCGTGAGGCCAGCAGCACACTGACCGGGGATTTAGCAACTTCGTCACACGCACAATGCAGGCACACGATCTGATTTGTTGCTCGATTAGTGGTCAGTTGGCGATGGCACTTCAACGCGTGAGCACAGTACGCGTGAGCACAGTGCTGTGCAAAGAGCTCTACCAACATCACAGCTAGTGTTCAGCATTCTAGCGTGCTAGCATGACCGTCCATGTATTGCCCATGATGTGTTTCGCTGAGAAAAGTATATTCTTGTGGGGGTCTGCCAGCAACATGGTGTTGAACCAGTACAGCCAGAAACGCTAGAGCCACCTGTCCAGGTGCCAAGGACAAGAGTTGAAAGACGAAGCTGTCCTGCAAAAACCACCACTCTTGCTATTTTAATTACTGCACAGCCCACAGCACTGCCCAATCATTGAGGCTGCCCGTGTTGAGCACGGGACCGTGTTGCCCTGGCTGGTTGTGGCTGTGACAGTGCTGTATTCGCCATGCCATGCCAGTGTTGGCACAAATACCCCATCGATATCTGTGCACAGCAAAGACCAGTAAAGCGCCACCACGATGTCTGAATCAGAACTCTTCTGCTTCTTAAATGTACTGTGGCGGACACTTCAGGCTCTATCGGCGCTGGAGGATCCCCGGGCCCGCTTCCTGAGGCAACCAAAAGGGTACTCGGGAAACCAACTTTGCGCAATCGTTGCATCCTCTGCAGTGTGAAACGTAAGTTTGGGAGCAAGCTACTGATCAAGCACAAGACAGGCCGCATGATCACGATTTTCAAGGATGGACCGAAGCGCGGCCTTCGCAGAGCTCGCGTCACGACACTTATCGACCTGACCTATGGTGCTTTGCCTACCCAAAAAGACCACCCGTTCCACAAGTTGACAACATCGATGCTTTGGCGCAGGCCTCCGTTTTCACTGTGGCAGGAAGAAGTGGAAGCGGGCGCTGGTTCCCCGCAGCGAAGCACGTACAGTACCCGCGTGGACCAGTGAAAGCCCTGTGAAGACTTCAGCTGTCATGCGCAGAATCAGTTCGGGCTCGAGATTTTCCTTGCTGACGATGTGGTGTAAACCGGAACGTTGGCATTGTGAATACTGTCCTGGGGGAGGGGCATCGAGTCAACACCAGCCTCAAGAACACAAAAACCGTTAAATAAGCGATTTTTTTTTCCCCCCGGCACTATGCCAAATCCAAACGGGCGTCGGCCACAGCACCCTACACACAGCCAAGGTCACCAGTCGCAAGGCATGTGCAGTCCCTCAGCCTGGTGACAACTGTACTATGGAGCGGTATACACTGGCAATCACCATGGCACCACTGCATCCCGCGTCAGGAAGATCGCGGATAGGCTGAAGCTTTGCACAGGTGTGTGCCATGATCCACCATCTACGAGAGTGTACAGACATGCTTGCCACCTTATATTTATTAGTGCTTCTCAGGCAGCTGCATGGCCACTGCCATCTTCCCCATGGCAGTGCATGCACCTCCAGGGGTATTTGGCAGTTGTCCATGATGTAATGGAGCCTGGTAACCACACTGCCACACCAGGTAACCACACTGCCAAACCAGGTAACATTACTGCACTTGATAGGGCTGCATGCATGCACACCTCTGCATGGAACCAATCCCTCCACACATTAGAGGATACAATTAGAGGATACAATTTCCACATAACATCTTTCTGTGCTGCCAGCTTGTTTGTGACCCAGCAGGTAGGCATGGCTCCCTGTGCAGCACTACCTACTGACCATCACCACGTCTACACGTGTACCTGGCAAGGTGCACAGGCGTTTGGAGCCTGTACAACAGCACCTCCTTGCATTCATGTGGTGAAAAATGTTGTCACGTCTACTTTTCAGCCGTGCACTTCCAATGCATGTAAGCGATGGAGTGATAGCAGTGACCTTGGGCTAGGCCCAAACCTGAAGTCAGCTGCATAGCTTTTGCCACATCATCTAGCTCTCTGACATTCGTGGTGAAGCTGGCTATGCTTCAATGCACGTTCGCATGCAGAGTATTCTAGACTGCTGCAGTTCCCAGGCATCACTTCAAGAATGATCGAGACTGTGCAGCTGGATCAATCTATTTTAAACAAGGATGGAATGTGGACCAATGGGCACCACATATACGACCTTGGAACATACCATAACACGCAAAATATAACAGTCTGGACGCACCATGAAAATACTGGTGACTTCCAAGTACTTTACTCCAGTTGATCAAATACTCTGGAAGGCAATCGCGAAAGGCGCTCGCCGACTCCCTCACCTCGGTCTCCTCCATCAGATTTACGGCGACATACACTTGCGCCATCGGCATTTCCTGTGCAGCCTCAAATGCAGAGTCTGCTTGACCAGCACGAACCGCGTCTTCAGTATCTTTGCCGCTGATACGACTGATATATCTGAGGATACTTCCTGTCTGAGCTATGGCGTGCCCGTCAGCATACAAGACCGGCACCTACATGCTTCGGAACCATTGTTGGCGTTTTGCCGGGCCAGGACGCCTTCCAGAACTCCAGAGAGATATCACATCGTGCAGCCAACTTCTTTGACGTGTATTTGTGGGACGGGGCAATGGATACAGGCGACACGCTCGCACAACACACCTGGTCGAATGGAAACGCCTTGGCGTCTTTCTTCCGTGCGAAGACGTCAAACTCAAGTACCTCGTCGTTAAACTCCAGATCACAGTAGTGCAGAAACATCCTGATAGCCTCTGCCCTGCCATGCATTGGCAGGTATTGCAGGCTCAATTGTGGCATGCCTCCTCAGTGCTAATAGAATGAGTGTGAAAGGCACATGACGCGCATTATTTGACAAAGAGTGTATCTTCAGCTTGATTTACTTGCGTCATGAGGAAAGTGTACATGAACAGCTCAGATGCTGTTTGACTCGGCATTGCTCGGCAGTCTGCTTCTTTCATCTTCGACGCTGTGCAGATCCAGGACGAACGGTGTATCCTTTAGCCAGGAACATGTATTTCATCGATCGAATTATCTGCGGCGTTTAAGCCAGATATTCGACATGTCTGGAACGCAGTGCTGGTTGCAATTGGCAGTCACCCCGTGCATGCAGCGACACGTGGCCACGCCGCGTTACCTGCGACATGCCGTTACATCTGCCTCCAGCCGGGTCCACCCAAAAAAAAAAACAAACCTCGGGCATAACACGTGTCCACATGCGTGTCTGGCTCTCAACCACACAGATGTCACCCAGATCAAACCACCGGATGTGTGCTGCTACTCCACGGCGGTACCCTTCGCACATAGTCACACACGGCCGCACCCGGGCCGCACCCTGAAGGCCTCCTGCGCTCGGCTGCATACCTTCCTGCCTCACCCTCATGCCCGCCTCTCCGCTTCCTCCCCCTCTGACCTGCTTCTCTGACCTGCTTCTCTGACCTGCCTCTCATGCATGCGGCCCTCTGCGGCAGGAGGGGGGGGGGGGGCATCTTCACCTGTTAGCTACCCCACTCAGGAGGCTTGGACAGGGAGTGCCACCGCCCAAGGCAGTCGTAGGGATGGCGGGCGTAGCATGCAGATGCCTGCAGTCCAGCATTGGCTAGAGCCATGGGTACATAGAGCTACTCAGCGATGGCTCATTCCTAGGCAGCTGCTGTGCGTGTCCCCCTGCATGCATCGGCTGCATGCATGCCAGTCTATGTCAGGTAACTAGCCGATGACACATGGCATGCGTCTGCACGTGTGATGGTCCCGTGTGTGCCTTCTTTCGCCCTCTAACCGTTTCACCCTCTTGGCGGATCCCTGTTGGCGCCATCGCCATCCCGTTCTGCCCCCAGGTGGCTACGGGGCTTTTGGTCGTTGTTCTGATTACCGCACGCAATTCATGCGATTGCAGGGATCTGGGATCGCCCACCTCAGCCTGCCCCTGCTACCCGCTGAGCACTGTGCCGCCCTGTATGCATGTGTGATTACGCGTGCCGCCCTGTATGCATGTGTGATTACGCGTGCGGCCCTGTATACATGTGTGATTACGCGCGTGCGGCCCTTCCAGAGGCGCCCTTCCAGAGGCGCCCTTCCAGAGGCGCCCTTCCAGAGGCGCCCTTCCAGAGGCGCCCTTCCAGAGGCGCCCTTC
>JAUMHO010000010.1:166690-176984 GCA_032360965.1 Ulva armoricana
CAGAGGCGTTGGCTGGGGTGTACGGCACACCATGCATGGCATGCAGTCCTGCTCGTGGGAACATGCAGTGACAAGACTGTGAGCATGGATGCACAGTGGCAAGGAACGCAGTCCTGATGTATTCAGAGAACGTGGCCCATGCATGGTGATGCCCATGCATGATGTTCAACTCCAACGATGGGCAGGGGTCCATGCATGATGTTCCCATGGTGTAAACCTTTTAATTAAAAACCCCCGAATCACACCAGACCCAAACGGGCATCGGCCACAGCCCCCCTGCGGGTAGGGCAACCAGCAACCGAGGGAAACGTGTCCAGTCTCACGACAAAGCCAAGCCGGCAACGACCACAGCACCCGTATCCATACTATACAAATACTAGTAGGGGCGAAGGGAAGAGACACACGAGACACCATGGCCTCCACCACAGAGCCCTCCCGCCCGGACGCACAAGTCATGGACGCCATGCATGGTTCAGGGACAGAGCCCCGGCAAGTTCCAGCAAAGCACGCAGCTGTTGCGCATGTACTGACCGCATGTACTTACGACAGCCGCACAGATCGTGTGTGACATCCGACCACGCGGGGACACGTCAGCATGCATGCGCAGCCAGTGCATCCCGGCGGCGGTGATGTCGTGGGACCATGGCATCCTTTCGGCAGCCGATGGCACGGTTACGCGCACGAGGTATCGCCAACAGCCAGATGGCAGCCTTCCCGCGTAATCCTGATCTGTGGTCCTCTACATTCACAGCACACATTCATGCACCTGGAATGGGCCGAATACCCTTGTACTCTTTTGTAACTACGTGGAATGGGCCGAATTCAGCTGCAGACTGCCGCAGTGCGATCCGCTATGTTCGTAATGACAGAGACCCCTGGCTCCAACCCGCCACTGTATCCCTTGCAATCCCATACAATCCCATGCAATACAACCAGGTTTGCTATGCAACGCAAGAACTAACCGCGTGGCCCCGGCCGGAGAAGGGCACGCCATGGCTGGCCGTCAACACGTCCCGGATCCAGGCCGCGATCTGGCGCCGTCCAACGCCGGGGGTTATGCGTGAGGCTGACACCGATTTCTGTGCTAGCCTCACGTCGGCATGGGCGCTGCGGTGCTGCGCAGATGCATGGGCTGCATCGCCTGGCTCTCAGGATGACGTGCCGTAGTCATGTCGCTCCGCACACGCATCGATGCGGTGAGATATCTGCCTGACACCGTCAGACACCGTTCACACTAGCGAATCATATGCCCAGTATGCCTCCATCTAGGGTCACCGGTGACGTTACGTTGGTAAGTTACGTTGACCCTGATTACGTGTTATGTTACGCCCAAAAATGGGGTTGCAGAAGATTACGTGCGGTTTTTGGGGGGAGGGGGGGGGGGTTGATGGGATCCGGGGGTCCGACATTGAACACAACACCGCTAAAGGTTAGTCAAGGTTGGGCGCAAACTCCTCTCTCTCAGGATCATTGAGAGGATCTCGCAGTTTAAGCGATGAGAAACAGTAGGTCAAGTCTGTTGCCCTCTCTGCCAAACGATTTGATGCTGTGAAACGATGCTGTGGCAAACGATGACAAACGATGGCAAACGATGCTGTTAAACAATGCTATCAAACGAACTTTGGAAATGCAGACTTGGTGTTGCCATCGCTCCCCTCCCCTCCCCTCGGGGCCCGCCACATGACGCCTTTCTCGCGGCCCATGCATATGGTGCGGCAGGGAAGTGGCAGCACTGTTTGGGAAAGCATAGATGTTGTAAAACCCGTTGTTACCAATGACCCTTGTACGTATACGTAGTAGTTTCGTGTTATTGTGTCCTTGGCCCGTGGGGTTCGGCTGGTGTGGAACCAACCGCGTGCACAGCGTGCGCGAAAATTTTGTATCATAAATTACGCGTACGTCTTTTATAAAACATTGTTACGTTACGCTACGCCCGTAATTCAGAGTAGGCAACGTAATCGGTAACCCTACATCCATCTGTGTTCCCGCGAAGCTGCTGTATACGTAGCCATGTCAGTGAGGTATTCATGCACACGCTGCCGGCGCAGGGGGCACACACAGGGCTAGTCGTAGCCTTCATATTCAAACGTGTCGTCTCGGGAAAGGCGGGAGGGCCACCACGGGGTGTATCACCGCGACGAGGCTACTCGAACACGGTGCATGCATGGAGCCCATGAGTGGCAGGCCGCGAGCAGAACACGTGGGGTGCCCTGTCTTTGGGAGGACCGTTTCGCAAAAAACGTGCTCCCCCCCATCCCTACTCGACCCTATGCATGCTTTGAGCCCGGACACGCCGAACCACGTCAGGAGCCTCTGCACTCACCTGGTGGCTGGCTTGGTCATTCGCACAGCGTGCGCAGCGTGCACGTGTAGGATAGCCCCATGTGCACGTGCGGCTATTGCTTCACACATCCTGTGTTGCCGGACTGGTCACACACGGTTGCATAGCTGACAGACACGACCACTCGTGCGTCCGGGAGCGCTTCACGCAGCCCTGGGGCATGCTTGATACAACCACCGCGCGGTTCGATGCTTCCCCGGCGTGTACCCCGGGCCGCATCGTCCTGATGGCCTGCATTGATGACGGCCTGCGGTCCTCCACCTTCGGCGGCGATGCCAGCCCCGCCAGCATCATTTCCTTGTCCCACGTGCGAGCGCCACCGGTGGACGTCGCCCGCGTGCAGACGTGGTGAAATGGAAGGGAGAGCATGCAAATGCCATCCAGGACCGAGTCAATACATAGATGGGATTGAGAGAAGAGGGAACAGTAGACAAGTGAATCACGTTGAATAGAAGGGTTTCTCAAGGAAGTACAGGCATCTGCTCTGACCCAGTCTACGGACATTGTTCATCTTGTGTAGCTAATGTGACTGCTGAATCTCACACTGATCCTGAAGCATGCCACCCGCGTGGTGTCAGAGGCCGCCACGAGGCGCCCAGGTGAGCACGCCTTGGGTACCAAGCAAAGCTCCAAACACTATAGCGTGGACATGTCATAGTAGTCTTTGCGCTACGTTGGTGAGCAGCCCTGAACTGGTGGGCCTGAGAATGCAGAACCAAGTCAATGCAGTATGTGCTGTAGACGTCCCTTGCGCTTCTTGAAACTATCATCGCAAGAGCAACACATCAGATCGTGCAGGACTACATACCAGGGGCTCTTCTAAACATATGAGCAAGAGAGGGCAACTCCGAGAGCCCTACACATGTCACATGTGTGGACATGCTCCAAGAGGTCAACTATGACAAATCCAGGCCCATGAGTACGTGACTATCTCGTCAAGTCGTGCAGCAATGGGTATCGGAAATCGCACGTTCACACGTGATACATGCAAAAGCTAGGAGAAAACTCCTGACGTCGTCTTGGTGTAACGCACAACATCAGTACATCGTGCGTCGTCAACGAACAGGGAAGGTTCAAACATGCACCCAGCGATCGGCTGCGCCTACCGGCCATGTGTCCTGCTCGCACAAGCACACACGCACACAAGCGACACTGCCTTTACCTGGCTATGCATCGGCAACGCACAGGGCGGCACGTCAAACACCACACGCCTGTTCACCTCGATACCTCCCCAGCAGTCATCATGCAGATATGTTTCAGCCGCATGCACAGTGGCCGCGGCAGATCGCCTTACACCTGACCGCTGCAAGTGGCCCGCCCACGTGCGTGGACGCAGCATGCATAGCTGCCGCCACTGACTCCACCAGCATCCTGGCGCCGCCTCGGGACCCACATCAACAACTGCCAGTGGCCGTCGCTGCTTTACTTGCCGCACACCTTGCGTGCTGCAGCCACGACATCATCCACATTTGGCAGCGCGGCGGCCTCCAGGTTTGCGGCGTATGGCATCGGCACCTCGACACCCGTCACCCGCTCCACCGGGGCGTCCAGATCATCAAATGCTAGCTCCATGATGGATGCAGACACCTCTGATGCAATGCCGCAGTGGGGCCAGCCTTCCTCCACAGCCACACACCTGCATCTCACAATTGATATGAATTGGTGAACAGGCTCCCATACAGGCTAATTGACGCTGCAGGCAGCCCCACTGTGGCCCATACCGCATCCCGCGTGCACGTGAGGAACAGAGAAGCGTGGTGCAGGAAAGCGTGGCTCAACTGTTTCTCTGTACCACACTGCTTTGTGGGCCAGCTACACCACATGTATATCTCAGTAGACAGCCTCGGCTCGGTGTGGGCGTCTGTTACCATCCACGAGCTACAACGCCAAAGCCAATCCAATAACAATGCACTCAGGTCTCAGCAGATGTGCAGGCTCTGTCGGCCCCGTCTTCAACGGAACTGCAGACTGTCGCTTTCCTTCCCCCTCTTCTCCATGTGGGACATTGCACGAATCAGCATGGAAGGCCGTCAGCAACAAGGACAGACAGTGATCGAGCGACAGCCATCGTTGGGGAGCACGCATACCAGTTGAGTGAAAATCAGTGGCTGGCATACCTGTGTGTCTTAGTCACCGATGCCAGGATCGTGTCCCGGTCCAGTGGCTTCAGCGATCGAAGGTTGATGACCTCAGCACTGATTCCAACAGCCTTCAACTTCTCCGCAGCTTCCAGGCAGTACCCAACCTGTACACCAGCAGCTCGTGCACCATGGCAAGGTATCCAACACACTGTTAATAGGTATTGTAGCAAAGCAGCAAATCGATTGGTACACACACGGCAACCAGCGGGCTCTTGAGACATGGTCCCTGTCGAGTTGCATCACCAGGGATGGAGGTGGAGCACACCATTTTACTAAACGCCACGAGTGTCACGTCCGTGCCTTCAATCATGACCTTTGCCTTCCCAATCGGTAGCACGTAGTCCTGGCCGAGGGCCTCCTCTGCCACAGGAAAACTCATGCCGTATAGGAGCTCGTTCTCAAGAATGCACACTGGGTCCGGGTCTCGGATGGCTGCCTGCAGCATGACCCAGGTGTCAGTCAGCCAGATGTCCAGTGGAACGCTCACATCAGGGCATCACGAAATCAACAGCACAGGCAGATGGTTGCAGGGGAGAGCGAAGTCAGTGCACCACCATGACTCGTGGCGTTTGTCAAATTTGCCACTGGCTGGCCAGCGAGTTGAAGACGCTTTGGTGCAGGCGGCCTTCGTACTTCGCCTTGCCCCACCATGGACGTGGCATCAAGGGCAGAACCCATGCTGTGGGATTGTATTGACAGAGGCATGCTAGGTCTAACTGTACGGCCCTGCCTACGAGAAGCACTGGGTAAACAGGGTGCATGTTGGAAACACTGCTGCAACGACGGCCGCAACACTGGGGTACGTGGCAGCGAGTGTACAGCACACCACACAAATGCGCGAAGCCGCAGCAGGTCTGAGACTTGTGATACCCAGGAAAGGCAACAAAAGATAGAATTTGGATACGCAGCCAGGTGCCAGATGTATGTGGCAGGTTCTCTATTTAATGCTGCCGAAAGCAAGCAGCGGCACTGACACCACTGCGTCCATGTGTGTCAAAGACCGCGAGGTGGGAGCACTCTCACTTTCATTATGCGCCCGGGATGCCCGGTGCAGGCACTCTAAGGCCGTGAGCCTCCTTGGAATGTGGCACACGGGGGCTCGGCGTTGCAGGTGGCTGCACACAGTATTCATCGGGTGGGCAGCAGAGCTTACCTTGGTGAGGCCCCGGTGGTCCTCGGCATCGTAGGGCACAACAACCTTCAGGCCTGGAACAGAACTGTACCATGCTGCAAAACACTGTGAATGCTGAGCTGCAGTTCCAGCAGCTGCACCATTCGGTCCACGGAAGACGATCGGAGTGTTGATTTGGCCAGCAGACATGTAGAGCGTCTTCGCTGCAGAGTTGACTATCTGATCCATGGCTTGCATGGCAAAGTTCCATGTCATGAACTCAAGCACAGGGCGCATGCCACCTTGCGCTGCTCCCACTGCCATACCCGTGAAACCATGCTGCACGGTCACACCTACCTGTCAGCACATTCTTTGACCCACATCTGTAATCATACATACATCTGGCAGACACAGCACCCGGGAGTGCTGTTGAGCGAAACAGTACACCGTCTAGGCAGCATGCCCCTGAGATCAATTTCATGATGGTTACTCGCCATCACAATGCCAGCAAAGCTTCGTAGGCAAAAGGGATGGAAAGTCTTCCCACATGTAAAAATGCGGAGTCCACCCCACTGATCTGAGCATGATGGGGATGACCTTGGTCTGCCACAGTACCCGGAGTGAACATACACAGGAACAGTACCTCGGTAATCGGAGTGTCGCGAACTCTTGCTGCACCATATTTGGAGAGCAAACCTCTTGTAATCTGTACGGATGCAGCGTCACGATTGAGGCGGCTCCTGGGTCACAGGAAGGAGTACAATATGCACAAGAAATGAGCACTCACCTTGTATGCTCCCTGATACTCACCTACCTATATCAAGATAGCGTTTCAGTGCATGGACGTTCAGCATGCTGGCAGTTCTTGGCTCCGGTGACCTATGGAGTGGGCTACCAGAAAGTCACCATCACCAGCTGCGGTGTTCGGTGCCAAAATCACATGGAAATTTACAGCTTTGGGCGTACCTCTTCACCCATGACAAACACTTTGTCGTCTCGTGCCATTTCTTCGTCAATAGCACTGTTAATGGCATCTCGCACGGTTAGCTGCAGGCAAGCGGACGTCGCAGGGAAGGTAACACTCAGGATATACGGCAGAGATTAAAGAATAACGAATAACCGTACCTCCTTGGCTGCAGACGCCATCCATCTTGCTTGGCATTGTGTGAAACTGGCGCCCTGCACATAATCAGGTCAGAGGCGGTGTCGAGAAACAAACGTATCTGCAGAGGATCACATCTCTGCATCCGTGATGACTTACCACAGCTGATAGAGTGCCTTTTAATTGTCTCGAAATCATTTTTGCGTTTGAAGTGGGACCTGCGCAGTCAACTCTCCCGTATCAGGCCGACCGCTATTGCACACTTTCACAGTGCCGACAGTCGCGCCAACGCTGCAACTAATATGACAAAACGCGGACTGCTGACCCTGCCAATTCATTCCCAGCGTTGTGGTGTGGTGCTGTGAAGCACTGAAAATGCCAGTCAAATGCATGATGCATGGTACCGTTCCCCAACGCTGGCCAGTGCACAGCATCTGATCAAGAACGAATGCCAGCATCGCATGTGTTGCACAACACGCCTTCAACAAAATGTAACGACGTTACTGTATCTGCGTGATTGCGTGTCGGAAAACGTGCCACCCTCTCGAGATCACATCATACATGGCGGGGACATTCTGGTTTGACGCGCTCACGGAACTGAGATCGACCGTTCTCACTTTCGGCTATTTGAATCTCCCCGCTCTTAAAAGAATACATATAGTCTCAGTCATTCGATTCAGCATGATTATGTAGAGTAGTCGCAGCTTGTCTGCTTTGTCTACTGTTTGCTCACGTGCCGTGAACCTCGTAGACGAAAGCTCCAAAACTTGGGCTGTGAATTTGATTAGAGCCTACTAGACGTGAGACATCAGAATGGGAGCCAGCCAACGGCGCCACCAAATGTTGTGATTACAGGTGCAGTACGCGCCTGCGTTCCAGCCTTTCACCTCCGGTTCTGCACCCGTCCACAAGGACGCTCAGTACGACCTTGGCCTATGCTCTGTATCTCGGCCACAATGTATCCCGGCCACGCTGAAGCGTTTTAACGGCAGTATGAATTCTCGAAAGAGAGAAGTAGCAGTCACACACGACTGTGCTTGTCCCGCATCATGTGCCCACGAAGGTCTGCATGAAGCCTTCATGCTCTCACACAAGCTGCACCTTGGCCTCTTGAGAGTCTAATCCGTCATAATGAGCAACAGGCATAGACTCAAGCGGATGTAGCCTCTCTACTGACTCGACCCCCGATCAAATTGCATTGAGTCGCGTTTCGTGACAATAGTCCTATGCACGCCCTGATGTGGGTGCTCTCGCTCACTCATTGTAGCACTTCGAGATCGGTCCAGGTGCTCCCGGCTTTCCCACAGTTGGCACGCTTCACTGAGAGCTATAACGTCCCTACACCGGTGATCACTCCCCAGCGGCTCAACGTTACACTGACTGCCATTTCGTAGTAGTGTACCAGCGTGAGTCCGACATATCAGCATCAGTCTGCCCAATCTGCGGCTGCCTACCATTGTGCGTTGGCCGCCCGATGCGTGTGGCGGTAGTGCGGAATGCGAGACTGCCTGGTCGCCGCCGCATCGCCGCTGCGCGCATGGCAGCTGATTCACTGTCACGTCTTGCCCCCTGTTACCAGTTCCCCTACCTCGCAACTGGTCCGCCCCTACCGGAAGGGGTCACGTGGCCGATGCCCGCTTGGGATTGGCAAGATGCTGATGGTGTAGCACCTGTATCAGCTTGGCTGCTGGTGCGCACCCTCGCGAGTTGCCTTGACTCTCGCCCGGTGTCCCTGCAAGATGGCTCTCCCAGTGAGAGCACAGCCCATTGCTTGCCTGTCCAACCCATTGGTCGTGGCTACACCTGACACGAAGCATCTCGCACCATGACCGGTGGCTCCTCGCCTGTGCTCCCACGCCCGGCATGACAGTGCCACTCTTCCTACGATCCGTGAACGTTCTGCCAGATGACTGTACGTGCGCGTGCGTTCATGTTCTAGCTGTGGGAAGCCCTCGTCTCGGTGGAAAGTAGATTGCGGTGCACGGTGCCGCTTGTTTTTGCCGCTCACGCGCTGGTAAACAACAATGTGGCATGTCAAGCTTCTTGCGCAGCACGACGGGGGCGAGGTAAAGCAGCATGCATGTGTGCGGGCCCTGTATGTATGTTTGATTACATCGCCGTATCCAGAAGGACATTGGCACCTCCGGCAACCGGGCCCTGTGCCGGTCAGGCTCAGCACATGGCTTTGGGTGTGGCTGATGACCACGGGATGCATTACGGTGCAGTAACAAAAACATGAATGGATTCAGATGCGGCGTGGAGAACTCACATGCATGCCCCCTGAAAGCTCCATGCATTGTTGACAGCATGCAAGAGCGCGCTGCTGTCCAACTCAGCATGACTGCAACGTTGGAGTCTTCCGCACGGCTTCCCTTTCCTGTCGCTCTGCTAAGGCCATGGCCCTTTTGCATCTGGAAGGATATCTGGCACCCTGCCGGTGCCGTTCTGCCCCGTCTTGAATTGCCTCGCACTTGACAGGCTTCTTCTATCTCTGAGCCGTGTGGCTACCCGGGTCGACAGCCGTCCCACGGGCCCCTTTCCTTTAATTCAGTCGCTTTCGCTTGGAAAATATCGACAGAATGAAGCTGAAAAGGGCCACAGGCACGCTTTAAATGGTAAAGGTCTGCGCGGGCCTGCTCTGCACGACTGATTCAAGCTGAGCCCTGAAGTGACGGGCACTGAATCAACGACGGCGGAGTGTTGTTCTTCTGTATGGAGGCCTCCGTGGTTCCACCCGAGGGACGGCGACCCCTTCTGCTCCTGTCCGCTCCTATTCACAGGAGTGTCGTGGCCGATGCCCATCTGGGTGGCCAGAATCCCGAGGTTTTCTGGTTCGATTTCACTGCACCAGCATTGCTGTGACATAGTGCCTGTGCACAACAACGCAGTCTGCTTGGGCCGCACTAGCACCCACCGTGCAGATTGGAACAGGCGCCGGCAGAGATGCCAGGCAGGTTGGTGCAACGGGATGCACATGTTGGCATGAAGCGCAGTCCGTTGGCTGCGTTCTAAGCAATGTGCTGCTGTAAGTCCCGATCTAATTGGTCTAGAAATGTAAGCCATAATTCGATTTCTACAGGTCATGGAGCAAGCCCGATTGGAGCTCCTACGGTGAAAAAAAAACAAAAACAAAGATCAAGGAATTGGGCATCCCGCCAAATCCAAACGGGCATCGGCCACGGCACCCATATCGGTAGAGGCGGACGACAAGTGCAGGACGGGCGCAGCAGGGGGCACAACCATAGGTGCAGCATCAGGCGGGAGCGCCATACAGTGGAGCCACGAGCTCAGGGCCGACCAGTCGGGCAGACACAGGCCGCGTAAAAATTGTTTAGGAAGAGGCTGCTGAGTGCACACTGCACAGGACACACGCAGCATGAACGCAGCAACCAGGCGCAGGTAACGATGCTTCATAGCACTAGGGGGGTGACGGCCCAGGGCACCGGCGGGGTCAAGGAGGAAAGGGACAAGACACGCGTCGGAGGTAGTAGCGCCCCTCTGTGACCCAAGCGGGGATCTGTTCACGATGTCGTGACCATGCGCACATGCGTGCTTGCGAGATGGATGGCTTGCCCTCATCGAAGCAGCTGTCCGCACGC
>JAUMHO010000010.1:177084-212960 GCA_032360965.1 Ulva armoricana
CAGGTCAAGGTCAGTGAACATGACTGCCCGGTTAATACTGCGGTCCCTAGAAAATGCAGTGCACGAAGCATCAGCCCTCAAATGCAAACCCTAGGCATTCTAACATCATAGGGCAACCGGCACCTCACTGGTGGCACTGTTGCAGGTGGGATGGGCCATTGTCTGTCTCTGCAGGTTCTGTTGGATCTGCTGCTGCACATTCTACAACCTTGGGGTCTTCGTCATGAAATCGCATGATCAGGCATATGTGATCAAGGCTATATCTGCTCCACTCGCTCAAGTGGACTCCTCGCTTGAACTGTGTCAATTTCTGCTGCGCGCAAAGAGCATATGATGCCATAGCCACGCACCATTTCGCGGCCATCGCCGCCGGCACAATGCTCACGAAATACCGGGGCTTCACAATGCAATGCATGAGGCGCGCTCCCTGCATGGGGTCATTGGGCGCAAAGCAAAGCGATGTATCGGCTGGCGTAGCTGCAAGATATATATCACACGATCGTCCATGATATACAGGTGTCCGTGTGTCGTCAATTTTATGTCCTTTCCTGTGGGCAAGCCGTCGCTGGACATGGCGGTGCTCCATCCCGCAACACAACGGCGTGGTCATCTTCATGGCCAACACACATTACTTGTCCATGGCTCTCCATATACTACGCAAGCTTCATGTCGAGGTGCGAAATCTACATTGTATCCCCCCACCCCTCATTGCTGCTGTCAGGGAAATGATGTACACTGTCGCCCCAGTCCTACCGTGCCCAAAGCCAAAGGGCAGTAAACGATGAGGATCGACAACATTTCTGATTCTGTGACAGCATGCCGTGAGGGTGGTACTAGATTGAATTGCTGCGGCCGCCGTCGACCTGGCGTCTGTAGACACCTCGGCTCGCAGACTGCCAATAACCGATTGATCACGCAACAGGACAGTGCAGTGATGAAAAAACATTTAACCCAGCTCGCTTTGAGCCTTCGGGCATTGAAGAGACTCTGTTTCTCACATTCTGACTGAGCACTGCCCGATATGCAACTGTCTTCCCACTCAATAGTCGTAGTGCACTGTGCTAGACACTAGTGTTACCATGGAGGGGATGACGAGTCTTTCCCCGGATGATCGACTCTGATGAAATCCTTTATTGTCTCGGGAACAAGCTACCTGAGATTTTTAGCCGACCCTCCATGTTGATTTGTGACTTCGGATTGCTGTGATGACATGAGGTAACGGACTAGAGTTTCTGACAAATTTATGTTGAGGAAAGCTTCATTTCTGAGCAATCCAATAGATCCATATCCTGATAGAGTACTGCTTGTGTATGTATTTGTTTATATGAGGCTGCCTTTCAGTTGGATCATGGGTGGTCAATGCCCGTGGCCCCGTTCCCGGTAGCAATAGCAAAGAGATTGTGAAAAGTATGATCAAGCTGGAAACAATTGTTGAACTGGCCTCAGCTATCTTGACTGTGTTCATGTATGTTTTCAGGACGAAGAGGCCAGACACTCGTATTCTCTGTCAGCATTCAAAATCTGCATTCCACACATGCATCTGACATGTGTTGCATTGCAGGATTAATGTGAGGCTGAGCCTGGGGATGTGAGCAAGTATGCATGGATTTTACATGAGGAGGTGCATATCTTCTACATGCTGACTGGTAACCATTCGTCCGTTGAATACTGATGCATGTGCGCCAAATTACAAAAATCTGTTCTGCGCAACCCATCGCAGTGTGTCTCACCCTGGGAGGTTATGTGCTTGTGTACACGGCTAGAATGGATGTTTTTTCAGGCAACAGTCGCTGCCGACAATGGCTGTAAGACTGTGTTCAATCATCCAGAAATTGTTCGGCCTGTGTTTGAAGCCTGCCTTGCCATCATCATTTCAGGCTATAGGCGGTCCACACATGGTTTTGCCATATGCTGCTTTGGACATAAATATAATATGTAGTGTCTGTGACAGCTAGGGAAGCAAACAACAAACTGCAATGGCATTTGATATGTTTCAGGGTTGCACCAATTAGCTGGAATGATATCTTCCAAGAGATCAAGCTTTCAATCACTCATATCACAGGTGATGCGCTGTGCCTTTGATGTTTGCCCTGTTATCGTTATGAGTTTGTTCAGCCAGCTTCGCTTGGTTGCTGGAACTGATTATGTTGTCTGAAGAATGTGATGGTAAGCTGTATTGACGGTCGAATGCTGGGTGACTCAATACCCTGCAATTCAACATATCTTGCAGCGACAGCAACAGATGTTGCAGTGGTGTGCTGCCAAACCAATTTGATGTGTCAGCTTCATTGTTCGTCTGACATATGCAGGGCATGGTACCTACCTCCTGAGATGAAGGTGCACCGGTTGATGTCTGTGTCTATGGTATGTTCCACTCCATGTTGGCTTCAAGCACTTGAACATGTCAGATCTCTTGCCATGCATGTGGTGCAATGACGATAACCAGAGGCTGTTTCTGATTTCCAATGATTACAATCTCTGAAACAAAACGACTTCTTCTTCCACTGAGCACCACTAGTACAGCTTATGCCCTTCTATCATGCGTGGTGCTACTCGATCTCTGTCATGGCCTGTGAGGACCCTTGTGCTGCAGGTGCAATGAGTATGAAGTCCTGCCTACACACATGTAAACGAGATTACATATGTTATTACAGGTGTGAAATCGAATGGTTGTGTCGTCCAGAGATTGTTAAATTTGTGACATAAGTTTCCAAATGACGCTTGCCAAAGGCTCTGGGATGATAACATGCCGATTTTTGTCGCAGAGAGCCTCTGGGTCCTGCTCGATCAGGAAAGAACCTCCTGGAGGCCTCTGTTGGTGCCTGCCATGCTCTGTCGGCCCAGAATGGGTGTCTGTGGACTTGGGTCATGGGTGTCGTGAGGGCATGAAGGCGCAGTTGTGCTGCCGTCTGAGAGCTACAGAATTCCTTAGTGACTGATTTGGAAATGTCGTGTGTGTTGGTATGGTGTGATGAGAACTACCAGAGAACTTCTCACGACGGTCTTCATAGCTTTGCTCTGATGATATCTCTGGAATGTGTCTGACCATGCTGATCGTAGCCAAGGCTGTCATGTCTGAGTTTCCATGGCTATCGACTTACAATGTTTGCAGGTGTGTTGAGCGTGAAGTTGGCGAGCCTTCTGGTTGGGAGATCGGCAATTGAAAACCTCGAGTTTTGTGGATGCATCGTTTTGTTGTGTCAATTAAATTCGTAAGTAAATTTTTTGCGGCATGGCTGCAGCAACGTGTATCTTTGGCAATGGTGTAACTAGCGTTTTCACACATGGTCTCGGATACAGTTGTGTCATGATGTTAGTCTTGTATTGTTGCAATCATACTGTCATTGCGTCAGTCACAATGTAGTGCAAGCTTGCATTCCGTTCTGCCGCGCTAGCGAAGTACGAGGGGATTGATCTACAGCCACGTATGTCACGATGGTTCAGACCTGCTTCTCACAACCAAAATGAGGTTGTTCTAGCTGTGAGGACAAGAACGTCTTCAGTGTGCCATACAGGTTTACCCAGCGTTCATACTGTCTGCGACCTCGGGAGTATGCGTCGAGTCGGACCGTACACCGTCGTTAAGAAAATGGGTAGCGGCCAGTTCGGCTCAGCCTACATGGTGATGCACACTGTGACAGGCAAGCCGTTGTGTATGAAGCAAATTGCCATTACTGCTGAGGTGTCCTCCAATCTCAATATTGTTCCCACACATCGGCACATCCAGTCGGAGTGCGTGAGGTACACGAAGAGGTATTGAATGTTCACATGCAATGGCTGCAGAATCAAGATTCAGCTATGAAAGAGGCACGCTTTCTGGCACAGTTAGCTTCCCATGATATGAAAAATATCAACGTGGTTCGTTATGAAGAAAGCTTCCTCGACCAGGACCACCTCTGCATCGTGATGGAACTGTGTGACGGAGATCTTGACACAGAGATCAAGAAGCGGAAGTGTACTTGCATATGGTACAGTGAAGATGAGATCATGGAGATGTTTGTGCAAATTCTAATGGGCCTGGCCCACATTCATAATAACCGTATTCTACATCGAGGTGCGGTTGTGCTCAGGAGTCTTTTTTTCACAGGGTTGCAGTGATGCCCTTGCTTGAGGGCAGCTCTCGGAAGCGTGTGCAAGCAATGCCAATGTCATCAAAGTCATCAAAGTAGAGCTTGCTACACACACTGCAACAAGATCGATGCACATGCAGATCTGAAGGCACAAAACATCTTCTTGAGCAAAGGTGGCATCGTCAAGCTGGGGGATCTGGGGATCGCAAAAGTCGTGGAGACTACTCTGGAGCAGTGCAAGTCGGTCGTAGGAACCCCATACTACATGTGCGGTGTACTGTCTCGGCATCATGGCGTGCGACTGATTCCATAGAGCTGTCTGTTCCACAGGACATGTCCGCTTCCACAACAGCCGACAGGAAACATGAAGCATTAGTGTTGTGTAGTCTATGTTATGTCAAGTCTGTAGCATGTGCACAGAGGCCACCTGCTTACACACAGTATAGACCGTAAGTGCACTTGCTGGCTGTGTGTGCAGGGCCCCAGAGGTGTGCAGCTCCAGTCCATACACCTCCCAAGCGGACATGTGGTCGCTGGGTTGTGTGCTGTATGAGCTGTGCACGCTGGAGCATGCTTTCTCTGCGGACTCGCTATACGCACTGATATTCCGGATCATCAATGGCACCTACGAGCAGATTGACCAGATACGATACAGCAGCAGTGTGACCAGCTTGGTTGCAGCCTTGCTAGACAAGGACCCGGCTCGGCGACCTTCTTGTCGGAACCTCCTGAAAAGCCAGTTCATCCAGATGCACATTGAGAAGACAATGAACAAGGTGGGTGCTTACCGCTGTGCGCACCTGTATAATCCATGGCCGCATACCTTCAACAGAAGTGCCCCACATCCACGAGCCAACTGTTCCATGGCCAGGAGTCAGCAAAATATCTTGTCTCAGGCAGCAGGCAGTGGCAGTAGCTGCGGGTTGTAAACTCACCGCCATCTTGAGTACTTGCACTAGTTTGAGCCATGAGGGGCTCGTGAAACATGGTGGGATGATGCGATCGAGGGACAAACATCAGCGCACCCCAACTTGGGTATTTGCCATTCCTGCTGAATTTACATGCACCCTAGATACAGACGGTGGCAGGGCAGCTCGTGCGTCCACGTGGGCGTACCACCCGCGCTGCCCGCACCGGCTCTGGGCAGCACCACCTGCTCGGCCCGAGCCAACGAGAGGCCGGCTCCACCGCCGTGGCCGCACCATCCACTCCAAAGGAACAGCTGATGGCTCGCAAACTCGCAGAAGCGGAGCGGCGCATGCGCGAGGTTACGTTGCCGATCCACACAAGCGCCCACGAGAAGGACCGTGCCCGTGAGCGGAAGCGTCAGATGCTGCAAGGCACGATCCAGCACTCTGGCGCCGCCGTGAGCAGCAGCCAGCAACAGAGAGGCCGCAGCCATGGCGGCATACTGGAAACAGATGATGGGGCATGGGGAATGCCCAGACCCGGCCCACCTGCCATTCGAGCGAGGAGCGCATCCGGCGTAGAGCCTGCTCGGTCCCCCATGCATGTCGGTCAGTGGAGGGATACACTTGATACTGCTGCAAATGGGCTTTCCGGGCAATCAGAGGGGAGCGGCTGGAGTCATTGTGGATACAGCGGAATCGAGGGCACTGCCATTCAGCGTGATGGTACAGCCTCACATGATGACCGCGTCGCCTGCACCGGCACCAGCAGCTATAGGATTCCTGCGCACGACAGGGGCGAGGACTGGGAGCGGGAGAATGCAGATACTGTGACCCGTGCTGCCTTCGGGGACGGTGCAGCGGGAACGCAGAGCAGCTCCGCAGAAGGCAGCAGCGCCAACGTGCCCGCCAACACGACCGGCGGCCGCCTTCAGAGCCGTCTTTCTGAGCTGGTGATCCCCCAAATGGACAGCGCTGTAGC
Source organism: Ulva armoricana (assembly GCA_032360965.1). NCBI lineage: Eukaryota > Viridiplantae > Chlorophyta > Ulvophyceae > Ulvales > Ulvaceae > Ulva > Ulva armoricana. Next base: position 183,045 of record JAUMHO010000010.1, read on the forward strand.
TTCAGCCGCTCGTATTCCAGTGCCTAGCACCAGCAGCGTGCCTGTGCGGTTTGGCATGGACACGGTGGAGCGCAAGCAGTTCAGCCCGGTGTCTGGCGCTGCGGGGGGCCGGTCACCAGTGCCTGCATCGCCTCTGAGCTCGCCCATAATTCGTTTTGGAACGGGCCCACCTGGCGTAGGCGGATTTGAGTTTTTACTTCCTGCAACACCAACGAGTGCTGTGACCCGGGAGGTTGATTCACCGTTGAGGTCTGTTTCCGGGCCAGTCCATGGGGGGGACATGACGACGGCCGCACATGTGCGTATGACCAACTCAACAGATTACTCAGAGGATTACTCGGACGTGCGGGCCCTCACTGAGTTGAGCACATGCTGTAACTACTGCACTGTATTGTACCTTCACGTGGGTGGGCAGTCTGCTCGACTCCGGTGCCTCCATGTCAATGGAGTCGAGGGAACTGCAATGTGCAGCATGCGAGACAGTCTCATGTCGAGGAGCTCGCATGATGGGAAGCTTGAGTATGCAGGAGTACAATTCGGAGCAGTCTGGAAGTAGCGATGGTGCTGCTACCATTAGTAAAGGCTCTGTTCGGTCTGGAGCCAAAGCCCTACTAGACAGCCTACGAAATGCAAAGGAGACCAGTGCCACCCATGACGAGGACATGGATTTCATCACAGATGAAGAGCCAAGCAATGCTGTTGCCATGACACTTCGTTCAACTGATAAGAAGGAGATGTGTAGGGCAGCACTGGGACCTTCTTTCAACAAGGCCTACAGACACTGTAGGAGCAGATACGGTCAAGACGGTGTGGACATGCAGAACGTGCATGAGGAGCTTCTATGCCTTGTTGACCTGCCAAGGGCAACAAAGAATGGTGCCGTTCAGCAGCTGGAAATGCTGGTTTATCATGAACTGTACACAAAATAGGCTGGGTGGGCGGGCATACATTCTTACACAGACAGTACATCCTTGCTACAAGGGTGAGTACGTAGACCGTTCAAGCACAGCTACTACCTCGAGATGGTGTGTTTGTGGGAACAAGTCTACCGCTTGAACGGACACGCAGTGCCAACTCTCTCCGGCACAGAAAAACTGTATATCCCTACAAAGTTTTTCGGAGTTGCAACTGACGTACACAACCCGATTCGCGTGCTTATGGCTCCTCACAAGCTCCTTCACAGCATCCGATAACCCAGACCGCCCTGGGTCAAGGACAATCACCGATGGTTTTGCAGAGTCAAGCTTTGCAAGCACCTGCCGGTCCCGAGCAGTTCTGCCAGCGAGATCAGCGACGTCGAACACTGCATTGGACGTACCATTGAGCCGTGCATTCACACGAGCATCGTCGATAGCGGTCTGGACCTGGTCAACACCCATGACTTGACTACACTGCCCCGCAAGCTGCAGCGCGATGGCGCCAGTGCCACAGTACAGATCCAGCACCACATCATAACTCGCTAGTTTTGCAGCAGCAACGACGACTTGGAAGAGTTGCTGACTCTGCTGAGAGTTGACCTGGAAAAATGCATTTGCTGATATTCTGTAGCGTACTCCACTGATATCATCATAAACGAACGCATGGCCTTGCAAGCTGTCCGTGTGCTTTGGTGGAGCACTCATGCTTCGATGCACATGAACGCTCTGCGTCACTCCGGTCACCATGAACTGACCACTACTTGTAGAGCCATGACTCTGATACAGTGCTTGCGCAACTGCAGCCAAGGCATCACGTTGACCTAGGTTGCCCTTGCCATGTGTAACGAAATTGATGAGGAAGTGCTGATCGACATATTTCATCTCCTCTGGTACACTTGAGCCACCGCTGGATGTGATGGCATCTGGCACCAAGGCTTCGCGCCTACCTTGGCGAAAGACAACTCTCTTCAAGAAGCCTAATTGACTATTGGGGTGATAAACACTAAGTAAGTTCGAGTGCGCTTGTAGAGCAGCATTTACGCGTTGCAGGATGGCGTTCGCTGCTTCATGCTGCAATAAGCATGCTTTGACCGGCACCGCTGTGTTGGATCTGGCTTGCTGCAAGGCCAGCACACTCCTTCCTCCATCTGATGCCAACATGAAAGACATCCGATTACGGTAGCTGCATGCACGCATGGTGAATCAAGCCATGACATTCAGATCTTGTGCCTTGCAACAGCAGTGGAGAGCACAGCATACAGCAGAGACACACTGAAACGCGTTCTCAGCTGCAATTTCAGGGTGCAGTGCATCGTCTGTGTTGGACAGCTTCGCAATTTTGGTGAGTTCAAAACGAAGCCTGTCTTGCTTTGCGGCGACTTGCAGCTGGTAAGGCATTTGTTGCAGAGTACAGCCACCACAGGTCGATGAGTGGGCACATGGTTCCGGAATGAACTTAGATGGTTCCCTTATAACCGCAAGCTTCTGACCCTTGAGGTAAGTCTTTGAAACCTGTATGAAAATCCAACACAGGTTCTGCAAACTGCACGTGCACGCTGCTGCGCAAACCTCCAAACTGCCCATTGCTGCATCATGGGAGGCATAACAGTCTGGCGTCACAAGTGGAAGTCAGGCACCTTTGTGACAGACGCTGTCAACACTTCTCCTGGCAAAGCGCCATCACAAAACAAAACGGTGCGCTCAGGGCCTACAAAGCACACGCCCTGCCCAGCGTGAGCAAGTCTTGCACATTCGACTTCAAGTTTATCCCCTTCCTTGAAGAGTGGCTTGCTATGAACCTTTAGGCTTGATCGTGAGCTCGCAGACGCCCGAGCTGCCGCAGGCCTGCCCAGAGGTGGCGCAGCCGCTCTCAGAGCTGTGCCGATCATTCACAACAACGACTGTCACAGTGATGCAGGCACTTGAACATGCCTCTGATTATGGGGTAGCGCGTGCGTCGCCTGGCCGACGGCACTTGCCAATGTCTGTTTGAACTGAAGCCAACAACCCGATCATCCCAAGCCCAGCTATTGTCGAGGTGGGCGACCGTGCACCACATTAACCATGCAAAGCAACGTGAGAGCCGTTGCAATGTTCGGTAGCAAGTGCCTCCTCCGCAGAGCGTTCTGCCGCTTCCGTGAAGAATTCGCTGAGTACGCGTGTCAGCGCAGGCAGCACCCACACGTCACAAAATCGGACGAAAGTGCCATCGAAGCACGGGAACGCTCTGTCAATGACGGTGCCCCCTTTGCTGTGCGCAGCATCAACGCCGAGCAGGTCCGGAGCGTACTTGCTGTAGCGCTGCGAGAAGTGCGTCAGCATCACTCTCCACGCTCCCATTCGCTGTGCCACTTCCAGTGCCTGGCCCACCGTGCTGTGCCGCTTCGCAACAGCATCGCCCAGGCGCTCACACGAGAATGTGGCCTCATGCACCAGCACAGTCGCCCCCATTCCAGCCTTGACCAGCTCATCACACGGGGTCGTGTCCCCTGACACCACCACTTTCCAGCCGCTGACATGCTGCAGCACGATGCCATATGCATCAAAACAATGCCGCACGCGCACACACTGCCACGCCGAAAAGCCAGCGGCCATCATTGCACCCTCAATCCCTCGGCCCCTGCCCTTGTCTCGGCCCGCCCTCCCTGTCTGCGCCCTCCGGTGAAACTGTGAGCAGTGCACGTACTTCACGCGGTCCAGCAGGTGCGCGTAGCCGCTGCTCAGCCATTGCCACACCGCCGCTGGCAGCACGGCCGTGAGCGGTGGGCGCTGGGGAGAGCGCCGGGCGACCACCGCCGGCAGCCCGAGGCAGTGGTCGCCATGCTTGTGAGAGATCCAGACGGCCGCCAGCGCGTCCACGCAAGCCTGGGCGACGTCAGGGCCCATGCGTGTGCACATCGCCGGCCAGGTGCCCTCGCCGCAGTCCAGTAGCACAGCCGGAGGCGTTCCGATCCTCCCATCGCCCACCTGCAGCAGCACAAACCCTAGAATCCTAGCATGCATCACTGGGTCCGCCCCGAGAGCGCTGGCACATACGCATCTTGGGCAACAGGTCTCTGCTGCTGAAGTATCAGATGGCAAGCCTGTGTATCCCTGTGTATCCCAATAGCAGTTGTGGAAGGACTGGCGCTGCATGGCATAGACATTCAAGCAGTCAGTTCTGGTCTGTCTGCACAGGCCTGCACACCTGCCTCGGCACCTTCTGGTGTCACCACTACGACTGTCGTGGTTCACGTGAGAACACGGTGCAATAGGATAGTGTGGAAAACAGACGGGTGGAAGCTGCCTGGAACGCAGACCTGCAGGAGAATAGCTGAAGGGCCACGGTACTTGGAAGGCTCCGAGGAGCCGGTGCCCAGAAAGAGCAAGCTTGGTCCGTGCCACGCTGCGGGGGGTGGCGGCCCGTAGCGCATGACAGCCTCATGCAATGCCTGCGGAGGTGCGATCCGCTCCCATACCTCTGCCGGTGGCACTGCCGCGTCGCCTGTGCCGTGTTCGCTCTCTACTACCCCCAGAAATGGTGTTGCCACGTGCGCCGCGCCCGCGACTGCAACAGGGCGGACGGCACTGCTTTGGGAGCGGCACTGCGGCACGGCAGCCGCAAAATTCGCGGCCACTGGGAACGGCCGGTGGGAAGGCGGGCCTGGAGCGCTGGTGACTTGCCCAGCCCACACCGTGACGCCTGAAGAAGCTGCGGCAGCCTGAGCCAGGGCGCGCGTCCCAGCGAACGCCTGCCGGAACGCAGCCAGGCACACTCCCATGCGCCGGTGCTTGAGCAAGCGCCCCACCTGTGCATGCTCCACGTCCACGGCGCAGCTCATCACCTCCTCGTTCGGTGGGACGTCTGAACGGTCGTGTCGGCCCGTGCCATAAGCTCCAGCCCCATCAAGCGCCGGGATGAAGCACGGCCCTCGGATGAGCGTGCCGTGCCTTGTCTTGGTGACTGGCCCCGCCTCATGGTCTGCTGCCATCACGGCTGTGGTGCCCTGCAGCGCTGCACGTAAGAGCTTGGGCGCCGTAGCCGCCGGCCGCCAGACAACCTGTGACAACAGGCCGAGTAGAATGCATGGTAGCGCTGACTGGTGCGCGGCTCGCAGGGCGTGCGGCGCAGGCACGAGAGTGCCCGCGTAAGGCGGCCGGCCGCCTATTGGCACGCCACAATGCCGCTCGGCAGCAGCACACGCCGCCTCGGCCACCTCAGCCGTGGCGCGCATTCTGGCCAGGGCCTCCATGTGCTCCGCCTGCCGGCCCTGCATCCCGGTGCTGCTCATGAACAAAACACACAGTGCCCACGTGGCGGCCGGGTGGCTGGCATGCAAGGTATGCAACAACCACGTTGGCGAGATGCACTCCACTCGGCCACAGCGGATATGGCCGAGCGGGCATGCTTTTATCTCCGCCTGCCAGCCCTGCAATCCGGCTTCTGACCCGGTTGGTAATTGTGTTGAATACGCATCAAGGGGAGCAACATGCTGGCCATGGATGTACAGACAGTGTGGAAGCGCCACCTGCGCTGCCACCTGGGCCTCGGCCCGGGCCTGGTCAAGCTGGCCACCAATGCCGCTGCCAGCGCAGGCTGAGATGGCGGTGTCGATGGCCGACAGGGCGGCGCGTGCCTGGTCCAGGGAGGCCTTTGCCTCTGCGGCAGCCGCCTCGGCCGTCTCAGCCGCAGAGCAGGCCGTCTCAGCCGCCTTGATGCTGTGTCCCTCCTCCTGCAACATTCCAGTGTACTGTCATGGCTGAACGACCATACCGGCTCACCTAGGACGGCTGAGAGCGTAAACAACGTGAATGCAGGCGGCAGCGCCATTGGCGGCCTGCCACTCTTGAGGTGGCCTGGAAGTCCGTTGGCCCCAGAACTGTAAGCAGGCGTCAGCGTGGATGGGGTGGGGGTACCAAAGACTTGAACATGTGGTAGTGGGTCAACATGACAATGGTCATCATGGCGACCAGTGGCTCCAGGGCGCCGTACCTGTCGCTCCGTAACGCGTGCCATTGCAAGGTCTGCTGCTCCGTCTGGCATGGCCGCTTTTGACCCAGCAGGTGGAATGGATATCCCACTCGGACTGGTGGCTTGCGGGACCACCGGGTAGTCCTTGACAATGGCAGTCACAGGTGGTGCACACAGTGTGGCCGTTGTGCCATCTGCGGCATGTTTTGCCGCTGACTGCAAAATGGCGCTGAGAGGGGGAGTAACAAGTGGCTGGGGGAGTGGGAAGGTGGGAGGGTCGATTAGGTTCAGGCAAGCCTGCATGCGGGCGGCTGCGCAAAGCACGTACCCTCGGCTTGGAAATGTTTCTGCACACACGAGAGGAGGCTGACTGTGAACACCTCAACCCTGGGACGGTCTTGCAAGTGCATCGCAGTTTCTGTGGCGGTAGGCTTCCATCTGCCGTAGGGCTATGGTGTGGTGCTGTCAAATAGGCATTAGAGGCTGAAACCTGAGCTCGGATAGATGATCATGAGCTACGGGCTTCAAAGTTCTGTACTGGCTGGGAATCCATGATCGTGAGCGAGCAGTTCATACTGTCAAGCAGAACCTCTGCCTGATGGCACTATTCTCTGACATGCGGCTGCGGCTGATAACAGGGCGAGGGAAGCAAGCTTACCAGCAGCCGCAACAAAGTGCTCCAGTCCTTTCAGCTGATCAATGAGCTTACAGAAACTGCTGGACACTTTCTGGCCAGGGGGAGACAGATGGATGCAGCTGACAGCCTGAGGTGCAGCATGCGTTATAGATCCACCGACCTGGACATTTTGGGCAAAGAGGTCTGCTGAGCCGTCTCCGTCGCGGTCGCCGTCGCTAAAAGCTGCTTGGGAGACTGACATCAAGTGCCGTAGCATGGGGTGTGCTGCAAGCTGCCTGAGTTGCCTGGCCTACATTGCATGAATCATTCATCCCAATGCACTCGGCTGGTGCATGCAGATGTACGTCGCAGAGACCAGGTAATGTGGGAGCTGGGTAACCACTGCTGACTAAGTGTTTCATGACCGAATGCCCTGATGAAGTGCTGCGGGACTCCAAAGCGTCGGTGAATCACAGACTGCAGGAGGGGCTCACAGCAGTTGCTGTAGGGTTATGTGATCATGATGAGTCAAGAGGATCATGGGAGGTTCAAACATGATACAGCAAGGTAGCTGCCTGGGGTAAGCACCTCTGAAGCAAAGTTCAGCAGTAACCAACGTCCAGACTGCTTCAGGAACACAACAAAAGCTGCAGCGCCGTCAGCGTGCTTTCCAATGGATCCAGCAGCATTGCGTGCGACTCTGACAATCGACTTATGTTCCTTGACTGCATCCCATGCTGTCCGTTCTCTGCCGTTCTGCCTCGCTCGTTTGGGCATGTGCAGCGGCCCTGAACAACCAGCAGATGGCATATCATGCGGCTTCTGCATTGACACCGCAGTCGTGCCACTTGTATCAACAGGTAGCTGCCTTTTGAGGGACTGAGAAGCGAGACCTTGGCGCATGCCTAGCTTCATAGCTGCAAATACATCAGCGGCAGGTCCACCAGCTGCTAGAACACGGTCTATCCTGCTGAACACCTGCTGCTGGACGCCACCAGTGTCACTCTCATCAATACCTGACGTGTCGTCACTGCTGTCCTCGTCTTCACTGGATTGCTGTGTGACCGGCTTGTCATGTGCATGAGCTGCTGGCTGGCCTCCCATGTCAGCAACCTGGACAGGCTGTGCATCAGGCTTGTGGGCACCTGCATTTTTGGGCATCTGCTTATTAGACCCTGAATCCTCCGAGGAGCTGGTTGTTGAGGCCCCGGAGTCGCTCTCACTGGATGTTACCGTCGATTGGGTTAATTCTGCTGTGCGTAAGGTACTGCTCTGTCCCTTGGGAGTGCGCGTAGCACATGGTCGATGCCAAGGCACTGACGGCTTTCCGACAGCCCAGACTTGAATCAACTCGTCCTCGTAGGCCGCAGAGCCATCATCAAGATCAGGGATTTCTAAAACCGTGACCTTCGGGTGGGACCACCTAAGCAGATCTTGCAGAGCCAGCAGCTGCGCAGCTATGCCATTGGGACCGAGGCATGTCACCTGCTCGCAAGCACAACAGGATTTGAAAAATTCGCTAGATACAGTTCAAGACCTGAAGTAGATGATATCTGGGGACTGTGCACCGAGGGCAGTTCCTGTTGTGTGAGCATGATGGATATGAACCGCTCCATTCATTGCACGTTTGTAGACGCACCTTCCCATGTCCATCGTCCCGTAATCGTAGAATTAAACTTCCTAGACTCCCTATACTGTGACAATCCAGGGTAGGGGCGAACGTGGCGCGCAAGCACCGCTGTGGACGAGCTCTGTGCTCCAGCATGGCTCTGGGCGCATTTTCTCCCAGCCCGAACAGGTACTCAGCAGAAACTCTAGCGCCTCTAATAATATCCTGTACTTGTAATATTGCGCTGGGTCCTAGATGATCCTGCCGACCTGTGATAAGTCTCAGGGATTCCGAAGACATTGCAGCGCACCCGCAGCAGTGCTGCGGCACAAATTACGAAGTGTCACGCAAACGCAGCGCGCCTCTTTCTTCCAGGAGCACGCCTTGCTCAGGAACATTTGGCGACTTATACCGTTTGCTAGGTCATCGTGGTCATATCTGCGACGCCTGCGCACTCCACGGTGTACTGTGGCTGACGGGTGGCCAAAACAAACCGGTCCCGTCTCCGCTGTCTCCGAAGCTCCGCAAGGCTGCAAGTACAGTTGCTGCGGTATATCAAACCAGATCTAGCCGGATTCATGGTAAATTTCACCTCCACAGGTTCAGTATGAAGTTGCTCACTCAAAATGGGCCAGCCGCTCATCTTCCAGTCACGTGCGTGTTCAAATGAACATGTGCGGATGAGCAGGTTCTCAAATGAGCGGCGTATACAGCTAAAACTGCTCTGAATTGAGATTGAAGCGTGGTATCCTGTGCGAATGACTTGTGCAACTTGAAAATCGGTGATTCGAGTCAACATACCTTGCTGCCAGAATCAAGAGATCTTCCACAGCAGCCCCGCGTGCGGTGATATAATAGCTTAGAGACAGATTGGGTACAGGGAATCATTTTACGAGGAGCAGGTGGTACGTTGGGCCCTCCTATAGCTCTAAAGATCTGGCGTGGGTGGTACAAAAGCAGCAGCTGTGCATGCTGGCTGCAGAGGCACTACTTCTATTGCATGCAGGCTGAATTCAGCCCACGGAAAGAGCATTTTGCGGGTAATTGCATCCCGCTAGCTTGAAAAAGCGGTTCACTGAAAGATCAAACACGTCTGCATGCTGAACCGCTTCAGTCGGGTGACCAACCTCGTTGCATCAACGTCCCAACAAGCAAGAATCACAACAAGTCAATTTTCAACCGGAATCGCCTGGATCAAGATGGCCCATCGATCGAAAGTCGTCTCGAATGCATTCCTGACTGAGCGCAACACAGCAGAGCGCATATGGCTAGTTGTGCTGAACCATACAGTCCCAGCAATGACTAGATGGGTGTGGGATCAAGGTACTTCCCCATCGAAGCTGCACAATCCTGACTGTGTGTAAATCTCGAAGGGCATCGTTGCCATGAGCCTTGGCTGTGCCTGCCACACGATTGCTTGGAACCTTTGGCCTATGATTGACAGGTGCGATACAAAACGAGCCAACATATGACGGGGACCATTCATGTGGACTCTGTAGTGCAGCCCACTTCAGAGTTTGTGCGGATGGTGGGGCAGATCGATTGTTTCATCATGTTGCCTCTTTTGACGAGCATGATAGTGGCAAGGTCATCGAGCTGCAGAAGCAGTATCGACCTGACATCATCATCGGTGACCTGGACTCGCTGAGTGAGCATGTCCAAGAATTCTACGAAGGCATGGGGGTAGAATGTGTCGACCTGCGGACTGACCAAGATACAACAGACCTTGACAAGTGCCTGGAGCATGTCCACCAGAAACTCTCCAAGCATGGGAGCCAGTCTGAAGATCTGGTGGTCGTAGTTGGTTCGCATTCACTATGCACAATTTTCCTTGCTGCATCAGAAAACCATAGATTATGCCTCTCTAGTTCTGCGGTGCAAACGGACAATGACAGTCGCCTAGCCGCTTGGCATATCAATGAGGACATCTAAGATGCGCTGACAGCCATCAAGTTGGCTCTGCAGAAGGCCTATGTGTGTGTTCTAATTATGGCAGTTGTATGCATTTTTTGCAACACATGCACACTTCTGATGGTTCAGGTGCAATTGGAGGTCGCTTAGATCATACTTTGTCCAATTTGAACTCGTTGTACACACATCAAGGGATGCCCATTGTGCTTGTTGGAGACGGAAACCTTGTTAGGCTGCTGCCAAAAGGCTCTAGCAAGATCATGGTGAATAAAGAGGCAGAAGGTCAGCATTGTGGTGTCGTGCCATTGAATGGTCCTGTCACTGTTTCATCGTCAGGGCTCCGATGGGACATGGGTATGTTTTGCCTTGCAGAGCTGCAGGCAGACACCGTGAAACTGTGCTTGTCTAACCCTTGTCCAAGCATGACACAAGTACGCTAAAGGTTCAACATGGAAATAGACTGTGACAAATTGCACTGCATGCAGATGAGTTGGAATTGAAGTTCAGCGGCATGATCAGCACTAGCAACCAGATTGCAGGTTCTGAGATTTCCATCACATGCAGCGCCCCATGTCTATGGATGACCATTCTAGCAGAAAAATGATCGTCCGCGTCAACACGATACAGTGGAGACACAGGGTGATAGAGGTGGCAGTACAGCACGGGGTGTACTGAGCATGGTCTCACATCATTCTATAGAAACTTGCGTGCATCCAGGCTTTCACATCACTCGGATGAAACACACGGTGTTGATGAACAGAGCGTACACGCGGCAGTCTCATGTTCCACAGCTTGTCGAGATCAACTCTACCATCGAAGGATTTCCATGGAGACTTGGCGCATTATAATTAGAACGCATTATAATTAGAAGTGCTTTGAAAATCCTCATCTGAAGTCAATGATCCACCACCGTGCTTCTAGCGCTGTTTGTGACAGGACTCAGCAGGCATGCGCATGGGCCAATTTACAAATGCTGGTGTCTGAATTCAAAGAGTCCAATGCTAATGCCGCATGCATGCGGTGTCACAGCAAGCAGCTCAAAATAATCTCAAGGTACCAGGACGCGGCCTAGCGATAGCATCGAATGAGAAATTGCAGTAGACTGTCACTTTGTAACATAATCCTGTTGAATAACATCCGGATGCGGGTGCCTGTCCTTGATCCTGGAGCCTGATCATTTGCCAATCCCTGCATATGTGCAGAATTGGGTCACTATGCATGCATGGAGTGGTGTTGACCGACTGCTTGCGATACGGCTTCAATGATGGACAAGAATCCAACGAGATTGTCTAGACTTCTCAATGCATGTCGACTGTACTCTTGGGCTGCACACCATATTGCCAAGCCAAAGCTGCTGCAGACAAACCAGGCACAAGCCGCTGACGGACATGGAGAATTGGCTTTCAGCGTCGCTAAAAACCAGGCTTGAGCCCTGAGATTCGGGCCGCCGCAACTAATTTCTCAAGATTCTCCAGCAGGAACTGCTGTCCGTGAGGTCCTATTCCATGCTCATGCAGCAGTTGCTGCACATTTGCGCCGAGCAAGAAGCATCCCCATGCAAACTTTTTCAGCTTCCCCTCATGCTTGCCTTGGTCTACAAAGAGAGGCTGCTCTGTCAACCTAAGGGCGTGCGAATGCTCCTCCTGTACCGTCCATTCCGCATTCAGAGGGCCTCTGTTTTATGCAGATGCCAGTTTCCAAACAACACAATGTGCCCCAAGCAGTCAGAATCTACTCCATTGAAGCTCGCATGGTCACCCGAAAATGCAGCCGTACAACTGGGTGGAATTCATGCAACACCATCCAGCTTTCATGCACGGACGCACGTGTCACGACATTGTGATTCATTGGCGCAGCAGGAACACACCATGCTATCCATGGGAACCGGAAGGACCGTACCTCATACAGGTCAGGCTCTCCCACCGCTGATCTCAAGGTCCGTGGCATGTGCTGCTGCACTCGGCAGTAGCTTCCCTCGAGGTCCAGATGGTACAGGGGGGCCACATCCAGGACATTTCCAAGGAACACAACCACCTGGGCAATATAGCCATATGCCGTGTTCATGTGGTCTAGCTGCAGTGCGCTTGACGTCTCCCACCCAAGCTCCCCCAGCTGTGCCCGACGTGCCACGTCAGGGGCACACTGCAAGCCCATGATGGTCATGACCGGGGTCAGCTTGGAGACGAGGCCGTCCTCACAATGTGTCTGTGCCCCGGGCCCTGTACACATGAAGAGCCTTGGTAGCCGACTTTCAGATTGGAGCTCAAGAGAGGTTGCCATGACATGCAGCCAGGAATGTTTCAGTGCCTCGTGAGATGAATTGGTGAAAGGCTGTTGACAGCAGCAACATAAATGCAGAGCTGGCAATACAGGGCCCTTGTCAACAGTTACAGGGCAGTTGCCTGACATGTGGCTGATCAACGTCCAGCTGGTACAGACAAGATGTGGATAGGTGGAGTCGACAGGCTTCTCACCAGAAGCTGTTGCAGTACCTTGTCCACCAGAGGAACTGGCTGGGGGGCCTGTCCCAGACATGCTGCTAGCACTGCCGCAGCGCCTATGACCAGATACAGCAGCACTGGAGCTCCAGTTCCGAGCGGGTCGGCGTGCTGGGTCCTGAAGGAGTTTCTGGTGCATCCAGAGGTCCTGCATTTCTGTAAGCACACCTCCAGCGTACCGCACAACAGCCTGCACATACCTGTAAATTGTTGCACATGCTTGAGGATTTGTTTCTAATAACAGGGATCCTACAAACACTCACCTTTAAAAAAGATAGACCATCCTGTAGTATATGGACAAGCTAACCCCGACTCAGACAGTTTGTCCATCTTGCAGCACAAGTGGTAGACAGTATGGCAGGGCCACATTTCTTTTCCTAGTATCACAAATAGCAATCACGCTCGGCATGGGTACGCGCCAACTGACAGTTGGTTCCTGGCCAGGGACAAGCAGGAGAGATGAAACAGCACAGCATGGCAAGCAGCACATCGAGCTGATGAAAGATGAATGTCATTCTGTGAAAATATGTCTTCGAATGAAAGTGATAGAACTGAAGCAGACCTGGGGTTGCAGCCTGAAATGGTGGAATAACGAGATGATAAGCTGGTGACGGCGAGTCACCAGTAAGCCGTGTGTGTGCCTCCATGTGTGCAGCATATCTGGATAACACAGACGCTGCTCCTTTGCCCGCTGAAGACAGGCAGCCAGTGGGCCACCTTGGCCACATGCCTGCTGCAGTTGCTCTTGCTGCTCCAGCACGCGCTGCTTCCGCGCCGCTGCTGTCCGGCGTGCGACGGTCGTACGTCTTGCTAGGTCATCATTCCTCAGCCGCAGCTGCAAACTTAAACCTGACATCACCACGTATTTCAAACTGCAGCTCAGTTGCGCAAAGACGGCAAAAGAATCAGGTGCCAACGCAGTCATGGCACCCAGTACCATAGCTACCCATGCAAGTCCTCAAGTTAATGCGCTTTTAAGTGGGTACACGATTCATCATTGCTGCACAAGAAGCCTGCAGCAGATGTACAGCATGCTATCGGGCTGCTTTATTGGGTGTCCACAAACCAAAGTCGGCACAAAGCAAAACAGGCACCAAACAAGAGTAGCTAGCGTGTCGCTTTCAGGAAGACATGTGGAAGCCTCAGGGATGCGTGTGGTGTACATAGACAGAGTGCCACCTGCTGAGTCTTCACTTGCAGCTGCTTCACCTGTGCCTCCAGTTCTAGCGCCGCTCGGCAGGTATTCACCGCTTCAGCCACCTGATGCTTGAGTGCCGCAGCACGGGCATGGGCATGCTGCTTCACACTGAATAGCTCCGCTACCTCCTGAACCGTGAAGGCAATGTACTGCATTGCAGCAATGTTGCGTGGCCCTGTAGAAACCTGCGCTGAGCTATGTTTTCGGCTGACGACCGTGGACTGTGTATCAGAGCCAGCAGTGCTAGCAGATGAGGTGCTCAGAGCGGCACTGCGGTGCCGGGCTGGCATGTGCACCACCGCTGTGGTCGACATACTCACGAGCCCTGAGTCTTGGATTACGGCGCTACGGCTGGGGGGCTGCAGCCCAGGTGCAGAGTCACAGGAGCGTTGTCGCCTGTGCTGGGTGGCTGAACGCGTGATGCGCGGGCTGCGTGGAGTGCTGCTTGATGCTCCCGTGGCCACATCTCGAACTGAGGGGGATGATGTGGTGCGCGGAAGCTGGCGGGACTGCAGCTGGCGGACAGGTGGCAATGGGAAAGGAAATAGGGTGTTCACGATGGCATCTACAAGTCCGCCTGTGAAACCTTGTGAGTTTGTTGGGCGATCGGTCCTCCATTCCTGCAAGCAGATCGCATCTGCTGCACATGGCCATGGCAAGTATACCCACACAAGCTGCAGCCGTACAAAGCATACATAGTACCAGTCAGCAGGCATGGAAAGTCTAACCTGTTTCCTGGACTGATTGTCGCCTAAAAACTGTTGTACACCTTGAGCATCCAGTGTTGGGTGGAGCAGTAAAGCTTGTCGCTGGATGAAGTTGACAGCACGTGTCTGTCGATCGTCAGGCAGGTCTTCACAGTCGTTGTCAACTCCCAGCATGACACAGTCAGCAGGAAGAGCTCGACACAGAAGGTTGCGCGAGAAGTGCAAGGGCACAGCAGTGACGTCCGCATTCAGATCGATAATTGTGTCGAACAGCACATTCGCTGATGATTCTCGACGTGGGCACAGCTGCCAGACGCATGCATCAGCAGCAGATGGTGGAACGCGGCCTTCCTGGTTGCTTGCAGTAGACGTGGCCCTTCCTACCACAAGAATATCTTCGGGCTTTGCTCCGGCAAGGGTGGTGACCTGATCACCAGCCTTTCCTGTTTGCTGCAATTGTATTTCTGAAACAGCCAGCTGAACATGAATATGAGAAGGTTGTATATCAAGTGATACAGAAACTTGATATTGCTCAGAGCCCATGGTACTGGGTCGGCCTGATAATGCACCCTCCAGACTTGCATCTCTCTGCTCCAGATGTAGGTCAGGGAGCTGCTTGTCACTCAGACATCTGCTCTCTCGTATAGTTGCGAGACTCGCCCCACCCAGTTGCACTAGCGACCCTGCTGCTAACCCCATTTCCGGCACTGCTCTTCCCTGATGGCAGCCGCTGACGCCACTGTGGTTGCTTTGTCTGTTTTGTGTCTTAACAGCAGGAAATCTGCCTGATCTATGGGTCTGACAGTACCAATCCAAGCCAAGTCCATGCAGCTGACCCATCCGCTCGCATTGAGATTGCAACCGTGTATCGGCACTGCTAGGCCTACACGCTTGGAACAGTGTTGTTTGGCTCGAACAAACTTTGCATTTCCACTCGCAACTGTCGGCGACTGTGGTAGACTGCTCCATAGAATGATATCTAACTGAATCATTGTTAACATGGGACACAAGCATGAGCCGGAACGTCGAGGCTTCCCAAACATGCGGCCCCGCTGCTTGGTTGGTCCTGAAGTCTACATCATTTTCAATGCCAGAGAAGACTGGGCTTATATCTGCAGCCTGCAGATGGCCCCCTTGACATGAAAATTCTTTTTTGAATTGCTGATTAGATTCTTACATACGACGACGGAAGATCCACACCGTTGTACGGGCATACAGCAGGATGGGGGGAGTGGAGAGAGGAGCTGGCTGGGATGTGAACAACGCCAATGTAAGCGCATTTTTGTCATCTTGGGTTGATGGGATTGCGCACAGGCGAATTTGTTTCAAGTGCCGCAACCGTCGGCGAGGGAGCTGCACGTGCAGCGTCTGTCAGCCCTTGCGAGTGTCGGTTGACAGCATCCAGCAGGTCAAGGCCATCTCGCACCCACGACTGACTATCAGCCATGTGAAGTTTTGCGTCATGATTTAGCTCCTTCTTGTACGGAATGTCCGCTGTATTCAAGATGTTCACAGTCGCATGACTTGCTGGACGATCTAAGCATTCCGCACACAATTAACAAACCTGCAAGAAAAAAACCAAGTGTGGCTTGAGAATTCGTTGCGAACCCTTTAACAGCTTTCATCAATGTTATGGGATGTCTACAGTGCATATGCCACTACGCTGTAGTGGGGCGGGGAAACAAGTCCTACACGCGTGCCATCCAAGCGCTATTGTGCACGAACAAAATAAAACACCAACAATTTGTAAACAACGGATCAACGGAAGTGATGTACCCAACGCTGCGGCCCACTGAGTGTTGTGGGTGGAATCCCCTGGGCCACCAGCGCCTTTGCATGGGCGGAATGCTGTTTGGAACGACGGTGGTGGTTCCCGAAATCTTAGGCTATATATACCATGAAAAAATCAGTCGTGTTGTTGCAGCCATGACTTTGACTCAGAATTACATGTACACCAGGCAATGGCACCAGCTATAAGTGGCACCATCAACAGAGAGCATCCAGCTGCTCTTTTGGACGAAGTACCCAAGAACGCGCCCAAATATGACAAGTTGTCTGGATTAGTTTTAGTCTCATCAGCGACGTGTCTGCACCTGAATTCTGCATGTTCTATCGGCTGCTGACATGGTTCATACTACCTATCAATCCGACTGGGAGAAACTACGCGCCAAATACAACTTCAGCTAGCTTCTGAGTCCAGGTCCTAGGTAGCAGTTGCGGCACTGGAGTATCCTGCATACACTTCTCGTAACAGCAATGAAATCCATACGAAACACATCCACCCGAACGCTCTCAGTGTACAGATGTCTGATGGATAGTACCGAGAAAACAGAAGTCAACTTTTGCAGGAGCTCAATGTTAAACACACTCACCTTCCCTGTTGTGCTGGCTAAGACAAACTTCCGTTCAGGAACAGCAACGCCCATGCCCTTGGACTCCCACACTCCATCAGCTCGCAGCTGCAAGAAACGCCTGTCGTCTGGCAATGGTGGCTGAACCCCGATCATCATTGGCACGGTTCCCATACGCTGTCCATTCTTCTTCAGTGCTCTTTGAGCACCGAGGTTTGTCTCAAAGCGGATAAAGATCCAATTGCAATTGCTTGCCGGTGGATACCGCCAATTGTCGATGTTGCCACAGCTCTGGAACTCTTGGAGCACAGACGATACAGCATGACCATCTGTCAGGAATCCAAATACGACCACCCAGTTATCTTGGTACACTGGGGCTTCCTGATTGCTCAACACCGAGATGGTTGTGACGTGTGTGCGCTCTGCAGGTATCAAAGTTCAGAGTCAACGGCATCAAGCATTCAAATGTGATCAAATATGCACTTGAGTAATCCCATGCTTATACTGAATCCTACCTGGCTCTGGCTCGTACATACTGGCCGCGGGAGGAGCAACCGACACTTTGGCCTCTGGTCTAGGAGTCGGACTTCCTCCCATACGAACATCGTGGTCTTGCGCTGGATTAAAGATTGGTCTCAGCGACGATGGCGGTGCCATATCCATGTTCATCTCGCTGTTACCCACGGGCAGGCCGGCAACCGCTGTCCAGTTCCTAAAAATCTAATTGCGACCCTGATTACAGCATGATCACCCCCCACATTCAATTCTGTATTTCCCTCTCATTCCGCACATGACCTATTTACACTGAGTGATGTTTCCGAGCTTTGCAATGAAACACCACACTCGCGAACAGTGACTCTATGTCTATTTTACGCGTCGGTTACAGGCATCAACAGTTTCATTCATTAACTGATCATTCAGCATCACTCATTTGCAGCCTGTTGTGACTGTTCGGTGTCGTTGGTGTACAGCCGGCATGCATGTCGGGGTCTGTACAGCGGGTGCATATTAAACATTGCGCAGTGGAAGCTTTCGTTAGCGAAACACATGCATCTGGGGCGCCACATTTTCACGAGACAATCATGTGTAGTCGGGACTGTCGTCTCTGGCTCCAACTGAGCAGCGCCAGACCACGGTCTTCACCGTGTATCCGGCTTTCATGAATTTGAATTTGAGTTGGGCGAGAGGCGCCCATCGTTTGACGCATGCATAGCTGTCGTTTTAAAACTGACGTTAAAATTGTGTATCTAGGGCAACTCTGCTTGGCGATACGTGCTTTCATTGTTGCCGGTCGAATAAAACCAAGTACCGCATGTTTCAGTAGGTCTCCAGGGTGGCCATGTAAGCCTGTACCCTCTGTCACTTCAAATTCAGGCATTGTCCTGTGGCACGGGATTTATATTGAATCCCATCACTCAAGGCGCAAGGCACATAGCTCCGACCCAAGCTGGCCAAAGCATGTGACTCTGTGAGTGGAGGGGCCTGCGACACTCGTAACGGTCCATCACGTATATGGACGAGCGTATCTCACCTCCAAGAAGTGTGCATTCAGGCAACTTTTCCACATGTAGCGATGCCGATTCTGTGGTACCTCAGCCTCACATTTACCCAGGCATACAGCCCAGCAAAGGCCCCTCAAGCACACCAACGGTTGCGATCCCTCACCAGGAAAACCTTGAGCTGCTCCAATTCTTGTCCAGTACCTCATCTCAACCTTTGTGCTCTGCAGGCAGAAGCTGGTGACTTGAACCAGTATGCTGGTACATCAGCCATACATTCAGCATGTGATGGAACAGTTGACGAGAGATCTGTAGATCCACCTCAACTCAGAACCCTTTATGTAGCGCTGCCTTCAAACCCAGGCACCTTCGAGTTCCCCAAACCTGTGCTAAGACACAGCCTATCTGCTCTTGCTCTGCAGCCTCCGCTGGAAACGCTGACGTCAAGGCAGATAGTGAGCCTTAACAATGAAGGCCGTCCTGGTACAAGTGGCAGCAGGGCACAGCCTCTGCTCTCTCCACGCTTCCGGTTGGAGGCAACTCCAACAGCTACCGAGCCAAGTCTGCATGAGCGCTTTGCGGTGAGGAAAGCAGCCGGAGAGGAGTACGCCAACGCAGTCCAAGCCACGTCTGCCGCTACTCGATCGCACATCCTTGGCCTGCATAGACGTTTGCCAACCAATGGCCGTCAGGTGCAAGAAAGAGCAGATTTGCGTGTCCCATCCCGTGTGCTGGTTCTGCCAAGATCACATGCGCAAGCAGCTCAAGAAAGTAGACCACATCATTTCCAAACAGTTCCGCAACCGCCTTCTTCACTTTCCCCGTCCCCGAGGCTCTCTCTGCCTTTGCCTGGCATGCCCGCATCGCGCACCATGCCCCGAAAAGGCTCTGGCATCTTGCCACAGCGTAAGTGTTCACAGAGCGCTAGAGCATGTCAAACCAGTAGAGAAGAGCGCGTATCAGATGTAAATTCACCTCCTGCTGGCACGTTTAACCGCAGACCTTGCGGCGTGCGTTCTCCTTGTGGACTGCCAGGCAGTCAGCACCCCCGGAAATTGCAGGACGTACAAAGGGAACCACGCAGCGCATCGTTTCGCAGTGAGGCAGTGGCTGTGATGAAGCCCCCAGCAGGCCATGGTAACGGCAGGCGCCAGCACTTGTCAGACTCTCACATGGAGTTTCGGCCCCCGGTCTTAGGTGCCCAGATCACAGATTCAAGAATGCAAGGGGAGCGGCGTTCCAGATCAGTCACTAAAAGGCTGATCGACCCTGCCGAAATTGAGATCAGCATCCAGAAACTACTCGTAGACCGCTCGCCTGATTCTCTCACCAGACCCAGACAAGATGAAGGGCGACATGCCGTCGATGCACATGAGGTCCTTGACAGTGCACGAGGCCGCGAGCCAGAGAGCATTGAGCATGGGTGGGTATATCAAGTTGAACAAGAACGGGAGGTGTCCCTGCGAGGGGGCATAGACAGGATTGAAGCAACTGAGGCAAGCAGAGCCGAAATCCTGGCTACAGATCGTTCCTGCAATCGCACAGCGTCCCACCCGTTGAAGGTTGTTGAAGACGGCTCTGCGGCCGGATGGGTTTTAACCAAAGAAGTGCCCGACAGACACCTATCAGAAGGAGCCGATGCTGATGCTCACTTTGTGGAGCATCAACTCAAGGGTGTAGAGATAACCAAGCATGCAGAGCGCATTGAGAACTGTGCAGCGAGTGTTGACAGGGGTGGCCTATATAATGGCGGCTCTTCAGAGTCTGTGGTGTGGAAAAGGAGCCGTTTGTCGGTGGTCGAGGCATATTCAAGGCTTGGAATTGTCTGCCCAGAAGAAGAGGCACCTGCGTTGCAGCCTTGGGATGTGAATGCATGGAAAGCGGCATGGCAAGGGTCAGGCAAGAGCAACTCGGGTCAAACAGGCTTCTGGACGCTAGAGGCGATCAGCTCTATTGTCTGGGACAGGTGTGTGCATTTGCAGAGATTTTGTACTAGAGCATATATCTGCTGATCACAGCTGCGTGGTGGTACCATAATGGCCTGGCTGTGTTGATTGGCCTGCGCTTTATACCTATGTGTCGCCTGCCACAAGCTCCAATTGGAGTATGCCTTGCAGACATGGCACATGTGATAATGAGTCGGCTATTTACCTGGACGCTTGATATCTGTACACGATCTCTCGTTGTGTGCTTATGGCGCAGTTTTCATGCATAGCAGAGCCGTTGCCATGCACATTTGTATTTTGCAGGAGGGAAGCTTTCCGGCAACAACGCAAACCCATGGTGCATCGACTCCAAGAGCTGCGACGGGATCTTCAGGAAGAGCTGAGGACAATGACTTCGGCTGGTGTGATGCTGCATGAGCGAAAGAAACCTTTACAAGTCTGGAAAAAAGCTTCACAGCGGCAGTGGGTTGGGGCCTCCCTGAGCCCCACCACCAAGAACACTGCTCACATGGTATGCAAATTGCACTTGCAGCGTATCTATGTGCTGCTGATAGAGGTTCATGTTAACCCTCCTCAAGTTTTGGTTCACATCGTCAGTCTTTCTTCCCCTGCCGGTGCCTTGAAGCGTACCATGGCAGCTGATGCAAATCGGCATGAGGGCCCATTCAAGCCAAAGGGTGCGTTAATTTGGTTGTAGGTGTTAGCCAAGCATCATTCGAAGAACACCCAATGTGGGAAAGCGCTGGAGGCTGTAGATGAATCCGACTTCAAGCGGAAACTCCTGCTGGAGCTGATCCACAAAATCAGTGTTGGCTTGTGTTTTAGTGCATTGCGCCATTCAGCTCAAGAAGCAAAGCTGATTCAGTCCATCTTACATCACGTGGACGGGTCTCGGAATCTGGTGCTCATGCATTCAGCGTTATCAGCATTGCGGGATAGTGTGTTTCACAGGGCTTTGCAGGAAGCCGAGGCTTTGGAGCGATGGGACCATATACAAAAGAGACGCATGGAAGCAGGTGCGCTTGCATGAGCTGAAAGCGTGATCCACTACCAGGCTGCTCGTCAAGTCGTGTGCCTGACAGATCCTGGGGAGCTGAAGCTTGCTGTGACCTCTATCTGTGGCTTTGTGCAGTGTTCAGCAGCTGGAAAACACATGCGCGGGAAACGTTGCATAATCGCAGGCATGTGAGACAGGGTCTTGCCACTGTTGCAACCAACATGCTGCGGTCGTCCATGCGACACTGGCAGATGGCCGTCGCTAAGCAAAACGTCAAGTTTCAAGCCAATTACACGGCCACTTGCTTCCGGGACACCCGTTGGAAGATGGCTGCATTCCATGCCTGGTGCATGATTACAGCTGAGAGATGCACTATGCGTGCCAATCAGCAGACCGTGCTGCGTGCACTTCGGCTGGCTTCTGAAAATGTTCCGGCCACTCACCCGAGTGAGGACTACCAGAAGCAGTCTATTCCTGTGTTCATTGCGCAATTCAAAGCCCCATGGTGCGAAGTGGACATGCATGCCATGTCAACACGTTTTGAATTGTTGTCCCATCCTATCCATTAACTCTTCAACTGCAAATATCGTTCCCAGATTCACTACTTCCATTGACAGGGAACCTCTTCCATCGCTGATTTCCATCGCTAATGGAATTCCTTCCTTCCTATTCCTATGAAGTGATTCCTTCAGCGATGGACAGGCAGAATTACTTCAATGATTTCAATGAAGGCAGCATCATGATACGTTTGGATTTGCTGCAGTGAAAGCACAATTGACATGCTGGATCGTGTAAGGCAATGCCCAGCCATGGATGGGCAAGAGCATGGTCTCAGTGCAGCCAAGAGCGTGCTGGCTGGGTGCACTTATGGGCTTCGGTTTGCAGCAACTGCAGATGATGTTTCCTGGGCTGCAAACATCCGCCGCTTGGTGCCCAGCGCTTTCGAAGATCCTTTATGGAATTGCATAGTTATCCAGGGCATCAGGTGTGAGTGTAATTTGTGAATCCTGAATGTCACCACCAGGCATTGAGTGCATGCTTGTTCGAGCATGATGCTTGGACCATGTTGATATTGGAGGTCACATAGGTGCAGCTGCTTGTGCCCAGGTACCCGATTGGTGTAGCAAATTCCCAGCTTGCACTCATGACCACATGGTGTGCAGGAAGCCCCGGTGTTGGATGCAGCATGGTGGTCTGCAAGCATCATTCCGGACCCACCCGCCATCATTTGCAGACGATGACTCTGAAGGCGTTGATGACCCACCACAAGTGCAGGGCCATCCCATATCAAAGCATGCCTTCAAGAGCATGTTGGGACACGGCCAGATGATGCAAGCAGGTGGATCCTGTACACTGGATATCCCACACTTAGTCAGGGAATGTGATGATAGTGTGCACGCATATTGTCATGATGTGCAGCAAGGGTGCCCTGATACAGAGGCCAAGGGTGGTTTACCTGGTAAGGTGGAGAACCTGGATGGTCAAGAGCGACCTGCGCAGGACGGGAGGTTGCGTCGAGCAGCATACCAGAAGCTGACTGCATCTGCAGCAGCTAAAGCAAGACCTCGTGCATTCCGCAAGGCCAAGCGTCGAGTGCCAGCACACTATTTGCACAGCTCGGAGGAGCAGCAAGCTCATTCAATGGATTTTAAGAAGGACGTGCATCAGGTCAGCACAGACAAGAAGCATGTCGATTGTGAGAGTCGATGCATCGATGAGGCAATCGGTTCCGGAGTATTTGCTGAACTCCTGAAAAGCTGCGCAAGAGAAGCAGCTGGCTCCATGTTGTGTGAGCATGGAATACCGAGCCACAAAATTGTGCACAGCTCGGCAGCCCATGTGATTGCAGATCACCTGATGCATGCTAGGAAGATTCAAGTGGAAGTCAGGCAGGTCGTCGAAAAAGTCTCTACATTTCAGCACGACGCTCGGGTGTGATATTAAGCTTTATGGAGGGACGGTGAGAAGTTGAACTTGCTTCGCTGCACAGCGACAACTTCCGTTGATTGCAAGATGCAGCTACCGTGTATTGTGCTTGCATGCGATGTCATTCAGGCTACTTTCCCGGCTGGTGCACTAAGCCGTAGCCACCAGCACTGGCAGTGCTTGCTGCATTGGGGATATGCATTGGCTACCCATGACATGTCACTAGATGCCGCGCTGCCTTTGTTCTTTGCTTATGCATGCTGATGTCTTGGGGCTGTCTTGCTTTAGGAATACTTGGTTCTGTGCTCTGTGGGAAAGAGCGCTTGTGGTCCAGGCCGAAGAGGAGGATGACAGCAGGCGCCTAGAGGCGGCGATGGAACACGCGTCACGGGCCTCAGCTGTGGCAGACGCTGCCAGTGAAGAGCATAAGCAGGCCTTGGCGGCAGTTGATGCCAGTAGGAAGTGGCTTCTGCAGCTGCAAGATGTCAAGGCATGGGAAGCTGCAAATCGCCGGGCTGCAGCTGAAGAGCTCAACACTAAGCGTTCTGAACTGTCTGTGTTGCATGCAAGGCTAGCAGCTGCATCGCAGCAGCAGCACTCCCAGCTGGCTACAGGCGCTACGCAGACTGCTGCTCACTTGGATGACGCCACACAGGTGATTACGTTGACACAGTGCTGCTGTTTCCCCGTTTTGGTGTTTGCGATTCCCACACCCTTTTGTGAGGTTCAATTTCCGGCTCACAGAGTTGTGAATCAGCACATGCCATGTTTCCAAGTGGCATGGGGCCAAGGGCCTAGTTCAATCGTTACAGACGCATGCACTGTTGAATCCGACATGACTCACAGGTAGGCAGCGATGGTTGAACCGCTCATTGCTGGGATAATTTGTGTTCTTCATGTGCTTCAGTTTGTCACTGCACGAATTCAGTAGCATCTAGATCTAGTGCCAGACGTGCGACCTGTTGTTGATGTGTGCCAGCATTGGCTGGGCAGCGTTGGCAAAGCAGGCAGGCTCATGGCCAAACACGCAGTGCCTGGGTCAGCTTGAGCAGGTCTGTGCTGTAGGCAGAGCAGGCTATACACGCAGACCTGATGGAAGCTGTGCGAAAAGAACGCGATGCGCGTGAGTTGCAGCTTGACCTTCAAACGCAGGCGAACTGCTTGTTGGATAGATACATCCTGCTTTGCTCCAGACGATCACCAGACGGTCTACAAAGTGTGCAGCCAGAAACCCAAGAGGGTGCAGTAGTTAAGAAACAGCTTCAGTGCCACCGGGACAAAGCTGATGAGGCCGCTCGCCTTGTGGAGGATCTCTGTACGCTCCGCTATGACCTGCAGGTGCGAATCATGCTGTTCTGTAATGCATTGTGGTCACAAGACTGTGCTCTCTGTCGCAACATTTTGTACAAGTGAGCAGGCTGACTTCGCTGCTCTCACAGGTTCAAGCATACTGATTGCGAACTATACAGGGCTGTGTTTGTGTGCACAGGAGACCCACAACACTGCTGTGTCAGAAGTGCAAGCCCTGGAAGAGGGAATCCGCTGTCAAAGCGAACGAATGACCAAGGCTACAAGCAGGCATGATGATGCCAGTCTGGAGTGTTCTTTGCTGTATGACGAGCTCATCAAGTTAGAGAATCAGACGGAGATTTCGGATCTAGAAGATCAACAGAAAGCTGCACTTCAGAGCGTGAGTGTCAAATGCGCCTTCGAGTACACTGAAACAATGAGTTCTCTATCCAGGTCCATGTGTTAAGGTCCAAGGCCACTACGTAGTTCGTATGATTATATATTTATCTTCATGCTGGCTGCAGTGGATGCTGTTTTGGCTGAGGACTTGAATGCATGTGCAGGTGTCGGAGGCAGAAGACAGGGAGAGCTTGGCCCTCAAGGCACTCCTGCAGACAAAGCAGCTTGCCTCAGATGCAGCTGTGGCAGCGGAGGCTGTGAAGCACACTGCTGGTAGCAGGCGGAATGCACGGCTGATGTCGCTAGATGTGCTCATTGCAAAGCGGCATCGGCTAGAGGCCGAGCTTGAGCGCCTGCAACAAGTGATTGTTGAAGCACCTGCACAAGTGGTCAACCAGGCCGTTGTAATGTTCCATCAGCAGACTACCGATGAAGGGCGAGCTGAGGTGCAGCGCAAGCAACAAGCTGCGTTGCTTGTAGCAGACAAGGCTGACGCGGCAGCACATAGGGAGACAGCCGCAGCGCAGCAGTTGATGCACATGCCATTAGCCCTGCAGCCTCCTGCTGCTTTGGAGGCCAGTGCACGGCCCGACCAAGTGAAGAGACAGGCTGCTGCCACAGATCCTCCGCAATATCTGTCATCGCCTGTGAGTACTGATTCTGTGGACAGCGGCTCGCAGCTGGGGATGGAGGGTGACTCAGTTGCACCATGGGAGCTTGTGCACCTGTCACATGCACCACGCAGCCGGCAAGAATCGGCAACACAATTTGCTGCGCGCAAGCTAGCTCTTCAAGCAGTGCTGCAGTGGTGGCAGGTGTGCAGGGATGCACGGCGGCTAGCTGAGCTAGCGGGGCAGCTGGAGCGGAAAAATAGCATCCAGCGAGCGATGCAGGACTGGGGGAAATCTGTTGCAGGAGTGCGCATGTGGCGGGAACAGCAGTTGTGCACAGCAGTCTCTCGGCGCAATGGCGTGACAATGGCCCGGGCACTGTATGGCTGGCGGGGGTTTGTGGTTCAGCAGCAGGAGTTGCTACATCGATTCTTGACCATCCGGTGTGCCTATACACACCGCCTACAGCAGACAGCTCTGTCAGGGCTCTGGTCACATGGTGTGTGCAAGCGCCGTGCGAAGAACTTGGTTTGTGCAGCGCAGATGCTTGCTATGCGGCGGTGGCTGTGGGGTTGGCAGGGTGTCGTGTTGCAAGCTCAGGACATGCGCGGCAAAGCGCTGCTGGTGTTTGCAACATGTGCACAGCGGCAGCTACAGCGGGTCCTGCGCACATGGTACGCCGTTGCCGCTACCAAGCGCGAACACCGGCGGCTTCAGAGGGAGGTCACGGACATGCACAACAAGAGGCGCATGGCAGCGGCAATACAGGTATGGTGGGAACGGTGCCAGCACAAGTTCCTGCTTCGGCGAGTATTTGGCCATGCTGAGCAAGCTTGGGAGAGAGCTCTGCAGGTGTGACATTTCTCGCACGTGCCGTTTGATCTAGCGGTCTGGATTTGCTTATCATGGCATTTATGGATCCTGTATAGCCAGCTCGTGAGGTGGCATCACCTGGGTCCGATGC
Source organism: Ulva armoricana (assembly GCA_032360965.1). Classification (NCBI taxonomy): domain Eukaryota; kingdom Viridiplantae; phylum Chlorophyta; class Ulvophyceae; order Ulvales; family Ulvaceae; genus Ulva; species Ulva armoricana. The sequence goes on from JAUMHO010000010.1 coordinate 209,435, forward strand.
TGGGCGGCACGGTGGCGGCGTCGGACGTGATGACAGTCGAGCTACAGCGACTTTGCATAACGACATGCAGGAAGATCTGGCACGACAAGCTCAGGCTTGTGCTGCTGTGTTTCGGGCCTGGGCGTCTCATTGCCGAATTCTGCATGAACGACGTGTCCAAACCATCCAAAACGCAAGAGCTGCGGCTTTCCACAAGCAAGTCTGCACAAGGCGTGCTCTTAAAGAATGGGCCATAGCTGTTTACGACGTGCGGCAAATGCAACATGAGAGAGCGCTGCGTGACATGGCGTTCAGGCTCTGGCGAACCCGTGCCAAGGATAAGAGCGCCTGCCCCAGTACCGTCTCAGCACGGTGCAAGCTCAAGAAGCTTGGATGGGTGAACGAGGTGTGCGATACGCCTGCTTTACAAGCCGCAAATATGCATCCTTTGCGTGGGCTGTGTTACCGACAGTGCCAGTGATGCACATGCAGAAGGTCTAATGCTCGTTTCCAGGAGCCACCAGTACATTTGGGCGTCCATGCATTGTATTCATGTAAGTTCCTATGGCTGCAGTTTCAGTACCGGGCCTGGCGCGTTCGCCAGAATTGCATTACCATGTGGCTGGAACCGCGACACCGTGCTGATGCACACCGGCGTCGCGACCTAATCCACAAATGCATTCTGGGATTCGTCCACGGGGTCTTTCACACACAACAGCTCCTTGCACCCCACCATGAGTACTGGCGGCAAGGTGTCCCGCTACTGAAAGCTTGGCGAGCATGGACCAGTGTTACCCAGATGAAACGTTACCTGCGGGTGCGATTTGGGCATTGCTTTCCTCCATTTGCGTTTGCAGTGCTGCTTTGTTTGTCAATGCTGCTATTGCGGTGAAACAAACTAGCAAGGGCACTGCAGGCATGCACAAGAAGTATAATTCTGCCAAGTATGCAGCATAAATTCGGATTGCGAAATGTTTTAAGGGGATGTCAGAGCCAGCTGAAATAGCACATGTCCCACTGTCAAGCTGTAGCATGTTGCAGGCTGAACGAGAATGGGTTCAGCGAGCGGCAAGGCAACTGCTGTTATCAAGGGCAATGCGGGCATGGTTGTGGCATGTGCGGGAGAGTCGACGCCAGCAAGCACTATCAGTCGCAGCCGGTTGCCATCGTTCTGATGTGTTATTGGAGCATGCATGGCTTGGTTGGAAGCAATCGGGGTGCACAGGCAACGCTACTGTGCATGGCACAGAACCCTCAGGTGACCTCTCCCTAGTCTGCTGCAGCCTGACGTACATTGGATTTGTCACGCCAGGCGACGCCTGGAGTTTCAGGATGTTCTCATGCACTCGCAAACATGCAGCTGTTCTTGCAAGGCATGCTCGGGCTGTCAGCTCGGATCTGCACAATCGCAAGAAGTTAGTGGGTAGTGCCCCCCCACTGAAAACTGTCAAAGCAAGCGGATTCCATAAGCCATGCAAGGTGGCTGTCCGCAGAAAAGCCAACGTCGTTGTTGGCCGCCTCAGGCAGGACTCAATATTCATGACCAGGGACTCACGCCGCTCTATGGTGAAGCAAAGGGCAAGTACCAGGTGCAACGCCAACATTAAAGTAAACTGAGAAAATCATTGTGTGAGAGCATGTGTATAGGGTCATGCAACTCATGCAGAATAGCAAAACACTGACCTAGACCCAGTATCGCTACAGGAAGAAGCAAGAATACCACGAGGCACCAATTTCAAGAGCATCCTCATCTGATTGTGACTCGTTGGCATTGTGGCTGGACACTGCATGAGCAATTCTCTTCTTTCAGAACTGGTAACCTGATGAAATGATTCCAATGCTGCAAGAATCTGATGCCAATGGAGCATGGCAGTGCTCACAGAAGACGGTTTCTGACAAAAAAAAGCCGGTTGTGTTCACATTCAGCTTCCATAGCAATCCAAAAGCTACATGAATCAGGTGGTACAGATGTTTCTCAGGACCACATACAAGCAGATGCATTAGAGCTCATCTGGGGCAGATGTGATCAACTCTGAGGCATACTGTTCCAGTGTGGATGCCACCTGCAGTCCAATGTGTATTTTATTATTCATTTGTGCTTGATGTGGATTACGAATTTGAAGATGGTGGCATGTGTCAGAAAGTCAAGGACGTACTGAATCAGCACTGGGTGGGAAGTACTTGTGCTTAGGGTTGGATTTGGGGTTATATAGATCGGGTTGGACCTGCATGTCGTCATGGTGTTGCAGACAATGCGACTGTGTACATCGATCAATGTATTTGAATTTGTGGTTGGACTCTGATTGAAGCGAAATCAAATCATTGCGACATGCGCTGGCTTTCAGGCATGTAGCATGTCTAGTGTGTGCACGCATACCTTGCCAGTTGGCTCTGCAAGTATGATCTGTGGGACGTACTTCCGCCCGGGGCAAAGGCCTCCTGCAAGACCTCAGCAAGTACCCAATCTGAAGAATTGGAAGTGCAAGAACATTGCAAACTTAGCACGTCACACTGCATCAATTTGGATTTTGCACACTAACACTACCACAATCAGCGAGATCAACCTACCCGCATGTCATCGTTCTCTTTTCCATCAACTGAGACCATGATGTACTGCTTCGCAATACTGACCAAGCTCTCGCCATTTTTATTCATAGTTCCTTTCAATCTCTTGCAAGCTCCACACCTGGACGGCAGATGACGCACGACATCGACCTCCCATGTGTTACACTGTTGTGATCACAATATACTATACTTGACTCTGCTTCTCTGTGACACAAATGCCATAGTTAGTGCATGGCTCAAAGATCGCACCATGGCTGTATCATTAGCACATGTACAGCAATTGGCTTGGTATTGATAGACAGATCCATCGCCTTGAAATCTTCACCAGATATCTATTCGCATTGGACACGCTGAAGCGGTTGATCTGATATGGAGTCAAGATACAACTAGGCGGCAGGAAACATACGTATACCCAGTCGATGTTGCTATTGAATTCTGCGAAGTCCCTCCGAGCATATATAGCAGGGAAATGCAGAACTAGAACAGTGCATAAGGCAAGTACGGCTCCAAGCACATTCATAAAGAATGTTGCAGTGCAGCGGATTTCCGGAACTTATATATACAATGACGGTCAATAACCAACTTTGTAACAACTGCATCACTCTGTCTCTCGCGATTGGCCAATCGCGAGAAATGACCCATGGGTCAAGCCAAATATAGATTCAAATGCAATAAGCTTACACTACAAGAACGACCGCTGGCAGCAACGCCACCCGTTTCGCTCAAAAGCGAGGGTGTTGCTGCCACATTCCAGGCCACCGCACAACGCATAATAAACATCCTACCTTTGCCAAACATGTCATGCTTAACGTTACTGCGGGTTGCGACGATCGGGCAAGTAACCTGTTGTGCATGCCGATCATCGTTTGGCCGTCAAGTGTCGCTGGTGCAGCTTGATACCCAGTAGTTGCTTCGCCAGAAATTCCTGACATGGCCTTCCGCTGTGCCCAGTAGCCTGACAGTCATAGATGTCAGGCATGTG
>JAUMHO010000010.1:213806-256848 GCA_032360965.1 Ulva armoricana
TTGTTTGGCGAGTTAATTTACTTGTGTCTGGGTGTTTACGTAGGACATCTGGGTCAGTGGGTGGTTATGTTGAGTGTATGGTTGATCTTCTGGGTTGGTTGTTATGTCGTGTGCTTGGGTTGGCTTGTGATTTACCCCTTGGCGCTGCCGGGATTTTGTGTTGATATCCGTGTAACACATAAATTCGAGACCTGTGCGCTGTTGCGTCATGCGCATGGCCTAGCAGGCTCGTCGCGGTCCCTATTCACTGATATCCTAGCCCACAGCTCCTCCTGACAGCATGAAATGGCATCATGAAACTACACTTTGACGAATGCATCGAGCCGCGTCTATCGGTACACATGACACACAATGCACTAGTTGTAAAGTAACATGTAGATTTCCAGCTTTCTGCAGACGGGAAAATTGGAACGGCGCGGATGCCGCTAACAAGCATGCGATTTCTGTGCAGATGGATAATCAGGTACTCTCACTTAGATCACATGTGTCGGTACCAGAACCTGTATCAGATGTACATTACTGCACACATATGCAGTGATTCTGATGCAAGGTGGTGCAGGAACAGAAAGGCTGATAAAGAGTGCAAGGGGTCCACATGCATTGGGCTAGCACGCCATGAAAAATGATGTCCATGACAGCGCCAGCAACCTGGACTCCGTAGTGGACATGTGCCAAAATTGAAGTCATAAGCAGTTCATGGGCACAGCAGATACGTTGCAGTTGTGCTCACATATTCAGAATCTTGCAACACAGACGTGGCGGGGAGAGGCGATGTAACAAGACGTAATACAATGAATCGCCTTTAAATCATCAGTAAGACATTCTTCGTCAAACATACACACAACATGCTCTTGACCACACAACAAGAAGCATGTGTACGGCTTGGAACTGCTTTGCGTGGTTGCCAGCCCAACACATTCAGCACATGGAGGAGTGGCAAACATGGGTCCTGGCATCATCATCACTTCTAGTGTGATTTTGGTGTGTGGTCCCTTCATCTCGGGGGAAATCTGGTGACTTGAGCACTACTGACGGGCAAGCTTTCAGATCCTTATCAGGCGGTTGTGCTAACGCGGCACGGGTGATCCATCACTGTCACTATCTTCATATCCATTTGATTCTGCATCTACGTAGTACGTCCCCCAGTGCGCTTGTAGATCGCCCATTATTACTCCTGCCTGCAACCGCATAACATGATTGACTATTGACTTCAACGCAGTGCTCATGTGATGTTGTAAGGGTGACATTGAAGCACCAATCAGATCAACGTGAAGTGGCATTGCTGCGGTCTATCATTGCATATCCATGCTTTTTGAATGTGACAGTTGTTGTCAGAACTACTAAGTTTTGCAGATGCCATATCCAATCTTTACTGATCCGCCGGCTCAAATCCGAGGAGTACAACTTGAGGTATCACATGTGTAAACCAGCAATGCAAACGGCATCTTGCAGTACCTGTCCAAATCAGAATCTGCATACACATCTGGCAGCGCCGAGTGCTTGAATGCGTGGAGAATAGCTCAATCACCTCATCATACCACAAGCACAGCATGTCGGTAATCTGAGTGAGGTTGATAGGCACCGCAGCAAGGATGATGTGCTTACGTTGCCATTGTCAAGAAATTCATGTTTAAAACACACCTCACGCGCAGCAATCTTGATCCCAACACCGCGCATTAGCAATTTACAGCCATACTCTAGCTTGTCCGAGTCCCATTGGCGTGTGGCCTGTCTGATCATTGCATGACTCGGGTCAGGTTTGCTTGGATTGTACTCCCCAACCATTTGAGCAACGCCGTCTTGTTTGTGTAGGTTCCTGTACCTCATACAAGCCATCAATAATATATGTGATGGAGCACACACAAAAAGGCAGCTCAGGGGCAGGGAACACACGCTAAATGTTGTGGCTCTCGCGTGTGATGAGCATGCTGTGGCGAAGGAGTTCTACAGTTAGGGTCCTCTGATATAGAAGAGGACTGCATTTGATATGCAAGGCCATTCATGCCATGTTCATCAAAGTTACCGCGCCGGCCAGTGGGCTTTCGTTGAATGGCTGTTCTCCCTGAAAGCACAAGCATGGATGACAATTAACGTCCACCCCAGCTGGGCCCATTTGGCGTTTCTGGGCTCGCATCATCCACGCACCCCTTGCTAGACTGCATCTGGGGCTGGTATCAGGGCTCAGGTCAGCGCTCTCTCCATCACTACGGGCAGGGCTCTTGCTACCACGCCCGCGTCCACGCGGTACTGCAAGTTGCTGCCGGACATCTGGATAGTCGTTGAGCTCATTGTCAGGCGGAATATGCTTGGGCATCTGCCCCTGTTGTGCCTTGTCGATTGGCCAACAGCCTGGGCCATGGCCACCCTGACGCCCAGGACGTGCCTCACCAACAATTGGTTGGGCAAGTTGCCGATTCGCTTGACCAGGTACCTTGGATTTATTTGCCCAGGCGCTTTGATTGGGGGGAGCTGGATTAGACTGTATAGCACAAGGGTGGGGCTTACGTCCTTGATTGTCCTGCTTCTGGAGATCCTGCTTCTGGAGGCCACCATATGATGCAGGCGGTCGTTCCATCCTCGATAAACCTGATGGCGGACCGAACATGGTGGTGGCTGGTCGCGCTTGATTCCATGCAGACCCAGGCTGCAGAGCAGAGGTACGCTCGCCACCATACCCTAAATACAGCAAAGATTCAACACAGATATTATCCTATCGCTGGTAAGCTGTGGGCATGATCCGAGAAGACAAATGTAGACAGAACGACAATCGGTTTCGATCATGCACCGCATCCCTCATAATCCACGGGCTAGATTCATGTGGACTGATTCGATAAAATACACCATGCTCATGTTCACCAACAGAAATCCAACCGCCTGTCGTGGAGATATGCCCGCCTGCCCTGAAAGAACCGCCATTGGCACAAAGTCGCCATGCTAACACAAGCGTAGCTTGAACCTTCAAAGCATGGCACACAATTGGATCGTGTATGTCATTTTACGAAATCTGAATTGACGGTTTCATACACGCTTCTGCAGTGTTCGACGTACACCTGGCGAGCATGTCCAGAAGATCGTAGCAATCAAGTGTACATATACACAAAATACACTATGCAACATCAAAATAGTTCACATATTGAGCACTTCGCGCACCAATACTTCCACGGCCTTGCCAAGCCGATGTCCGTTCCTGTACCATGATGGCAAGACAGCGAGAGTCAATTATATAACTATGGGAACGCTATAATCAGGGGTGCCATGTTTATACCTCCCTCTTCCTGTAGTGAACAGCAGATGTGCAAGCACCAGCACTGATGCGGAAGGCCCACGTTCGTACGGGCTACAAACATGCGCATGGGTGTTCCCACAGCCTATCAACAACGCCGTCTTTAGATTAAGGCACTTATTGCCTAGTGCTGACAGATCTCATCTCAGCATTGTTATCCTCGGTGACTCTCATGGTGGCTTTGGGTGGATACGTCGTCCCGATATCTGGGCGCAGTAAAGCTGAGCCGAGACATCTGTGTTCGCAACGAGCAAGCTGCTTTAGGCAATGGCCCGTGCATATGCACTTGCTCAAACAATTGATTTTGTACTTTCAGCAACTCGGGCCTTCCCGCGTTTAGAGCTGCTTAGAACCGCCATCCATTCATGTTGTCTTCCTGCCCTCCTGGTAGTGATCTTGAGTCTGCCTGTCGATGCCACCAAGACATGTGCCAGCACACATCGCCGCTCCAGCTGCAATGGTACGCTCGCGCTGATCTGCGTCGACGCCCCGCTGCAGCGGTTTCCTGCCAGAGTAGCTGATGCGACGATGGACATGTAGGTGCGGGCGAGAAACAACGTTAGGCCCGCAAGAGCTCCTCCGGCCTATGACGAAGAGGTGTGGTTCAAGTTCCCGCTCCGCATGTTGCAAAGGCCCCATGTTTGCCCATGACTTCGGCTTGCACATGTGCAGGAGGAGGCAACGCAATGCCCTCTATGCTGCGAAAATCTTGATGAAACCGAAAAGAAGCATCGTCCCTGTCCGTGCGGGTAAGTGGTTTTGCTTCGATCGGGCCGGGCAGTGTCACGTCGAGCATCGCCGTACTGACTTTGTCATTCCTGCAGATATCAGGTCTGCTTGTTCTGCTTCTCAAGACTACAAGCTGAGTATGGTAACCGATGTCCCGGATGTCGTACATTGTACGGTACGGATCGGGAGGAATGGGAAAGGCAACGGGAAGCACGCGCCAAGGAAGCACCGGCTCAAAAGCCGCAGCCTACACCGAGACGGCCATCTAGACCTGCTGTGGCCCACGAAACGACAGCGTCTCCATCGCGGTCTCCCAGCAGGGCTACACCTCGAGACGAAGGGGATAGAAGTGCCAGACGGGATTCTGGAGCGTTGCGGGGACAGCAAGAAGGTCATCAGGGAAATGCTGTTCGTTCGATCGCGCAGGAACGGCCGGTGGATGTTGATTGGCCGTCCTTATCGCAAGGTCCTGCTCGAGCTGCCGCTGGTCCAGCTCCGCAAATGGCTCACTTGCCGGCAGCAGATGCTCCCGGACGAGCAAGATCAACGTCTAACAATGTAGCTCCATCGGCTCAGCGGCCTCAAAAGTCTCCGAAGCCCTCCACATTAAACCTCCCTGTCAATGTCCAGTCGCTTGTGAATGGCACCAACACCAGCTTAGAAACCGTCATCGACCTTTCACCTCCGTCCGGAGAGCTCCATACATATGTCCAGCGCGACGTTCAGCCATTGCTGCAGCAGCTTATGTCCATCAAATCTAACACCAAGGCTGCAGTGGCTCAATCACAGGCCGCGGCAGGCCGACAACCAGGGGCTCATGCTGTTGTTGCTACAAGTCGTCGTCACAATGTCGCGCCCGCAGGAGGGGCCCCAGCAGCCCCACCTGGCCTGGAAAGGCGTGAGCATCAGGCTCAACCACCGCAATCTCGGCAGACTGCAAATGCAGCAGCAGCAGCTGGTGCTTTCGGTTCAGCAGTGTGGATGCAACAGCAGCCCACTGATCAGGTTGCAGGTCAGGATGTTTTGTCAAGCGCCTTCAGTCAGCCTCCTGTGTCTGAGTCCTTTTCAAAGCAGCCCGGAGCATTGCCTAGTGCTTTGATACCCCAATCAATCAATGGTCAGACATCATCGCCTGGAAATCCGCATCCAGCTTGTCCTGCTCCACCACTACCTCCTCCTCCTGGCCTTGGTCCACCTCCAGGGTTTGGCCCAGTTTCGACTGCCGCTGCTCATGGGTCGATTGCGGGCCCAAGCATGCCGCCCCCGCCAGGACTGGTGGATCCAAGCGATGGCCAAGCGCCAAACCGCAACATCCTGCATGAGCTATTCTTGCAAGACAACACAGGTAAGCTTGGCTGGTTCTCCAAGCCTCCTGGTTTTGAAGGCCACCTGCATCAGCTTCTGGACACTTCTGCTCCGTTGGCCCAACTGATGCTGCCAGTGCGTAATGCTGCACGGAATCGGCGGCCTCTTTACGCACGAGCAGGCGATGCGGTGTCCGTGGCAGCATCGCAAGAGGATTCTGCATCAGGACAGCAGGGGTCTTCAGCTGGAGAGGATACAGCAGATCCACCCAGGGATCCAGTTGTCAGCTTAGGCCGCAAATTAGGGGGACGGCATGCTGAGATAGGTGCAAGCCTGCATTGATGTGGGGCTTTGTGATCGGGTAGGGTCTATCTGACACGTGGCTTGGTGATGGCTAGATTTTTAGGTCAGCAGTGATCCGGATGAAGTGTGTGGATGGTCGACATTTTAAGGACTGATGTTGGTGCGGCAAAATTGTGACCGCGGCTGCCATAATATTCATGTCAAGATGTTGCATTGTCATATCCGCATGCTTGTTACGGATCACTGCATTCCGTAACCAAGTGACGAACATCGCGTCATGGTTCAACTTTGGCGTTGCCGTTAAAACAATGCACTGTGTCACTGCTCGTGATGGTGTAGGTGTAACGCAGTAGATGTTGCAATACAGCTTCTGCATTGGTATACCATTTCACCACCGTTCTAATACAGCTAAGCAAGAGGTAACCAGAGAGAATCTAATGTATGTGCAAGAAAAGGTTATACGTGGTACAAAAATGTAAGCGAGGCGTCAATGGATGCTGACCTAGTCATCAACACAGCACTTCTGTGGATCATCTGTACCTCCCGTTCCGAAGGGTTAATGAAAAAAAAGGGCACCTTTCGCTCGAAACCTAATTGAAGCTGTGGGTATGTCCATACCCACAGCATATCAGTCAAATGCAAACAGAGCAAAATCTCTGAATACTGTTGCATCGCGACGCTATGTCGATGTTTCTTTCAGCCTTTCGGTAAAACTTTCCTGTGGCTTTCATCAACAACGCTTTCGCGACAAGGATGACAGAATTTTCATAGAAAAACAGCAGATGCTGTAAAGCATTTGTACACAACTTGCCAGTGTATGGATGATGCTTGAATGAGATTTTTGGCGGAAAGCTCAACAAGTCTACACGGATAGGGCTACCGTCGACTTCTGGGGTCTCTAAGAGCGGCAAAGCGGTTGCCATTTCCACCATACCTACCTGCCTGCCCTGAATTACCGCCGTGGCCGCGTCCTCCTCCACCATACGGTACACCATACGGCTGATTTCCTGATGTGTGGCCCCAAGGACCAGCAGGTGCAGGCATCGCATGCGCTCCTCCATGTGACCCCATTGCAGGGGCAGGACGTATCGATCCAAAAAGACTCCCAGCATGGCCTGGTGCAACCTGAGGCCCTGCACCATACATGCCTGCCTGTCCATGCCCTGTGAATGTGCCAGCTCCGCTAGGGTCGGTCCACTGCGCACTCCCATGAAAGCCACCTGCCTGTTGGTGCTGCGGCTGCTGCACGACTACGTAGGTTGCATATGGGGAGGCAAATTGCTGGGTGGGGATCTGTGCGGGCACGTGCCCTGCTTGCATTTGCTGTACAAATGGCTGAGCGTGGGCATCAAAGCTAAACGCTGGCGGTGGGGGGTGATAATGGAACGGTCGCTGACCATCAACACGCGGGGGTGGGCGTGTAGGATATCGTGGTGGGGGTCGCCCACCACGGCCAGGTGGGTGCGGCAAGTGATGCTGTACCATGCGTCGACCTGCTCCTCCCTGCACATGCCTGCTCTTGAACTCATGATAAGATGCTTACTATGTACAACCGATGCAAAATAGAATCAAGCCATTCAATTCTTGCACCGGGCTGCACATCCATGCTGACAGAAGGGCAATGCGCAGTGTCATAGACAAGAAAGCACAGGCACAGTTGTGCGAGTTTAGGAAAGCATGCATGAAACTCAGCATCAATGCACATGGAGCCCATCAAAGGTTCCAGGTGAAGAGCAAGCGTGATGTTGAGACGCACCACAGACGCTTGATATCCGTTACGGTTGTTCATGCGCAAGGAATGCCGTTCACACCATAGTGGCTCTTGTCTAGGCCGGTCCGCTGTTGTTAGTATTGGTTGCGGCAGTTGCGTTTCAGGCATGATCTTGGGAACATGCTTGATGTGAGGTGGGTCACTGTACAGTGCCATGCACACCTGCAACACCAGAAACATGGAAACATATGCATGAGGTCAGGTTTCAGCATGGTGTTCCAGGACCCCATCGAGTTCAAGCTCATGAAAAGTGCATTTCCTGGGAGCATCGTATCCTAGTAGAAGCACAGGGTCTTGCCGACGCATCGAAGCATCTACGTGCTAGTATGTCTTGGTGATACTCAATGCTGCCAAGTTTATGAGTGCGATGCTAGTTGTCGATGGAAGGATGCATGCGCACCGAGTTTTGAACTATATCCGGGCCGACTGATGCACAACTGGGCTTCGGAAAGACCAGCGGGCAGGCCGAGCCTGCACAAGGTCGGATCTCCCCAGAGTAACCCACACTTTCGGCCGGCAGGAGAAGCTCAGAATCCCCCGCCCCAGTTTGAGACTGATGTACGATCATGCTGCCGGCTGGACTGTCTTTGTGTGCGAGCAAGATTGACAGCCTCCTGGAAAAAAAATCATGATTAATGCAGGTTGGCCTGAACGAGTTTGGATGATTGCACAGCTAAAAAGTGCCAGATAAATGCAGCAGGATCTCAGTGCTTATAGCGTTGCCTGGCAAAGGGATAGATATCAAGCAATCCAAATGCCGGCTAGTGTTCAAGGAATTGATGCGCACTGCTGGTTTCGACGCTTCTCTTCTTCTGGAAGTTCGCGAATAATTGGTCCAGTGGCCTCAAGAAGGCGCTCCTCGTCAATGAACGGAAGCAAAGCCACTCCCTGCCAGGCAAATCGTTTCCCATTCATATCGACCTTAAAATCCTTTGGGTAAAAGTCCAGGATCGGTGAATTCTCATCATCGAACAACGGCTGCAGCTGTCTCGGTAAAGCATGCTTGCTGCCAGCAGGTAGAACCCCCATCAGCTGGTTGAATGGTGCAAACGGACGACCGAACTCAAAACTGATCTGCAAACAACAGCTCAGTTCCTTAGATCACCGTTCACCCACCCAACAAACACCGGAGATGGGGAATAACAATTGGAATCAAAATCGTTACAAAGGGGATGAGGGTGCGGTACACCACATCTCTACAGAGAACTGTCGTCTCGTCATCACTGTGGTACAAAACCAGGCGCAGGTTTTCAGTCAACTTGCGTTCAGCAGCAATATCACATAGCGAACCCTTAGCAACAGATCCTTTCATACCTCCAGGCTTCCCAGATCCACAAGGTCAGATGCAAATGGGGCGTAGTGGAATGGATAGTACCACGTCCAGGAGGCGACCCCGTCAAAGTAGTAGCGCATCACCCAGCACAGGCCCTCGACGTACGCATGGCACAGCTTCTTGGAAAGCTCTGCCTGCTCAGAAGACTCGGTGATGCCAAACTTCTGCTCATAATACCGTGCCTTCCAACCCTCATCACCAAGCCGCACAACCTCTTCATGCTGCACCATGTCCTCAAACATATCAGCCTTGTTCTTTAGGATGCCCTTCAGTTTTGCCTTGTACTTTTCTGCAGTCTCCTTGGAAGAGTCAACTGGGACTGCAATGTTCTCTTCTATCTGCTCATCAGCCTCTCCTTCGTCTATGCCAGCTGTGCATATGTCCTGCATTTCAGTGTAAGCAGGCATAAAGCCAGATGTAACTGAAGTTCAATGTTGGCCGAGCATGCCGCCCCAGAAGCATTCAGCATGAGTATGTGGATACTCATGGTGTTCAGGCAGTAGTCACTGGCGCAATGGAGTTGGTTAGGGACACGATCCAAGGTGGTGCAGCCAGCAAAAAGTAAACGTTCCCTTCTGTGTGACCAACGGACACAACCTACGTTGCAAGATAAGCAACAGACACCAACTCCGTTCTGCAATGAATTCAAGCCTGCAGTCTGAAAAACCACCAAATACCTGGAATCAGGTCAGTCCCATGAGATGCACGGTAACAACATGCATATTCACAGGAGTACAACAGCTCATGTAATTTCGGCATGTTCACGAGCCGCATCAAGGTAGCTGTGCAATGAATCCTGTCCTAGCCGTCTGCATGCTGACGCTGACATTCAAAAGAAATCGGAAGCATGAAAGCACCTCGGTTTCTACAGCTGGGTCCTCACACGCTGCAGGCCTACCACTTTTGGCAGCTGTACCAGCCCCAAGATCATCCCACATCTGTAGTGCGATGTCGGGTCCTGTCCGTTGGCAAGTATCACATTCTGAAGCTTTCGGATCTGCAGCGTCTTGCATTTCTACACTGCAAGAAGCCTTGCGTGGGCCTTCTTGGTCATCAGGGTCGTGCTCCAGCGAACGCTTCCGTGCTAAAACGCCAACGCCATGGTGACCTTCCCCAGTTTCTCCTTTGCCCGCCTTCCTGGCTTCAATTTCTTGTGCTGATGTATTTTCGAACGCTGAAGGCATGGCACTAGCAGCAGAAGCGTTTGCAGACAGTGCTGTAGAAGCTCGAAGCCTCTGTCTCAGGCTAGATGCTGCATCCTTGTTTGACTTGTCTACTGCACAGACTACGATTTGATTGAATCCACTGGAAGCATGTCTGCAGGGACAACCGGACAGCAGAGTAATACATACTTGTGTATTTGGCTGTTGCGTTCATTGCACAGGGATTGCTACATACAGATCTGGCCGTCGTGGAATGCATGGATTCATTTCAAGACAGGCAGGATAAGTGCTCTGCATCAGTCAATCTGCACGAAAATGTAAGCACGAGTACATACCATGTGACGAGGCAGTGCCAGTTACTGCCGTGCTTGCCAAGAATTGCTTTGGATCGTTAATGTTCAGCTGAGCTCTATCATTCAGTGCTGGACCGGTTCTCACAGGTGGCACACTATTTGGACCATTGGAATTGGCCTTCTGAGACAAGTAGCGGTTCTTATCAGCACGCATCTTGCGCATCCGAGCTTGGAAAATTTTGTCTTCATATTGCCCCACAGCAGCTATAAACCTACCCACCCTCTCCAGATTCAAATCCGCGCCTACACAGTGAAAACAGAAAATGATTCAAATCTAAAATTTCCTCATGGACTACTGGATCTCAGTCTAAACGCAGCGCAAGTACAGGATTACTGAAGGGGTGAGGACCTATATTCCATAGACAATTAATGCACACTCACAAAGCACCTGCGGATGCAATCAACGAGTCTACATCTACATGCGATTGGTTGTGTCTACGTAATGCAATGGCCCCTGAGAACCGTGAACTGGAATGTGCTAGGCAGCACATGACAGACAGTGGGTGCACACCGTCAGCCAGATAGCCACCCAGGTCTGGGAGAACCTGCCGGTACACAGATAGCATCAGCTCGATTCCTTTCTCCCTGATGTCCAACGTCGGCATGTGTGGTAAGAAGTCATTACCAACAAAGAAGCACATGAAAACAAAGTCATCCACAAGGCGCTCTTGATCAAGACTGAACGGGAGCTGCAGATCTGAAAACTCCAAAAGCAGGTACTCACGCAAAACTCCGACTTGCAAGAGCTGGAATGGCTTTTTGGCAACTTGAGGCTTGCTTTGTTTGCCTTGCTCGCCACGCACTGCAGCAACCGCACGAGCACGATTCGGAACATCCTGGTTGCCATGCTTTGGGGGGAAAACAACCTCACGAAGAATGTAAAAATGGGGCTCGTGCGCTGCAAGGGCAAGGTGGATAAGGTCAGCATCTAGCCCATACACACAGTGTGTTGTGTTTCCATTCCAGTCTGGACGGCCTCTCTGCTCGCGGACGAACTGCATGAACTTGTGCTCCCCTTCACCTGGCGTGTTGGCATCAGACAATACAACTGAAAGATTTCGCCAGCCGGGGTTGTCATTCATTCGCTTGTGGACATACCTGCATGAGCAATGCACTAGCATCTGAACATAAGCAAAGCAGACGTAGACGCAGATGGATCCGTTTACCTGGGAAACAACTGCAGCGTCACGACAGAACCATCCGGACATCAGCCAAAGCACACTTGCTAGCCTGGGCGGAGAGCACGCACTTGCATTTGGACACAAATGGAGAAGATCCAGATGACTGGAGGTCGTTGTGAAAAACGTGTCGAGTGAAACATTTTACACAATGTTAAATGTTTGTAAATGTGAAAGAAACGTAAAATGAAAACATTGCTCCAGCAGTGCACAGACATTGATACAGGTTGCCATTTGCAAACAATGAGCGACCAACGCGAACATGTGTGGCCAGCTGATGAATTATCCTGTGCCCAGGATATGTCCTATTCGTTCAAATTGCATGTTCCATCAGAGACTTGAATGAAAAGAAGACGTGGGATCGAGGCACACCATTGAAGCACCATGGACAACCGGTCCATGAAATCTGTGCCAGGAGTAATGACATTGCTGTCGAATGTGTCACCGTCTGCCGCACGCTCAGGAAGATTAATACCTTCTTCTTTAAATTCTTTCCGAAGCTGTGCTTCAAGAACTTTCTGTTCTTCACGGTCAGCAGCTGCTCGGAAGCGGCGAGAGCGTTGCTGGTTCATCTTTGCACGAGGTGCAACACCGTCAATTGCCATGTATACGACCTTGCGAGGCCGCACCAACGCAATCAAACGGTCGATGTACTCGAAAATGTTCAGGAAAACCTGCGGCATAGATCCTAATATCAGCAATGAGTAGAGCCCAGCAGTGAGGCCAATATCCAAAATGGGCGTCACCTCTGTCTCGGTTTTTGGAGCAGGTTTGTCCTCTGGATGGAAGCACGGATGAATAATGCCATTCATGTCCAAGTACAAGTTGTCAATTTCAACATTGTTTGGATTAGGCTGCGTAATGTCTACAGGCACTTCTGTCGCCCCAATGACTTCCGGGTCTTCCTCCACACAGTCCACCATGATCTTTGGGTACCTGCACGAGGCCATAAACTCCCATCCTCCCCTGTTCAAGTCTGGCAAACTGCCATCAGTCGTTGTTCCTGCCGCATCCGACCGCACCGAGGATCGCACCTTTCGCTCAGCCACCGAAAGAATGCCGGAACTCCCATGATTCTCAAGAACAATGCACAGGTTTTGAATTACTTGTAATTGCCTAGCTGCACCCAATTTCTGGCTGTGCAGCCGGAACTAGAAACTGTGCGCAAGACGCTCTGGAGTCGCCATTGAATTACCGTGCACAGCGACCTCTAACGAACTGTTCCCGCCCTTGAATCTACCTTGTTATGACGACTTCATGGCTTGCCTGATCGGCGCACGATCAGCCCAGCAGATAGCCCCGTTGCCTGCTGTCCTTGACATGCTCAGAGGAGGGGTCTGCAGAAGATAACTGTCACTTAATCAGTGCAGGACTTTTAATCTGAACGGAATGTGTCAACGGGCCTGCGCCCTGCGAGATTCCACAGCCACAGTGGCGCTGCACCGAGTCCGAGACCCAGGTAGCCATGCTAGTCGGACGTTACTTGTGAAGCGAGCAGAGCGTTCTATGTCTGCAAGCAGCCGCCAGACAGGAATGTCTAGAACCGTCTGCCTTTTGCATCACCGTGACCGTGCGACGCCCTGAACTTCGTGCAGGAAATACGCGGCCTGTACAACGAACTCAAACTGTGCTCATAAGTCGTCATAGTGCTGAGTAATGAGAATGACAACACTAAATTAGATTAACTTTACATCGCAATAAGGAAATATAACTAGGGGAAAAGAATTGCAGGTGTCTGGAATCCGCTCCCTTGGAACGGAGGGTCATATTCCAATGCACTGTATCAGTCTGTACTCAACAAACACTTCTGTGGCACTACGCAGCCATCCTTGTAAATCCTACAAACATTCTAATCGAAACCGAATGCTAAAATTTCCCAGCGCCCACGAATCACGAAACTTGGCCACCCTCCATCATCTTCGCAGTCACTGTTCTTCCCACACATGCGCCGCGTTCAGGACAATGGCTACTCAGGCCTGACATTCTCTGTATTCTCAGCCCCTGGGATGGGGGACTGTGGCAATTGAGATGCTTTCTGCGTAACTGCATCTTTGACATGCACCTGGCCAGCGGGCTGAAGTGCCCAGGCGTCCTGATCGACTGACGCTCGTGCTGCCATGCCACTCAACTTGCCACCAGTGCCCTTATGTCCTGTCACATAAAAAGCGGACACAGCAGGGCCGTCTTCACCATCTCTGCTAATGATATCTTTAAGAACATCTGGGAGAACAAATCCATGAACATTGTGCAGTACCTCTCGGAAAGTGGACCGAACTTTGGTGTTCTTTGGGACCCAGAGAGAGCCGCCACAAGTGATGTCGTGCAGCCATTCTCCAGGAGTCGGCTGTGGAATCCCTGTATATGCACCGCCATGTGGTCATATATCAGTTCACAGTTCCCCCTGAATGATTAACATGTAGTAGAAAAAGAACGACAGCGACCGGACAAGTACTCCAAACGCAGGAGACACTTACCAGCCAATACATCAGCGTGGTGTAGGCGACTATGGCGATGAATTTCGCCGCTTGCAATTTTCACTTCAATGCTTGCCTGTACAGGTTCAATCAGTTTCTTCAATTCCTTCAGCTGCTCAGATGTAGAGATCAAGCGCCTAGTGGCGCTGCAGGCAGATACATCAGACCCTTTCTTGTTCTCGAGCTTGCTCAGGTACTGGCCTTCTTTTTGCAGTCGGTTGTACAGAACTTTGTAAACCCCTTTCCAGTGCACCAGTGTCTTGTCCGGCGTATGCATGCTTTGGAAGACCTTATCTCTTGCACAGATGCGCTGAAGGACCAACACAGCCAAACAGAACACATCCTGAACATCCCTGCATCACAATCATTTTGGTCTTTACTCACACCAAGAACCCGAAGACTGGCAAGAAATAGACTAATCTTACTCTCAGATCAAAACCTTTCAAGACAGGTATATTGTAAGCCAATTCTTGACGAAGCTAGCAAATGCACGCGGTGACCACGAACATAGGGTGCAATTCTGAATGCAGCTTTTTTCGGGCATGACATGTGTCGCACAAGACATGACCGCACCTAAATAATTGCAGGAGATCAGAAATTGTAGGAACCATTGCAGCAAGCAGCGTAGGTGCGACAGGTACACGTTTCTCATCATGGCTGAGTATGTTGCCCAAGGTGGTCAGCATAGAGCAAAGCAGAGCAGCATTGCTCTTGTTTGTGCTGCAAACACGCATGAACTTTGATAGTGCCATAAGCGCGCCATCTTCTACAAGCCACACACACGCATTGCGGCTGTAAGTTGTACCCCATGCTGCAGCCTCGCAGGCTGAGCGTGCTTGCTCCACTGAGTTGCACGAAAGCAACTGTGAGAGCGCAGCCTTGACACGTGTCCCCAGGCATTTGCTGTGACAGCTGGGCTTGAGTTCCATGTGAACAAGTCGTTTTGCCATTTCCTTCACCTGCATGATTGCCAGAACGAACTTGCAAAATCCTAAAATTACAGTCAACATACAAGAAACAAGCACCACTTACTTTTCACACTAGAATGGGCCTGCGTTTGCAGATGTCACGTCAACATGGATTAACAATCACAAGTGATAACGGATGTTCACACATGTCATGTTGACCTAGCTCGACTCCTGGATTGACACAATAACACGCTGAATATGAACTATTCATGGAGCACCCTGATCTAGTGTACACACCTGTTGGCTGGCAGCATTTCGGACCATCCAACCACGAACGTATGCTTGAATGACCGTGACGGACGTATGGTGCTTTGCAACTTGTCGACGGGCAGACCATCCACGGACAGCAGCCTGGATGGGCGTGACTGCCTGTGCCATGATAACAATTTGGCGCTCATGACATCGTCTGTCAAGAAGTGCTCGCATCAGTGGCACGGCATTTGTGATCACTGCAAGAGCATCACA
Source organism: Ulva armoricana (assembly GCA_032360965.1). Classification (NCBI taxonomy): domain Eukaryota; kingdom Viridiplantae; phylum Chlorophyta; class Ulvophyceae; order Ulvales; family Ulvaceae; genus Ulva; species Ulva armoricana. The sequence continues at coordinate 229,132 of JAUMHO010000010.1, forward strand.
TCGTGCTCGGATCTCCTCCCGAATCAAGTACACTCTCCAAGCCTGCAGCAATAGTGATCAGCACTACGGCCACCATTCCACGATGACGTCTCCAATGGGCAACTAGGCCCTGCTACTACACAACATTAAACAACATCAGCAACAGTATGACAGTATAGTATCGTACCTGCTGCAATGCACATGCCGCTTGGTGCCGCTGCGCACGGCTTCGCGCTGTATAAAGCATGGGTTGTACCCATGCCCTTACCATACGTCCTCGATAAACGGCTGAAATCACTGTGGCTGCCCAATGCCGCTCAGCGGAAATTCTAGCCTCTTCCTCCTGCCGCAAGTACTCCAAGAAGACCTTCTTCTCAATCCACGCCTCCACAGCATACTCAATACGCCAGATAGCTATACGCTGCCGGGCCAGAACTCTTTGGTTCTTAAAAGCACGAAGATGTTGCTGCAGCACAGATGCAGCCCTGTTCCACTTGATGACCTGCCTTCGCACCAGAGTACCTCGCCAAGCGGCTTGCAGCATAACTATCTTAGCTCCCAGGCCCCGAAGGTGATAAACCACTACATATCTGCGCCACCATGTCTGGATGCAAGTAGCTGCCCGCACTCTACACTTCCACTGCATATAGCAGCGCCAGCCTTGCTGAATGGCCATAGCTGAATCACGCCTCCATACATACACATGCCAGACCCCTTGTATTATGCGCGCAGCTCTGTGCTTCTTACGCAAGCTGCAACGCACAACAGTGCCTCTCCATCCAGCTTGGACACGAAGCGCTGCTGAACGCGCTTGGGAATATCGCATGGACTGCTGCATGGCCCGCCATCGAGCCTGGATGAATGTAGCAGCTGTGCTGGCTTCAGCAACTGCAGTTCTGACAGCCCACATCCTTACGTACGCTTGAATGACGACAGCTGCAGCTTGTTCCTTTTGGTACAAGCGCAGGGCAATTGCCCCACGTGCGTGAGATTGCAGATATATCACTAACCTGACTTTTCGAGACAGATCTTCCTGTGCTACATGCCGATACCAGTGCTTCTGAATCACTGTTGCAGCCTGATGGGCTTTGTGAAGCCGCCGCTGCGCCAGGAACCTGCGCACAAGTGCTTGGCAACAAACCACTTGTGCAGTGGCCGCGCGGAACTTCCACCGACACTTGTATGCGACCCACGCCCATTGAATTGTGCAAATAGCTGCACGCCTTTGTGATGCAAGTTGCCTTGCGTGCATGCCACGGGCCGCAGCTTGCAAAGTCAGGACAGCTGATCTTACTTCCTTGAATCGTTTGGAAGCTTGCCACATGCGAACAGCAGCCTGAACGCAGACAGTGCTGACCCAGAGGTGTCGATAGCGAGTCCGTGCCTGAAGGCCCCTGACAGCTGCTTGTAACTTGGTTGCACTGGACGTGACAAGAAGGAATCGCTGGCGGCAGATAAATGACCTGAAGGCTGCCTGGATCATTGTCGCTGCTGCTCGCTGTGTGCAGAACATGCGCCATGCTTGCTGTATAACAACAGCACTACGATGTGTTGTGACAAGCTTGCGCCTTGCCACAAACACACGGAATGCACTCTGAACCGTAACCACGGCACGGATCTGCACTCTGGCACTGCAGCGAGCCAGGTGCCCACGGATGTGTGCCTGAAGGAGAGTAGCAGCACACAAAATGTGCAGGAAGGCTGATCGCTGTACAGCACCTCGGTACATTGACTGGATAGTCACTGCTGCAGCCCTCTGTGCGACAAAAGTGCGCTGTGCGCACACACCACGCCATGTGGCTTGGACTACCACTGCAGCCAACACCTTTTCCCTATGCATGGCACGTTGGACATGACCACGCCACTGGGCCTGCAGGCAAACTGCTGCATGGCGTCTGGCTGCAAGCAGCTGCCTCAGCTGCCAGTATCTCCAGGCCACCTGCAGCACTGTGGCAGCCCATACAGACTCCTTCTTCCGCCTTAAAGCTAGCCATCCGCGTACAGCCGCTTGAATGACCACTGCACTTCTGCATGCATGCATGTACCCAGCATGGCATGTGTGCCGCCGCCAAGCTGATTGAATGTGGATGGTTGCGGCCTTCAACCGTTGGAACTGGATCTGAGCAAGAAAGGCGCGGACTTCGGATTGCAGGACTATGCACGCCCGGCGCTGTGCATGGAATTGACGCACTGCTGCAATCTTGCGGGCTTGACTCTGGATTATAATTGCTGCCTTCCGTTGTGAATGGAAATTTCTAGCGCAGATGGCTGCTCTCCATGCAGACTGCAGGAGGACAGCCACTGCCTGCAAGCGCTTGAATGCCTTCCTACCAACAGCTCCACGCGCCATGGCCTGTATGACGATGGCAGCACCGTGTTGCCGTGCAATGGTCTGCCGCACACGGTGACCACGCCAGTGTGACTGAACAACTCTCGCAGCAGTCGCCTTGACACTGGCAACACGCTGGTGCACATGCTCACGCCAGGCAGTGGAAATGATGGACACTGCATCTTGCAATACTCGAAAGCGTCTCTGAGCGAAGCACCGGCGTACATGCGCCTGTAGGAGGATCACGGCCAATTGGCGCTTCTCGTCTCTGTGTGCTGCACGTCTACTCAACGCTGACGATCTTGCCTGTTTTGCACGTACTTTACGCTGCAGCATGACAACTGTGCCGCTGACACGGCCAAGCCTTGCAAATCGGGCCAAGGCAAATCGGCGCGCATTGATTTCCTGGACTGCTTGCTCAGCACGAACACGAAAAGCCAGGTAGAACACACTGTCGGCAAACACAAGCCAGCGGTCCAGTGCTGCATCCTTTTGAATTCGATCCTTGACACGCCCAACCAGCTCGCCAGGGTTGAGTGTGATCAATCGCACACGTGTCCGCCTCCACCACTCCGCAATAACATGCGCTGCCTTGCCCTCGTGTGCAAACTCCAGCAGTCGTGGACAAAGTGACGCGAGGTACAGAAGAACTGACCGTTCATCACAGTAGCGGCTGGTGATGTCGTCTGCACTGAGCATGTCAGGGATATCCCCTAAGCATCGCAGGGCTTTGGAAATCAGCTCAAAATTATGAATGATCCCGGACCTGCAGGGGAATGACCATGTCAAATGACAACAGACACCATGCGCAAACAGCACTACACCGTGTTTCGCCAGCACAACATAGCAGTGACTACAACAAGCAGGGCCATGACAAAAATGTTGGTGGTTGCGCATGAACATGCACTCTTTAGGCTTGCACACCTGTAGATTTCAATTTCGTCCTGAATCACACTGTTCTGCATGCCGATGTAGTCGGGCCAGCTCAGGCCCTCGAGCCCACCCAGCACTTCGACTCCCAGAACCTGCTCCGCAACATCCAGCGGAACTGGTGGTGGGATTGCAATGGATGACCAGCCAATCAGGCTTGGCACATAGTGATGGATCAGCAAGCACACTGCACTGCCGTCAGTAAAGCTTGAGCTACAGTTGCGCAGAGTGACGCCGTACAAGCCACACACCACACGCACCCACCGGAACAACAGCCGTGTCACAGGGCCATCATTCCCAGGCTGCATATGCACCCCACTTGCCTCCGCAGGAAGGCCTTTAACAAGCAGCTTGCGCTCCAGCATGCGCACTTCTGTCTGAAGCTGTGCCAGTGGCACACTGTGGACGAAGCTTGCCTGTGCAACAGCCCACAGCAAGGCCAAGACTTCACGACAGTGCCCTGAGACAATGTCGTCAACACGCAGGGACACCACCTCTGACGACTCTCCACGATTTGCACTGAGGTGGCTAAGACCAATGCCAACACGCTTTGCAGCATCAAGTGCCATCCGTACGTTTCGGACCTTGATAACACGCTGACCTGCGGTGGGCTTTCTCACCTCTGACATGACATCCTGCAAGCAGATAAGGTCCGGAATGACAGCCAGTATGTATGCTCAGTTCAAAACAGGTATGCAGCCCGCTCACAAATGGCAGCTGGGCATCACGTAAGGCATCCGGATGACAGATATATGTATACATGAATGACAGTGCACTTCATGCATATTGCTGACCATCGGCCAAAGCTGGCAGATACCCCACACCTCGCCAAGCAGGAGAGATACCAGCTTGCACAGAATGATGCCATTGGAGAGATCTGGACCAAGCGAGGAAACAAGCATAGGCCACTCGTCAATGTCGCGCTGCTTGAAGCTGACTGTGTATTGCATCTTACCTAGCTGCCTGGGGAGGTTGCCGATGCCGGAGAGGCTGCCGTGCAAGCACGCTGTAAGAACCTCTACGGATGACTTCAGTGGCGCTCCCAGTCGGAACAGGAATGGCGCTTGCTGTGGCAGTTGCATTTGCGCGGGCACACGGTCCAAGACAATTACAAGAGTGAGGACCCGATATATGACAAGCTGTGCCAACAGCTCCTTGCGATCACTCCTCCGAAGCAGTGAGGACCCACCCTGCATCGCACCAAAGTTCTTCGGTCACTGTGTCTGCAGAATGTTCCAGAATTGTTTCAGTTTCATACACCTGAAACACTGCACTGGTTGGATACTTCACTGTATCAAGCCGACCAGACATCATCACAACTGTGCATGGGTGTTCAGCAAGACTACGTTTCCAGACAGGCGCACCAGGAGTGTTGTATCAGACAGAAACTCCTCACGTATGACGGCCTCCAAATCTGTAGCAGACACAGCACCTGACTCTAGAGCTGCATCATCCTGAAACGTACGCCGGTTCAGGACTGTGTCTATGGCCAAGTGCAACCAAAACGGGTTGTAGCTCATCAAAGCTTGCACAGCCTTCTTCCGCAGAGAGCCATCATCCAGAAGGGAATTCTCACGGAAAGAGAGGCGGTCTGCTTTGATACGCTGCTCAACCTGCAAGCAAAGGCGCCGGACCCCTCAGAAAGGCAATATCTGACAGCATAGCTGGTGTCAGACAGCAGATTTACTATGCTGGAAATTGGCCAAGCGAATCAATTATCGACCTCGGTTGTACATGTCCCCAACGCTGGCCATTGCTCATAGCCCAAGCAACATGATACAACAATTCGATTTGGATACAGAGCATACCACGTTCAGGGCATGGACGATTTCTTCATCCTGCTCCCGCAGTTGCCCAAGCTGGTGGCGACACCGTAATTCTGCACTTTTGCTGATAACTTCTTGCGAGCGTTCTAGGTTGCAACGGTCCTTGTATGATTTGCCAAGTACCATGTTCAGCCACCCTGTAAAGGCCCTGTCTTGTTTGCGCTGCCATGTCCTGCACATGGATTACAGCTCCGTTCTTGGCCATGCACCTGTGCATATACATGCTACACCACAACAAAAAAGTGTTGTCCTACCCATTACCTTCACAGTTACACATGCTTTCAGCCATATTTGTGGCAATGATGACAGCAGGCAGTCTGGAACACACTCGGTATGGTATATCGCAAAAGCCTCGGAAGGATCTTTTACTCTTGGCACCTCATGCTGTTCAAGAGACGGCTGTTTCTGACGTGTGCTGCGGAGGGCGCTGGTCCAAGATTCCCGCACATTTACATGTCCCAAACACATGGATGGAGCAGCCAGCGGCTCAAATGGCCCGAAGCTGCGCGGGGACCTCTCGGAGGGAGATTCTGGCCCAAGCTTGGACTGACTACGGGTCGGAGACAAAGACAACGATAATCTGTGGAGGTTTTGCTCTGAAAGACGATTCTGCCGATTTTCACCTGGTGCGGTTTCAGGGAGGCCGATGGTTGAGGACGATATGATGGGAGAGAGGGGTTGCCCTAGGGTTTGGACAGGATCTTTAGTTTTGGTCATCGAATATCTCCGGCTAGAGCAGCTGCGAGAACTGCGTACGGTCTCGACGGTACTGGACTTGTAAGACCATGTTTTGGCTGGCACATCCAGTGAGGAGCGGCCAGCACGTCCTGGTGCATAAGACCGGGGTGTTAGAGGTGCTTGCTGAAACGACCTGGTGGCCAAAGACGTGCCTGCTGGGCACGTCTTTCCATTCTGAGATACTGTCCGATTGCGCGAGACATCTCCCCCTCCGATGGAAGCACGACGATTAAGCGCTTCATGCCGACTCAGGCATGGTGCTGAAGGAAGGGCAAACGCCGCTGTTCCAGAACCAGAAGGTCTGCGGGAATAGTATGAGGGAGCAGGGGGGGGGCATGTAGCAGTTGTTGACGATCGGCGAGACCTGGCGAAAGGGATAGGCTGACCTGCTCCCTGTGATAGGGCGTTGCGTGTCTGCTTCAGTGATGGCATGGCCGATTCTGGGGTCAAAGAGCGTCTGCAGCGAGAAGGTTCTCGGCTTTTAGACCTATGACCACTGCGTGATGTTATTGAAGCGCTGCGTGATGTGCTTTGCTCCTCAAACTGCTCAGAAATGTGAGCTAGACTCCTTCGCATGCGATGCTGCACCCGCTTGAGGCGGGGGTTAGAACCGGATGATCCACCATCAGAGGTTGACTGATCAGACCATGACGCTCCTTTCGACGTGGTGCTTGGCGGGGCGTCGTCGCTGTTGCAGGACAGCGGGAGCAACGTGACAGCGCTGGAAGGTGGTGACGGCGTAGTGACTGGAGGGGAAGCTCGACCGGGCATAGCAGTTCCAAGACAATGAATGATGATTGAGCTTGGCGCGGCGGGCGTCGATATGATCACCGAGTCTTCAAGAAATCCTGCCTTGCGAGGTGTCCATGACAACGTTAGAGTAGTTGCACACCTGGCTCCCACGAAGCCAAAACGACATGGCAATCCAAATTCATCAAGTACGATGATCTGCTTTGGAGCTCCATCGAGGTGAAACTCCTGCGGACATTCAAATCGTTGGCCTAGTTCCGTCTGCAGGACGCTAACAATGCCGGCTTCCAGAGTCAAATCCCCCGCTACCATGGTTTGAATACACAATAAGGTACGACAGAAAATACAGCTCAAACCGAACCACAGTCTTGGCGCTTGAGCTGACCTGTGATGATCCCAAAGGATTGACCAGCTGCAGGACGATGCTGGCGCTTTCCGACACTTCAATGCCGTCAAACTCAGTGGTAACCTACACCAGATACCAATCCATCAGATTTCAAAGCCTTCACAATGGGCTTGGTGCTGCGCTTCCTGTTTTGGGACACACGTCGAACGGCCCGTCAAGCAACGACACTGCCAGATCGTTCTCCGGCTCATCCATCATGCCTAGATTCGTCAAGGCATCTGAAGGACGAACGCGAATTCTACAGAGGCTTCAACCGATGTCCCTACGTACTAGGCATGCGCGACAGCCAAAAGGATTAACGGAGCAAGTTGCCAACAGTGAAATAAAGCCGATCGCCCCAGCACCTCACAAGAGCACTTTGATCAAAGTGTGCAACAACATGAGGGAATAGCCGTGTTTGTTTTGTTTCCCGGTCGATCATGGCCCATTCACATCAGCACCTTTCAGGCGCAGAGCGCCCCGTTCGCCACATTGTCATGACATGGCAGTCGCTTTGGACACGCATGTACATGTGATGAGCTGTCGCCAGTAAGTCATGAGTTGGTGGCGAACACCGCTGATGTGATGTGAAGTCTCTCGCACGTCAAGTCATTTCCTGTGCTAGATCGCCGTTAAGTGCTGCGTTCGGACAAGATACGCACTTGAACAACTAGTTACTACTGCGAAAAGTAGTGACAATGGCGTCGACTAGGGTGCAAAGCTTTCAGAACAGACCATCTTCGTGTGTATGGCGTAGAAGATGTGTTTGTAGCGCCAGCGACGCAAAAGATCCTTTGTTGTTGCGGGTTGCCCGAGGAGAAGGCGCGCCCCAGAATGAACCGCACTATCGTTTCCTGGTCTCGCTGCTCAACACAAGTTTCTGTTTGGCCATGTTATATGTATGCTGTTTGGGTGTGTGGGATCATCTCTGTGACGTGCGTGTTGGTAGCACCCTGTCACACCCTGAACCCTCTGTACGGATGCCTACGGGAGCACGCAGTTGCCAAAGTTGCGTGCGCTTATTTTGGGCTGGTGTGACGTTGCAGATGCCGATCGTACCCCAGTGTGGCTGATGCGGCAAGCTGGCCGCTACATGAAGGAGTTCAGGGCCTATTCTGACAAGTACCCATTTAGAAAGAGATCAGAGACTCCTGATATTGCTGTTGAATTGTCTCTGCAGCCGTGGAGAGCTTTTCAAACAGATGGAGTGATATTTTTTAGCGATATTCTCACTCCCTTGCCGGCTTTAGGGATTGAATTTGATGTCATCAAGGGGAAGGGCCCCGTGATATCTGGTATGACCAATTTTGTGTACCTGCTGGCATTTTGTGAAACCGAATTCTCTATCCAATACCTGCTGTGTTTGTCATGGTTGCTTTGTTTCTGCTGTGGCACGTAATGCATGCGAGCTTCAGTCCAGAGCCTTAGTGGTGTGTCGGTTTCCCCAGCTTCAGCTGAATGCTTTCTGAGTGCTGCTCGTATTTTGGCTGATGCACTTTGTGTTTTGTTCTGTTGCAGATCCTATAAGGAGCATGGATCAGGTCAATGCCATGCAATCGCTGGATGACCCTGGTTCATCCTTGCCTTTCATCCAAGAAATCTTAGGCTCCTTGAGACAAGAGATTAATGAAAGTACCACTCTGTTGGGCTTTGTCGGTTCCCCATGGACGCTCACTGCATACTCTGTAGAGGGTGCTGCTGAGAGACACTGCAAGGCCACGAAGGTATGCAACCCACCGCATCCACAATGCTCCATGTGTCATCACGCACCTCATAGCCGCAGCAGTATTGTCTCCTGCAGAATGTCGCAGCTGCAGGTACTCTGTTTTCCCTCGCACTGATGTGGGTTTTAGTATGTGCTCACACAATCTAGTTGGCAGATCTGATGCAGCCGATTGCCGCTACCCATAGTGTTGCTACGGGAACATCTGTCAACATTTTATTCTGCCAGGATGCTGCTGTTGAGCCTGTGCTATTTTCCGAGTTCACACCACAGGCTTGGCCCTGGTTCTGTACCGTTGGGTGCTGACGCATTACACTCGCTTGCAGACAATCATGATGACAAAACCAGAGGTCCTCCACACCATGCTCGACAAGATGACCGATGCACTTATAAATTATTGCAAGTATCAAATCCAGTCGGGAGCTCAGATAGTGCAGATCTTTGACTCGTGGGCACATCATCTGTCCCCGCAGCAGTTTACAGAGTTTTCAATGCCATATGCACAACGGGTCATAGATGAGGTAAAAAAGGAGTACCCCACTGTGCCTCTAATCTTCCATGCTAATGGTGGTGTTGGCAAGCTTGATCGCATGCAAGGCTGTACAGCAGATGTGCTTGGGGTTGACTGGAACACAGACATCGCGGACGCAAGGAAGCTCATGCCATCTGCAGTGCTTCAAGGAAACGTGGACCCCATGGTGCTGTTTGGCACTGAGGATCAGATCCGCCAGGCCTTCGAAACGTGCTGTCAAGCTGCTGGCCCTCAGCGCCACATCCTGAATGTGGGGCATGGAGTTGTGCAAGGCACTCCAGAGGATAATGTGAAACTACTAGTGCAGCTTGCGCGAGAATCGTCTGTGCTTGCACATACAGTTTGACATTGCTGCGCATCAACATAGGTTTTCATCATGCTCTGCATCATGCATGCTGCAAGAGATATTGGCCTGACGAGATGGTTTGCCTAATTTTGCTTCAGGGTCTGAAGAGGCAGATATACGACCTACGCAGGATTTACATTTGCGCCATCAGACTGGCACTGTAACATACACATCCGAATCTGGCATCCAAAATGGTGTTCCTGTTACATGATCTGTTGTGATTCAACGGCCACTCCATGGTTGCCTAGGTGGGGCCGTGGGACACCTCATGAAATAGTGGAAACGATTCAACCCAATCTCTTCTCCGGGCCTGCGTCAGACCTCTCTATACTGCTTTTGACTGTCCCCAGTGATATCCCCCAGGTCTCTGCTCAAACACGTGCAGGGCCAAACCTGAATGTGAACACGCCGTTTCGCCAGGATCTCTACTGGAAACAGACTGCACAACATTGGAATTTCGCCAATGCATGGAAAGCGGTGTAGGAACATGGCTACTTGCTTTTGCGCTTAACAATTCACATTGCATCACCAATGCTCTCCGATCCATGCGAGCGAGTACAGGTAGCCAGATCTCCTTAAGCCATGTTGTAACACGACCCCGCAAGGCACAGGTTGCGCACTTTCTTGACCTCTGCTACTGCATTTGCACATAATGATTGCATGCATGGCGACGACGACCTGTTCGGGGGTATGATTCAATTGATCGATTTATCTGTGGTCGTCTGCACGTACAGCTTGGTCTCAATACGGACGTGTTCATGGCGACATCAAACAGCAATCTCATGATAGACACTGAGACTGTATTCGCAAGTTGTTCCTACACAGAAATTGTGTCTGCAAGTCTTCTTCACTCAGCGTCGGTACGTGCCGGCTCTCGTTGAACCATGGAACCCGCTGCACCTGCGCATGCTGGAATCTATCGCCTGTTGGCAGGTCAAGTTGAAGAAATCCGATCAATGGGCAGATGTTGCTATTCTGGATCCCCTTTGTCGACGTAACAATAGCCAGCATCGGAGAACTGATTACTTCACCAGATTGAATGCTGTAGTCAGATGTGCCAAACTTCACGAGGGAGTTGACGTGGCAAAAACATGGCAGAGGTTGGCATTTGTAACAAGAGATCTGTCTGATGCAAACGGTGTGCCATCGTGACTTGTACAGTGACTGGTTGCACTGAACAGATGCGAACGTGCTCGTGGGGGCACATTTTGCCTGTCTGAATTTTATGTAGGTGCCGCTATGGTGTTCGGTGACGCTGTAGGCATCACCCATTTCCATACTCTGGTTACCTATACATTGCAATGTTTGCAGTGCCGCTCGGAAGGACCGTGCTGGTGGTGCCGACCCAGGAAGCATTGGTAGCCGCCCTGACAGCGCTCATGGCTGACATTCACCTATGTGGACGGATGGCAATGCTTTGTACTAAAGCGTCTGAGCTGCTGCTGTCACAAGTGGGCCATTCGTTTTTTATGCCATTTGCCCTGACAGCTGCCTCAGTATGTTCCAACCTTAGGATCAGTGCCAGTAGCCACCTCATACAGTGCATCAACGTCTACAACAATTTTGCTCCAGCTGCAGCAACGCTGCCACGGAGGAAAGCAAACGAGGCCGAAGATTCCCTACGTCTACCAGAATCTCTAGGTGTGACCTGGGTGGGTGGCTTGCCTTGTATGGTTTGTCATACCTTTTCTGCTTCAGATGGGTTCCGGCAGCTTGGTGCACGCCTCTCTGCTCAGCACGATGTTGCCTACGGAACTGGCTCATTCACCACAGCTGTGGGAGGTGTGCCACTCATAGCAATGCGCTATCCTCGATTGATTTGTCAGATACTCAAGTACTGCTGGTAAGCTAACAAGCCATCCAACAGATATGGACCAAGCTGCAGGTCTGCGCACGATTGAATCAGAAATGGCAGCACGAGCAAGAGCTACAACGTACACATCTCTTCCTGTGTTTGAAGACATAGGTCATGCAAGGCGTGACCGCGATGAGAAGCCGATTTTATTCCACACCATGCCTGGATTTTCTCTTGGAGCCATGGCAACAGAGCTCACGATTGACAAGAGTACGGCCTCCAGCCCTACAACATTCATAGGCTTGGGTATCCCTGAGATTGGAGAGTCTAATGCAGCGATACCGGAGAACCTGAATGTCAGGTAAGGTGCCACTTTTCCTCGGCAGGTCACAAAGGTATGTGCCAACCCAGGTGACGTATCAACCTGTAATATTTCCTGGACTGTATGTGTGTATGATTACATCGCCGACTGTGCCTGCCATTGTACTGTTTGATGGCGGGCCGAAGAACAAGGTCAAAATGATTTGGGGTTCTCCAACGTCATCAAACTGGAGACTATATTCTGTTGCAGAAGAAAGAATCAAAGCAAGTGTTCGATGAATTCTCAAAGCTACATAGTGGGCAGAGTGGAAGGCACTTTGAAGCTCCAGTTGCAGGGCAACCACTCACCGGCGACCATCAGCACAGTGCACCTGCTCTGCAGGACCTTTGCTATTCACACGACCGCAGCAAACCGGACACTGGCGCTGCCAAGCCGCAAGTGCCTGAGTTCATGGCTATATTGATGCATGGCAGTCGGTCAAAATGATTAGTGATGAGGTCAAGGACAGTATGTACAGCAGAGGTCACAGTCTTGTGTCAGGTTTCCCTGAATGGCGTTGACCCCAGATGATCTTTAAGAGGCCAGGTGAGTTCATTGATCACAATGAGTTTGGTCAGCAACACAATGATTGCATTCCCTGTTGAAGTGCCTGGCGTAGTTACATCTGCTGTAACATGCACACACAGCAGCACTTGATGGAGCTGTATGTACTGAGTGCCTGCTTGGGGGCGAACTGAGGGACATTGCACTATTGATTGGTTGACCAACTGTCATGAGTGTCCTACCGTGAATAGGTTTGTCCAGGTACTGGACGAGTTCTCATGGATTGTATTCTGTCTTGGTGATTGAGCATGGCCTATCATGACCAAGTGCTGGTGACTTGGTATATGACATGCATAGCAGTTCCATTCAGCGATCAACCACATGTAACCTGACCAAGTGGTCACTAATGCTTTGTTAAATTTATGTCACAGCACGGAAGTTCGGACTGCAGCTGCATTCAAGTCTGGTTGGCATTGATCTCATGTAACACTTTTTCTTGTGTCATCACACATACCTACCATGCAGGTTTTGTTAGCAATCGCTACAGGGACCCCTTGATGATTACGCCGGGATTGACCTGCGATCATGGCGAGTTGGTCGATTGAAATCTGCGTGTTGACACTATGTCAGCATTGGTGCAAATCAGGTTGCTCTTTTGAGTCAAATCGGGAATACGAGTAGGGAAACAAGTATCTAGGCAGTCAGTAGAGCAACAGCCAAATTCGTTGGCATGCTTCCATGTAGCTGGCAGATGCCAGAACCTATATCAGTGCCACCATTGGTTTGAACATGACCATCCACCGCATGTATGCTGAAAGACAAATTGGTGAAAGCCGTCTGTCTAGGATCGGATCCAATCACAAGTATGGCCGGGTAATATTCACCATAACAAACAGGAATCCCTCGACTAAACACATGTTGCCCTGTCTGTGAGTGAGGTGGTTTTCGTCTCATCCGAGGAAGTTCACTGAAGCATGCCAAATAATCGAGCCATGAGTGAGGCAACAGCATTGACGTCCGCAAACCTGGTTTGCCTACCAGTCGCATCCTTGCCGCGTTTGCCTATGGTGTCCAGTCCCACGATCGCACCCATCACCACAGGACCGAGACAAAGTGTGAAATAAAAGGCAATCTCCAAACCTGCTTGCTGACGCAGACAAGGCTCATGAAATTTTTTATGGCATCATCAACAGGTGACGTGATGATGTACGTGTATCCGGTTTCGGTCATCTAAGTTTTGTTCATAATTTGTCGTTGAAAAGTTTTAACTTGAATGTAGCCGACGCAACTAAAGCATGAAAGTATACACTCACCATTTTGAGGGGTAGCTGAGCTGTGTGATCACTCAAGAATCACAAGATGATTTCACCGCGAATACAAGTCCGGGGTCGTAGATTTGCAATTAATCTTTCACAGAGAAGGAACATATTGGCTTATTCCACGCAATTCACATTTTGTACATCTTTTGTGGATGTGGAACAGTGCATGTTTACTCGGGCGCGTTGGCTGCTGGACACCCGTCAGCACAGTTCAGGCAAACTCGTCATTGGAATAGCTGGAACTCCAGGTATGTATTTAATTCAGACGATCCTCCAAATAATCTGAATGCATCCTGTTTTGTTTCTCATGCGCATGGTTGGTGTTGATCAGTATAAATTGGCCGTGTGTCCGGCTCGCTGCCCGTCTGAAGCAGAACGCGCATCGCACGTTTATACGCATGATTGTGAATTTGCGTGCAGGGAGTGGTAAAACAACCATGTCGGACCGCCTGGTAAAAAGGTGTGCACTCTCGTTGATCATATCAGGACTGTGCGAGTGCTGTGTTACAAATCTGTCGCTCCCTATTCGTGTTTGTGCCTTTTTGGCTGTGTTTACTGAAGTACAGCATGCCATGCCAACGCCATCGACGTATTGCTCCCAGTATAGGCTGAACGAGCAGCGGCAAGACATTGCAGTATCCATTCCCATGGATGGTGCGCTTTGATTGCTGGATCCAGCGTGCGCGATGTGCAGGCAGATAACGAGAGTATTGACTCAGATAGTTTGACAGCTGATGTTGGCCTTTTGCTGCAGGATTCCACTACTATCGTTGTGACTTGGACGCCATGCAAGATCCAGCTTATGCTCATGCGCACAGGGGAGCCGCTTTCACATTTAACGCCTCTGTATTTGTTGAATGCATCCGCCGACTCCATGACACAGCATGGCAAAATCAAAGCATACCATTCCCAGGATTTGATCATGGAGTAGGAGACCCAGTGCAAGAAGAAGTATGGGTGCAGCGAAGTCACAAACTAGTAGTTTGTGAAGGGCTGTATGTGTTGCGAGGTAAGCTGCTGATACGTTGTGCCAGGTATGAGCTGACTAGATAAGGTGATGGCCAAATGCTATCATATCGTGCAGACCAGAGTCCGTGGACAGATCTAGATGATATTTTTGTGGAATCGTGGCTGCTCCGGGCAAACTTTGAGTTGTCCATGGAAAATGTTGTCCAAAGGAAGATCAAGATGGGCGTTAAGGAGAAAGATGCACGGATGAAAGTTGCTTCAAACGATCGCCTGAATGCCAAAGAAGTTTATTCCATGTGTCGGACACCAGATTTTGTTCTTGACTACTCCAGGATACAAGGAGCGCACTCATAGATGGTAAGATGATTCTATTTTCTATATTTGGCACCAATGCCCCTCAAGCGAATTCACAGTTTCACATTGCCATGGTAGCCTTGATCGGATGCAAAGTGTAAATACCGGGTCAAGTATGTGTCGGTACCCTGTTTGCGTGGTTGATAATTGAAAGTACCACCATACCTTTTGAATTGCCATCGTAATTCTAGATTCGACAGGATTGCAGACTAGAATGCTGCCATTACCATTCGATTTGCAATCGCGAGCAATACCCCAAGAAACCGGATCCGTTGTATTCTATACAGTATCTTCCTCTGCAATGTGTTGGCACCGGAGGACGACTGAATCCAATGGGTTTTATGTTAAGGTTGCCGCTGCAAATGAGGATGCTGAATGCTGTACACTGCATCGTGTAAAATCTGCTGAACGACTAACACATTTGGAAACTCTAAAATCGTATATCAACGATACCTGAAGGCAGAAACTGACAGCAATGTCAAGGCAATTCCTGCGGCAAACCCTGCAGCTGCGCCTAACAGCACAGAAGTACTGCCTTGGGTTTTGCTAGCAATTGCATGCAGTTGCACCACTGCAGCTTCTAAAGAACTGTGCAGATTCTGTAGCACTACCAATTCTGCATTTTGATCCGTGCTTGGACCTTTATTTGGAACCCAAAACTCGGGATCCTTCACCCAAGACGGCCGCTGTGCCACACTGTCCATACTGTTTTGCCTTCTGGAGGAACGAGAGTTTGATCCGACTGCTTTTGGCGATCCCACACGAGTGCGAGCAGTCGAAGTTGTTGCCTTTCCTAAACCTGTGCGATCAAGCAAGTTTCCGCTGCTTCTGCGTGATCGCAGCACGTCTACGTCTCGTGGGGACGCCATCGCTGCCGCGTTAATCTCCAGGGACAGCTGGGATGCTGGAGCCCGTTGTTGCACAGCATGTGCCCCCTTACGCGGACTGTGGTTAGAACTGGTAAGAGCAGCCTCTGCCGGCGCTGATGCAGTCCAGCCTGTGATTGTCCGTTGTGGCTTTTGCGCCATGGCGGCGCTGAGGAGGGAATCATCCGTGCTGTGGCGGTGCGGCAGGGAGTTGAACATGAGCTTCCGTGCAGGTGATGCCCCAATCACATGGTCATCGATGATGACATCATCCCCGACGGTGAAGTGCTGCCTCGCCTTGTCTGTGATCTCTGCAAAATCTTGGGTGAGCTGCATCATTTGAACTTGCTCAATGTACGATCTTGGGACAAAGTTCTGGATTCCCAGTCGCCCACAAATGCTCATGATATCTGTCCTACAAAGCGCATCTGGTCAGCATAAGTTTTTAGTCATCCTCAAACATGTCCTCGAATTCAACCAGTTACCCCAATGACACGTTGTGCATACAGAGCACTTCGCAGACCTTTGTGAACCATCGGCAGTCTGATAGTGTTCGCATGAGTGTGACCGTAACACTTACCTGCGCTCACCTTGCACCTGGACAAAGCAGCCCAGCTTGTCGATGCGGTCCCACTTGATACAAACGTCCTTGCAGACAACCCGGAAGCTTGTGCGTGACATGATGGTCCCAATTGTATATCCCAAGGCCATTAGGCCTCCCAGAATCCGGACTGGCACCTCGAATGTCACTCTTGGGGAGACTATGAAGGGGTCGTTTAGAACATACTCAGCAAACATGAGGCTATAACGGCCTTCCTTGTTGCGCATGCGCAGCCATGACTGGCAACCTTGAAGGTCCTCGCCGGGTGGCAGAAGAAAGATGTCGTGTACTTCAATCTCGTTTTCCTACAGGTGAGCAGATTAACAACAAAGTCGATTGCCCACCACTGGACTAGAGCAACGATTCAAGGCGCAAAGTACCATAGACAGAGGTAACACACCCTAGAGATCTCCTCACTTGGGTACATATCTTTCAAAACATCATACGCCATGTCCACTGAACAGGTGTCATCCGTTTTCAGAATCTGGATGGGTTCTTTGAAACCAGCGAATGGATTAAAGTTGTTTGTGACCTTAATCTCTGCATTGTTAAGGTCTGGCTCAATGAAAGCTTTATACATCGGGAACACAGTTTCTGAAACCTGCTGAATGACCTCCCCAGCGGCCTGCCCCGACCGTTGGATGTCCCGCATTACCTACATTGCACGACTGCGTGATGTATATGCACGAAACCACTGCATATGTTGACCTGTGCTTCTGTACAGCTTGATACCAGTTGTTGCATAATGTACGTGTAATGTATTGAGCGCACCCGCTTCACAAGGTCAAAATGAACGCCTCCGGTGATTGCAATCTTCAGATCTAGCAACGACTCAATCCTTTGAGACAAAGCATAAATTCCTTCGATGATAATGACCCGAGACTCGGGGGCAGCGACATCCCTGTATCCCACTCGCTTGGATTGCTTGAAATCATAAATTGGCACCTTTGTGGACCTTCCTGATTGCAGATCCTTGATGTTCTGGTGTAGTTGAGGGAAGTCTATGATACGTGGATCATCAAAATTATTCTACACAAAAGTAATATCAGGGGACCTGTTCTAACACAATCCAAGTAGATCAAGAACACCAGCACAACGTGTCAGGTCACAACCCAGCATCTTGCACAATTTGCAAGAAGTCATATGCCTCGCACCTCCAGAACTTTGCTACCATCGTTGTACATATCCATTGACAATACCACAACATTGTTCATGACCTTTTTCAGTCTGGCTGTAAATGTTGTCTTTCCGCTTCCTGACGCACCTGCATTAAAGTTAATGACAAGTTGGCCAGTGTAACATTTCAAACACCACATGCAAGAACCACTATTACCTCTGATGTGCTGGCAGGGCACAGCATCCAGAAAGGTTGGTGAAGCACCTCCAACACCCACAAAAATGCATCCTTGGTTGTGTTGTACCAGCAGCTGCAAAGCTCTGACGCACACGTAAAAGCCCTTATCAAATCCTAGCGGTCTGGCAATCTGCTTGACGTGGTACCTGATGTCCCCGTTGCAGTGTACCTGCTCCCATGTCTGGCAAACTTGCGCTGGCACAAGCGATGTGCAACACGCGCGACCAATACAACATCTTCGAGACGATCACCTTCACAAGCTGAAGTTGTTCCTTCAGCAAGGCACCATTTGCATCATCATCGTGCGTGAGCACCGTTCGTTGACCCATCTGGACTGCCCAACACGACACTGTCACAGCTGCCGCACTTCTTGCTGAGAGTCACTACCCGGTAAAAACGAAGCAAGAAATGGCGCAAATGCCTTGTCAAACTGCTTTCTGGCTTGATGCAAGCAGGATGCGCCCTTTTTTGCGCCAACAAGCTGGATTCACCGAAGACACTAGCCAAGCCCGTCGCATGTCACACGCACTGCAAGCAGTGGTACGCTATAGAAACTAGAGTGTGGCCGTGAAGTTGTAGCACAGCGTCTGTGCAAGCATGATTACCTTTCTTGCATCGACTTGTCCGTGGCTGTGGCGGTGTGTCTACAAGCAAATTCCCACAATCCACGTGCCAGCGACCTGTGGTGCGCAGGAGGTACCGGCGCAACGCAGCCTTTTGCATACTTTTGAGGCGATTTGACGTCGTGAATGAGATGCATGGTTCTCTCGGCTTATTGCAAGCGGCTCAATGAGTGCAAGTTGGAGCGTTCACGATTGATCTTGGCGCTGACATCAAATCGAAACGAAGTTGTCATGTGATTACATGTTTTTGCCATATTTATTGCATACGTCAATTGAAGTCAAGAAGACACAATGAAGTTGGACGCAAACGCGCTCCGTTACTTGTCACGCGACGATTGGCGCGTGCTGACAGCCGTGGAGTTGGGCCAAAAGAACGTACGAAGCACCGCGGCAGCTGGCATGAGGCTTATATTATGAATCAACTTTACTCTTCTGTGTCATGCAGCACGAAATCGTCCCGACGCCTTTGATCGAAAGCATAGCCAAGCTCAAGTACGCCCGCCGCACATCAGTTCAAAACGCCGTCCCCATACAATATAAATAATACATTAGCATCGACGCATGGCCTTGCAGGCATGGTGGAGTGTCTAAAAGTCTTTCCACATGCTTGAAGCACAAACTGCTGCATCACGACGGCGCCAAATATGATGGGTACCGCCTGACAACTCTGGGATATGATTTCTTAGCAATTCATACGCTGACGATGCGTGGAGTCATTACTTCTGTTGGACGCCAGATCGGCGTTGGCAAGGAATCTGATCTGTTTGAGGTGAGCACCATCCTGCCCGTTTCTCGTGGGCCTCGCCCCGGTTGATGGATTTGAACCGCCCATCATGATCGTAACGTGCAGCTGCATGTTTTCCCAGAGGATGAAAAAGGATAGACCCAGTGGTCGAGCCATCCATATCCATGATGTGTAAAGCAAATTGAGAAGGATGAGCAGTAAATTCGCTGTTTTGGTGTCCCCTCCAGAACAACGGCGGCCGAAACAAGATTCATGCAACAAGTTTCATGCAACAAGTTCGATAGTGCATGTGTTATTGATGTTCATGACATATAGGTTGCCGCCGAGGATGGTACGGTGATGGCTCTGAAGTTACATCGGCTTGGACGAACATCTTTCAGAGCTGTCAAGTCTAAAAGAGACTACCTTCGCAAGGGCAACCACTACAGCTGGCTTTACCTGTCAAGGCTTGCAGCCATCAAAGAGTTTGCTTTCATGAAAGCACTGGGAGAACGTGGACTGCCAGTGCCTGCAGCTATTGATCACAATCGCCATGCTGTACTCATGCAGCTAATTGAAGGAGATCAACTTGCCCAGGTGCGGGGCGTTCAGACAGCACACCAGATACATACGTGGGATTTCTTGCTTGCTGGGCGGTTCAGTTGATGTATTGTTGGTCGGGCACTATGTGTCGTTATGCATGTTGACAATGACTCATGATATGGATTGTATACAACCTTCTAGTACACATGCGCATTGATCGATCTTATCTTTGACTGTTGAGCTGGCAGCCTCTCAGTGAATCTGCAATATAGCAAAGGATTGCAGGCGCTTCATGGCCATTGCCGCAAATGCAACAGCCTGCTAGGTCCCCCCACCTGGTGTATCAATTACGCTAGTGATGTGGCATGCACTGCAGGTTAAAGAGTTTGACGACCCAGGAGTAGTTTTTGAGGAAATGGTGCAAATCATGTGTGACATGGTTCGCGTGGGCCTGGTACACTGCGATTTCAATGAGTTCAATGTTATCATAGGTCCGCAAGACACATTGATTGCTATCGACTTCCCCCAAATGGTGTCTGTATCCCATTTAAATGCACGATGTTTATTCGAACGTGATTTACGCTGCATAATCCGTTTCTTTGAGAAGAAAATGGGATACCATGTGCCACCCGATGTGCTGCCAGTGTGGGATGAGTTACTGCAAGAAGCGGCGAAGTCGGACACTATCGATGTCATGCTTCACGCTTCAGGATTCAACCATGAGGATGGCGATGCAATCATTGATTCAAGTAGGCAACAACCTGGTCGAAACCAGCCAGCATTTGACAGGTCGTCTTACGAAGCCTCAAATGAAGCCTCAAGTGATGATGCGGAGTCTTCAATAGATATCAGCATAAAACGTGAACCGCACGTAAGAGAGGTCAGCAAGAATGAACATTGCGCGGGTGTAGAGGGGCTGTGTATACAGGATCCTGATAGCCCAGGTTCAGCCGCTTGGGTAGAGAAAAAGGAGGCTCAGCCATCAGACCTGTCACCCGCAAATGTGTCTGACCATCCCATTTGTACATGCGAAGATAGAACTCGACATGCACCTGCGCCTGTCGATACTGGACAGGAAAGTGATGGTTGCGTGGGCAGTGACTATGGGGATACGCTACGGGATAAGGTGTGATTGATGTCTGGAAGTCTTGCGACACAACTTATGCCCTAAGGGTGCAGATGAATGCATGGGGTGCACAGCTTTTGGATTATTGCTAGCACCAGTCTGTTGCGTATTGAAAGTGAGTACGTGATTCCATGTGCTGTTTGTGCAGGCGGGTAGACGCCACCATGTGGCTACATCACAGCAAGATGCACTGGCACAACTCCATCGCAAGGCCAAAGCTCAAGCCAAGCGGCAAGGTCAGATTAAGGCATCGCGGAATGTGGTGAAGCAAAAAGGACGAAAAAAGCATGCATTGCAGTCGCTCTTCTAGCGTTGCGGTTGTGCCAGATGTTTGTAACAATAATCGTGCCTTGGAGTGGACTTGATATGTGGCCAAGTATAAAACAGTGCTTGTTTGGGTACCAAGAACGTTTGTTTCTGTGGAATCGTGGTCACTGCAGTCTTGTCATAAATGAAAATGCATCGATACAGAAATCATTCGTCTGAGGAGCCTGATCCTCTGATCTGTAAATAAAGTGATTTTTATTAAGAGCATGTAAGAAAATTGAGTAAATAAATCCCACCCGAAAGGGCCTGAATCCCTGATCTTCACGTGGGCGTACACAGTCCCAGAAGTGTCCAGCAAAAACTACAAACCTCGTCTGGGTAACTGGACAACTGCTCTCTCGGCATTGCAACGGAGGTGCGTGCCAGTCAGACGTGCACGAGCTGGTACATGTTGGGACACGAAAGTGCCCTTCACACGCACAGGAGCTGGCGTAGGGCTGTTTTCCATGCATGTGGGGGTGGCAGGCAACGCGGCGTGTACTGCTGGGCACACGGTTGCAACCATGGCCGTGGCTACTAGCACATTTGGATAATAGCATCTACATGGATAAACGAAGACAGCGCTACGACGTCGTCCGCGTGATAAGCCAGCGTGTCTTCATGGATCCCACCAGTGATCAAACATCCATGCATCGATATGCGGAGTTTTGTCTTGCTGCATGCAATGGTGGCATAGACCTGCTCTGTTCCGGCCGTGCAAAATCGATCTATTGCCGCGTATAGGAATACACCAAATCGCACTGATGCAGGACGACTGCGTCATACCATTAAAGCAGAATGCCAGCGAACAGCAGTCAGCAGCGGCGAACCATGCAGCCGTTCGAGAGTTTGCCAGGAAATACGCGGAACAAATTGGCGTGCGACCCAGCCGGCTGAGCACGGGTCTGGTGCAGCGCAATGTCGCCACCGAATGCAGCATCAAGCTGCGAAAAGTCGGGTACAAACGAGATGAAATTCACGTTTACCTCAAGCCAATTGATAGTAGCTGTGGCTCTCCCATGAGTAGGGCAAATCCAAAGCTGGAGGCGCTGAACAAGTTCAATCGCGTGGCGCTGCGGGAGAGCCCTGTTGAATCCGCCACTGTCACCATCAGTAAAAGAAACGGCGTTGCTTCTACCATGCCATTGATCCTACCCCCGTCTCACCCGCTTGGCGATCCAAACACAGGGGTGGAACTGGTTTATACGATTGCGTCTGCAAGGCAAGAGAAAGATCTGGTAGCAACCAGGTCAGCCACACGCATCAACTCTGTACAGGGTGTCTATAGTATACGACTCACTGGCTATCCACATCTGCGTTATTCCTACTATACAACATGCCTTGCAGATATGCTGATGTGGACACCTGCTCAGGATTGCTATCTGTAGAGGACACGCAGTCCAATATGGAGAACGTAAAACGGCAATTTACCTTAAAGATGCGCCAGCAGGCGCCAGCTAGTTTTGCTCGAGCTGAAATCAACCAGGTGGAGACTGGACTATTTACATCTCCCAAAATCGTGTTCCTCCTTTTTGCTTACGTTGTTGTTGGATAGCCGCAGGATACCATCGCCCGTCTTGAACGTCGGAACATGTGTGGACTACCCAAAACCAAGAAGGGACGGCAAGCGCAATTACAGATCGCTGTGGTTCCACCTCCCCATGTAGGCCACCGGTCAGCGCCTGTCCCCGCAGTGGTGATACGGCATAGGAAATCTGTCCGCAGGCTGTCTCTTGGTGCCAGGTGTAGCCAAATGCTTGTCGGCAAGACGCTTAGACCTACAGAGCTTGATGATGAGGTATATGCACTAAGCTCTGCGACCAGCGCACTGCACACCATGGAGAACATCGGTAAAACAGCGTCTGGTGAACATAACTCGCACAGGTACGCTGGTGGTTGGTAACTGGTCAGGCATGTGGGACATGATGTTTATCTCCTTCATGCTTGCAGATCTAACACACGACTGCCCTGGATGGAAGCAATGGGACATGTGCAGCAACTTGGTGTGCATTGGGTTGCAGAAATTATGGAGGAGATATCAAAGCCTCCCAAGTACACCGCTGAGGCTGTGCTCAGTATTTTGGAGAAGTTTGAGCTCGGCCTGCAACGTTGGTACGATGGTGTGCAGCTGACCTAGTAAAATCTAATGCAAATTTAAGCATTGTGGGATCCAACACTGAACAGTTGCACCGAATCCTTCGGTATCATCGAGTGTTTGCGTGTGTGATTGTAGGCGAGGGTGAGTCGCAGTGCGGACTCAGCAGGGAAGAACTCTGCTCTGCTTGCGAGATGCTAGCAAGTGACACTTTTATGTGCCTGATCTACTCCACGTTGCTCTACTTCTTCGATGAGCACATTGCTACGTCTCGGTATTTCTCAGTCAAGCTGATTCCCAGATCCAACTTCACTGCTTGGGTGGCATCACGTGCGGCGCAGTTAGATTTTGCTTGGTCGAGCATTAGCAAGGATGCTCCGCACGTCTTTGAGTGGTCTTCAAGGCAGTACATTCAGCAGAGGTGAGGCTCAGGCAATACTGCCTGGGACGTGCTGTACTGTTGGTGATCTGGTACCCAGCTGTTGGTGTGCGTGAGCTGTTCCAAACATCACTTCTACAGGCAAGAGGCACGGTTTCACATGATTCAACACACATTCAAGAACTTGAAAGATGCCCTGGCAAAGTCTCCACAGACCGGAATATCATTCTCCATTCCAGCTCTGGTCATGGCCTTGCGATTCACGGTAAACCGCGCAACGGTTCACATGTACCCTCGATGGCTGCAAACTACAGAGGGAGCATCAGCTATCAAGGAACTGGACCAGGTGCTTCTTGGAACTTGCTGCCCGTGCATGGACAGTGGCCGCACTCTCAGCTGTGGAGAAGGATCAAGCCAGATGCTTAAACGGTGTTCATGTTCAGACTGTGACCGGCTGGCTGGATCCACATGGCTACTTCTCCTCGCTGCCAGTGATCCAGGATGATACAATCAGCAAAGAACGTGGCCGAGCACTTCCTCTAACTCGAAAAGCTCGCATGCACTTTAATGATGTGTCCCCTCACGTGGCCGCGGTTGTTGGCAGCCCGCAGAGTCATGGGGCTAGGCGAGTCATGTACCAGAGACACAAGTGCGGTCTGCTTGGGAACGGTGTCAGGGTGACCGGTGCAGTCAGACTGCTTGCACACTCTTCATTGGGTATAGCTGTAGGGTCACCAGTGCCCAGTCAAGATTCGAGCATGTCAAAAGCTGCAGTCATCGCGTGTGGCCAGTCCTTTCCAAAATACATCTGTCACAAGATACTCGCTTGAAGATGGCTGGTGTCTGTAAACTCCCTAATCAACGATAACGGCGCATGGACCCATATCTTGGTGTTGCGGAGTCGCTCCGGCACAGGAACACGGCTAGGATTACACTGCCATTCGATCAATGTATTGGACCCAGCATGTGTGCTCAAACAAGACTGGCAGCCTGATGCATATCAGAATGGAGTCAGTGATGTAAGCTCTAGAATCGTGGCGCACTCCTTGCTGCATACTGGTCTACTTTGCTTGGGGGTATGAGGTTTAGCTGACTGTGGGGGTTTGAGAAGGCAGCCGCTGGGACAAGAGGTGTCAACCCAGTCCGATGCATGTAGTGTCCGTGCGCTGGCAGCACAGGCATGAGCCACCGCCGCACTCTGAATGCCGGCAAAGTTGGGCAAGATCATGTGTTGCCAAGCTAAGTCGCAACTCCTTGTGCAAGAATATTACACCAAACCTCTGCTTCCTCTGCCCGATCATTTCCTGCTCAGTCGATAGTTTCTCAGCATGCTACGATGCAATCAGCACAAGACATGTTAAGGAATAATGTCATGTAGAACCGGATCCTCCTCGAGTCGAGATGTGCTTGCTGCTGCAGTGCCATGATGTTAAGGCCGGAAGTTTCGGGAGCTTTCGAGCACTGCTGTGATGGTCAAGATGGTGCAGATAGTACACTGGAGCTTGCCCAAGCTGTTTGTCCGGAACCATCCTCGTGTGAACGTTTGACGACTCAGATTTGAACATCAGTTCAGGACTGGATAGCAGGTTCCAAAACTACTGAAATGTAGCGTTTGCAAGGTGAAGAAGAGCCAGGACTGACAGAAACGCAAAATTACATTCAGCAGGCTGCATCGCCAAGTTACATATTGTCCTGTGACCTAGCTCTGCTTGGTATGCTTTTTCCTTGACACTTTACGTATGATCATTGACACAAGCTTGTGCGTCCAGAACCAGCTGACAAGGGTAATGCCCACTCCACCTGCCTTTACCACCCATGGTGTCGTCTCCGAGATCATTGTCCAGTAAACGACAAATAAACCCAGAACATTACGGCACAGCAGAAATACGACTGCAAACAAGACATCATTCACTTGTGCAAATGACCTGTCACTCCAGCCAAGCTCACGGAAAACAAATCGCATATGCATGAATGGTGTTGACGCCTCCATCAACATCAGGCACATAAGCAGTTCATGTCCAGACATACGCTGGAAAACACCCACATATAGCCCAGCTATTGTTGTCACATGGTGAAACAACGTAGCAACATCCACTCCAGTTGTACACAGTTCTATTGCTAGACAACAAAACATGTCATATACAAAGTAACCCGTACTCAGCTTCAAAACAGCAAGCTGCTCATCTGTGGTCGGGGTGCCAACTTTGTCTTTCCACGAGGAGACGTCCAGCACGAAGTATGGAAGGGACCCACAGACCAATGCATGTACCAGCGAAACCAGCCTGTTGCAGGTGTCCGCCGAAAACTTTCTGAAAAGCAGATGCCGCACGCATAGGTATAGCAGTAGCCATGAAAAGGACAGCACTACCACGTGCTGCACGTCCTCCGCCAGCTGCTGTTGGTCTTCTGATAGTTTGTTCAGGAAGGATGCCATGACCAGGTGCTCGCTGCAGTAGGGGACTCCAGCTATTGTCAGCCAATTTGGTCAATGGAACTCGCGAGACACAGGTCGCGTGGTTATAGCGCACGGGCCCATATAGGTGAGGCTTGCACGCGCACACACACGAACAACTCGAAGACTCTATGAAGTGCAAGTGGTTGGGTAAGTAAAGTACCTCGTTTCTGTAACAGACCCCGATGGGTCAATATCTGCGCAGTAGTTCGCCACCTGAAGTCCATGTCGGGCCATGTTCCATAGGAGGAGCCTGGCGTATACCTTTATGCATGAATCTGGCCCTGCTCGCAGGAACCTCCGCACGGCTGGCCCTGCCACAAACGGACTATATGTTCACTTTCAAAACTACTCTGGCGTGTATTGCCTCTGCGACGTTCAATTAAAGCAGCGCCGAACCGACCGATTAGGAGATTCAGCGGCGATGCCCCATACAAGCAAGCCAGCGCTGGCTCTGACTCGTAACTACCTGAAATTTATTCATGTAAGCCTTGCCAGTAGGGCCAGAACTGCGCTGCCCTGGTCCAGCAGCGTCAGCCTGCGTAGGTGAAACTTTTGCCTGGCGCTGCTCCACCGAGGCACGTAAGGTCTCCATTGCGTGCACATTATCGTAACATATGTTTATTGCCTCTGTGCTGTCAGGGATGGTGCTTTGGTGGTCCTGCCGTCCACGGCCAGTTAAGTCGTCCATCCACTTGTCGTGAATGTGCTAAAGACGTCGATCTTGTGACCACCATTGACGCTGGAGCAATTCAATATGGTAAGACTATTCGCGAACCGGGCCGGAGTCGTGGTTTCCGCAGACCACCTTACACAGCCGCTGCTGTACATCGATGCTGTGTCCCATCTTGGCACTGCTTCGGTCCAAGTCACTCCCCGGTGCCAACGCTCGGAGCCAAAGCATATATGTACACAATAGTGCTGTGTGGCTTTGCCTGCCTATTGCCTCGTCCATGATGGTGGACAGGCAAATGTGACAATTGTGGGAATGAAGTGCGACTGTCCCATGTCCAACATGCACCGGCCAGGCTGACTTGATACATTAAAGGGCTTGGCAGCTTGCCCTAACCTAGCGGTGCTATCATCTGCGCCTCAATAGTTGGCCTCCACAGTGGGCCAGACTGCATTATCGCTTACGTGCCGGTTCGCACGGTCTGCCTGGAGATCCATTGACTGCAACGCTTAATAAACTTAATAAAGAATGTGACCTTGACGAATGTCTCAAACAATGTGCAGGCCTTGGATCCTTGCACGCTGCTCAGCTCTAGATCTACTCTGGCACACGATGATGTCTGGGCCTGGAAAATGCACACCTGATTTGCTTTGGATCCCATTGACCATGAGCGGAAATACGGCCTAATCCACAAAATAACAGCCGTCAGCTAGTGGTATGTCTATTCTATTCCAGCCGTGTCGAGCGCTCCTGGTCATGACCCGTTGTCAGAAGAACGCAATGTTGTGATACAGCCAAGTGATGTATGCATGACATGCACGCTGACTCAGCGGTCAGTCCGGGTTGTGCACATGCTTGGCTATGGCCATGGGGTGCATCCAGGGGTCGCTGACAGGGACGCTGAGGAGATCCGAATAGATCTTGTGAGTGATCTTGTAGGATCTGCAGACATGATTGACCGAAATGTGTAGTGATATAAGCGAAGGTCAACATGTTGTATCTACTCTTTCTGACTAAGATCTGCATTCTGTTGTAACTCATAGGCGGGTTCTGCCCGTAGGCATCTGGTCAGATTACATACACGCAGGGAGACAGCGTAGCATACCTTGCTTTAGGGTGGAGGCAAGGTTGTGCA
>JAUMHO010000010.1:256948-295733 GCA_032360965.1 Ulva armoricana
AACGAACTACAGGGTGCCGACATATCGCGGGACCGAATTAACGAGCCGGATTTGGTAGAGGCTGGTTTGTGCAAGCCTTTTTGGAACGAATTAGGATGAAAACCGAATTAACGAGCAGCGAATTCACGAAGGGGGACTGTAGGTGAGGATCACCGAATGATCCTAGATTAGGCGTGTGTACACTACAGCACCTGATGTTGTAGTCCTGTTGTGTGCAGTGTTACAAAGATTAGAAGGTGATCCGGACAACAATGCATTTTTGCAATAGCAGATTTGTGCAATCCAACCTGTCGGTACCTGGCTATTTAGAAGTGATCTGTTGTACAATCCACGTCATTCCATGATCAAGACCGATCCCGTCCTTTGCAGAGCATCCTGTATGGAATTCCTTTGCATGTTATGAGATCCAAATCAGTTGTGACCACTGTTGAGTTCAACTCACCACCTACGCAATCACCTGCACACAGAATGTACACAGATACAGCACCTTCAATTTGCCATGCACGAGTACGGAGCGAGAATAAGGACAGTCCGTCCGCAATTTCGCTTGGCTCCAATGATCCAGAAAGGTCTTGCTTATTAGCGAACACAAGCAATGGTACACTCTTCAATTGTGTCTCCTGTATGCACGTTTCCTACCAGTACCCGGCAGGCCAGAATCTGAAAAGGTGCTGTTCATGCTTCTCCATACCTCAAGCAGAAGATCGAGCTCGTTTGCAGCTTCTTCCAGTCTTTTCCGATCAAATGAGTCTACAACGTATATCAGTACATCTGTGTGTTGAAAGTAATTTCGCCTGTGGAAACAATAACCTGTCCTCAGAGCTTCAGTCGGACTGTGATTATTGGAGACTCGACCACATGCCAGCTCAGCACTCCCCGGGCGTTATGATTTAAGATCATACCACCAAGGCCGAATCGCCTTTTGTCCACCAATGTCCCATACATCAAGCCGAACGCCATCTTTCTGAAGAGTCTTGACATTGAACCCCTGGGTTGGCGTGACAGTGTGTATATCTTCGTTAGACAGTGCTTTGATAATAGTTGTTTTGCCACTATTATCCAATCCAAGGACCAGCAGTCTGGCCTACATGAGTCCAAAAGTGTACAGTGTGGCTGTATCCGAGTGCTGTGTCTCTGACACCATGACGTAGCAGCGATTAAGTGTCCGCATATCTCCAATGTGCGGCGTTACCATGCACACTGGTGGAGCATTTTCGTTGCATTGCTTTCAAGCACATTGAGACGGTCATCGTCCTTGGAACAACGTAACCACTGACACTGCCGACAGGAGTAAGTCACACCTCATTAGTGCCCTTACGCAGCTTCCTGAGTAGGCTAAATAAACCCTGCAGACACCAGCACCGAGTTCAGGTTCTTGCTCTTCTGGTGCGTCACATCGGGCAGTTTGACATTGCACCATGCGATGATGGCCAACAGTAAGCTTTCCCAACGACTGAAATTCAATATGCTACTGGCGATTTGGTGTTGTAGATCCTCCACTTGTTCAGTCCTACGTCACTTGTTCCGTTCTACGTTCCAGCCAGGGACACGCTGCCAGGTGAAAATCGTGGCAAGTTACGCGATTGTACAAATTCACAGCGTTGGTTGCTGTAGCCCCCGTCGTTATTGCGTGTATGATTTTCCGATGCCCCAGTTTGCGCGCTGATGCGCATAAGCCAAGCCTAACGATCGCTCGCTTGAAACGAATCTTCTCGCATGTTCTCTGATTCATGATCATTGCGCACCTCCGCTACCAAACATCGAGTACAATTATGACCAGCCTCAATCTAAGCGGTGACTCCGACAGATAAAATTCCCTGGCGCTGTTTGTCCTACCCGCCACGCTGGCGGTGCGATTTGTGAGGTTGTACTGGGACAAATGATGGAACCCCTCTCGCTCATGCATGATGGACCAGACACAAGTCAAGATCTGACGAACGGGGACCACGGTATTGCCAACAGCTGTCTCACGGGAACTCACCGTCGCAGTCATGCTTCAGGCAAACATAACTAGGGGCTCTCGTGACACGGACCGACCAATTCAGAACGGACACGTGTAGGCCAGAGGTCGGAAGGTGAGCGGCAACCACCCTACCTGGTGTGGATTCTGTGTAGCCTACACGCCTGTAGTGCAATCTATAACATGGACATGCAAGCATGCAGCTTGGTTGGCACAGTAATCTCATTGAGGCAAATTTTGTGTTGCATGTAGATGGCCAAGGTGGCGTGGGAGAACTAAGACATGTACACATATCTAGACTGCACAAGCCTCTGTAGCAATGACATAGTCATTGTGCCTGGAACATCCAACAAGTGAAACTGTGCCAAGATACTCATTGTAGGCTGTGCACACTCGTCAGCTTCCTGAGCTGTTCATATGTCAACCATAGTATGACGTTGTACGATCCCACTCGTAGTACATTTGGTCCGAATCCTTGGTAAAATGCCAGTACACCTTCACGCCTGGCAATCTTGAGCACTTCTTCAAGCGTGCTCCGCTGAGCTGCTGACACTTTCTTCGCAGCCATCATCCGGGTTGCTACGACATCAAAGGGATTTGATAGCAGCGTTGACAACAAGCCAGCACACATGCCTGCAATGTATCACACCGTCATGGGAAATAGTATATAGGTATGCATACACAGTGCTCTGCAACGCAATTGCAATGTCAGATGTGATCAAGCAGTGGGCATGCGTATGCCAGAGCTACACAAAACTGCTCTTGGCACAATTCACACCTGCAGTGAGGTGCACTGGAACCCCGTCCTGAGCTCCAGCTTCCAACAACATATTCTTTGTCACATCATAACACGCAATCTCTGTTGCGCCTTGCACGCAGCTGCATGCAAAATTGGCCCAGAAGCCGCGGTACAACCCCAGCAGCCCCTCTTCCTTGACTATAACGTAGTATGCACGTCGCGCGTTCTGCAGTGGCACCCCTGTCACTGTCCTGGGGCCAGGAACAAGTGCATTGGTGTCTAGATGAGCCTGATGCCCGGGATGCCCTGCCAATAAGCGCTTGAATGACCCCAGTTGTACAGAGTTGACATGGGCCTGAGCACTCCTCGTGCACTTGTGGTTCTGCGACGGTGACGCCACATGCATGTGTTGCACTGGCTGGGGCATCGGGGATGTCCTTGACTTCTGCTCTGTGCGTCCCGCGAGCAGACTCTCGCATGCTCTGGCACTGTCAGGGGGACCGAACGGACGTGTGTGATACGACGATCGGTTAGTGTCCAAACCTGGGGCAGTTGGTTTGGAGGAGCCACTAGACGGCGCCGGCTCACTTCCCGCAGCACGGTTCGCAAACATGGCAGGCCTGGTCTGCGTAGATGCAGTGATAGGAGAGGCAGCAAAATGTAGGGGGTCTACCGGGTGTGTCTGACGCCATGCGATGTACTTAGTCTGAACGAGATCGGCTGGATTCGCCACAGCAATGCCGATGCCAGTTGTCACACCTGCATATGTGTTCAACGCAGAATGCAGACCATTCGTCGTTGCAGATCGCCTGTCAACACGCATGGATGTCATCACAGGTGCTGTGGTCGAATGCATCCGTGCATCATGCGTGTGTTTTAAGACAAATAGAACAATGGAACAACACAAAGCAGCTTCCTGGGCAGTTTGTCGTGGAGTGACGCAGAGAGGCTTATGAATCCATGCAGCTGTGTAGAACCAGCATGGGCGACGACAAGAAAGGCAGCAGATTAATA
Organism: Ulva armoricana; assembly: GCA_032360965.1. Classification (NCBI taxonomy): domain Eukaryota; kingdom Viridiplantae; phylum Chlorophyta; class Ulvophyceae; order Ulvales; family Ulvaceae; genus Ulva; species Ulva armoricana. The sequence continues at coordinate 260,662 of JAUMHO010000010.1, forward strand.
GCCCCAGCCTATCTGGGACCGTGAGTCTGCCAGAATATATACCTGCGTACATGATCTTTTCAGGTATTGATATTCCGGCTTCTCCCGTTATGCTTGTCAAGTGGTCATACAAGCCCAGCCTCAGCCCAGTGTACAGGATCTGCTTGTGCATGCCAGCTTCAAGCCCCTGCACATGGCCATTTGTGTCTTGAACAACCTTCAGATCATCCTATATTATACCCATTCAACTCGTGTGTTGACTCACACCCCACATGTTGGCACCAAGCAGTAGGGGAAAAAAGGCTGAAACCGACATTCTGAACTTCAAGGTGTGGGCTAAGACCTGCAAACAGAACTAGCGACCACAGTACACAGCGTAAGGGTAGGTGCAGGAAAATGCACCATCATCATCGTGTGTGCATTCCCAGACTCTAGCACAGAGCATCTGTGCCAGCTGTTGAGGGGCACACTTGCCAGCCTGTGATACAGCAGAAGTTTGGGCTAGATTCAACATGCTCGCCTGATGGAATGAAGCAAAGCTAGTTGATTCGATATGATGCATGCCAGCTACATTCGTGGAACGCAGGTCGATGGCGTTCGGACCTTAAATAGGCTGAACCACTTTTCCTGGCGCACGATGCTTTGGAAAGCATCCACCATGCCTGTATAGCGTGGACTGCGTAGCGGATCCTTGTTGTTTTTCTGGAGTTGAAGGCGCATCTGCACCACATGCAGATGACATCAGGGGCGTAGTGTGTGGACTCAAGAACATCGCTGATACGATAAGAAGCGTTCAGGCCAATTCATTGCACGCCAAAACCATCTAACTGACGGCTGGTAAAAAATCTCAAATGGCCAACAGGGCATCCTACCTTGGTAACCTCAAGCGGAAGCGTTGTAGCCTCAGCAATGCATGATGCCAAAGCTCCATTACCAAACATATACAAGTGCCCCCTGACATTGCGTGCCGATCGTTCCGGTGCAGGCTCTGCCATGTTGATTGTGTGTGTTATCCGCTGTTGGCTGTGCACATGGTACTGAGCATTCACATAAAGTTTGAATGCGTCAGTCCAGACACAGACTAAATAATACACCAGCTAACTCGTCGAATGTGTAGCGTGGGGAGCTTCAGCTTCACATGCCTGGAACAACAGCCATGTTGGGACAGGCACGCCTGATTTATGAGGAACTTCCGGATGAGCACGCTAATGCAGGCACAACGTCGCAGCTGGAGCTTCGTCAGGAGACTTCACACCACACGAGCTGTACATTCTGTTTAGCGTTGATGATTCTGGAAACGTGGGTAACCAGTGATGTCATATCTAAAGGACACACATTGACGTTCCACACGACTTCCGCCACACAAACGCAGATATATAGAAACGCAAATTCACATGCCGTCCTTTCGTTTGTGATTGCACCCACCGGCGAGGTGGACAGCAGCGCGGATGTCAGCATGAGCACATGGGAGCACGTCAAGCCACATCCGTGTGGCACACTCCGACAGACCGAAACAGGTTCAACAAACCCGGGAAACGATAAATTCAAATACGTAATGTTGAAGTCATCGGACTGAGTGCCGGTTGATCTGGTTCATTGAACGTGTTACTCACCGTGGGTTGATCAACGTGCATGCTGGTTGCGGCGTTGCGCACCAGCACCTGTGTATCCTATACTCAGCAAGGATATGGTGGCCGTTGATGTTTTAGAAAAAGTGGAGGAGGGCCAAATCTCCGACGATGAAGACGTTGCTCGAAAGGGCCAGCTTGAAGGCACACGATCACAGCGCAAACCAGAGGAGCGAGTAACCGCAACAGATAGAGACAAAAGATCCAACAACGACACTGCATCTGCTGAACATCGCGATAAGGCCAGAGAAAATAGGCGCCGCGACGAGGAGTCGCGCACGAACGTAGCAGCGAGGGACCGACGCGTTCGGGAGGTGTCGCGCTCTCCTTCCCGTTTGGATGCAGACAGGGACTCCAAACGGCGTAGAACTGATGACCTGCACGGCGCGCGTGAATCCAGACATGGCGATCGGAGAGAACGTGATCGACGGCATGGCGCAGATGCAGGCCGCGATCGCCACGCAACCAACCATCGCGAACGTGAGCGTGACCGAGATCGTGGCAAGGAGCGTGATGGCGCGCGTGATCGGGATTACGACCGTGGAGACCGTTCTGCATGGCGCGACCGGGGTGAACGGCAGCGTGAGCACGCCCGATCACCGTGGTCCACCGAACGCCCGGAGGACCGGTCGGGCAAATCTTACGCCAGAACTCCACGCGATGACTCGAAACGTTGGGATGGCCGAGGGTTAAGCCCCGGATCGGACAGACCCGATCACAATGACGGCTCTGGTCCAGATGCTCCATTTAACTCGCATGCACCAAACACAAATGGCAGTGCTGCCGCTCCCACGGCAGCTGCCGCACCCATGGCATTGGAAGAGGTGCTGAAATGGAAAAAGGAAGCTGAGGAAGAGGCTGCAAAACCCAAGTTCATGTCGAAGAAAGAGCGCGAGCGTCTGGCTCTGGAAAGGTTTGCTTTATGAACGCTCTCCAGTACGTGAGTACTTATGCGTACGTACGTGGGCGGCTTGAACATACAGCTGCCGTGTTCATAGGTTCTCCACCAAAAAGACGTGGTAGTGACTTGCAGGCAAATTGTGCAGGAATAAGCAGCGCGCACAGGCCTACACGGCTCAAGTGGATGCAGTTCGGGCGGCCCTGCAGCAAGGTTCCGCGCCAGCGCCGGCTGAGGCCAGCCGTGTGCAGAATGACAAGCACGAGAGCAAGGAGCACCAGAAGGAGCTGGCAGTCATCCGGCAGCAGTACCTGGGCACACAGAAGACCAAGAGGCGGGTCGCCAAGGCCTCAGACAAATTCAGGTAGCACCATCTGCCCAGGGCCTCTCTGCGTTCCCACAGTGGTCCTGCAATGTGTGCATCGTTAGATGTATGTTTGACATGCCCCTGCTGCAAAAGCAAGCCTGCGGGACATCCCCATCCTGCGCGTCCGTGATCTTTTATACAAACACTTGCTGTGTCCGACGCTTTATCCCTCTTGTTGAGTTATCTGTTTGTGATGTCGTGGCTCCTGACTAGTAGATGGGTCTATCATGCCGGTTTGTGCATGTGGCGTGCATGTGCCCTCGGGATTGTCATTGTGGCTTAGGACCCAAGCAGCTGGCTGTATCTATGGCGCTCATGCATGCGCTGCGACATGTGTGGTGCATGTCCTGTGCAGGTTCAACTTTGACTGGGAGGCATCAGAGGATACGCACGAGGCGCGACTCCACGAGGGGTCTGTGCTGTTTGGCCGTGGCACCCTGGCCGGCATCGATCGCAGAGCGCAGCGGGAGGATGCGGCGAAGAGGGAGCAGCAGCTGCTATCAGACATGAGGCGCGCCCGCGGCGACCGCACGACGGCCGCTGACATCAAGGCCGACATGGCCCGAGCCAGCCGTGCATCTCATATTGACGATGACCCGGTGCACCCCCACCATGTCCTGCGCCGTTGCATATGGCGCAATGCAAGCCATATTGCGCCAGCAGCAGGTTTTAGTCTTACGTGTGCCGTGTGTATGTGTCTACAAATTTTTTTTTTAAGGAGCGCAGTGGTTCTTGCTTGGCGGCTGTTTGTCACAAGGATTGCGACTCGGGTTAAATGTTCATTGCACACCCGAAATTATACATTGTTCCAGCATGCAGCGCACTGCCACATGCACACTCATGCTCATGTTTTTATATTATGCCTGTGGTCACGGTGTGCTGATACCCGTGCGGGGGGGACGCAGGTGCTGAAGGAGAAGCACTGGAGTGAAAAGGCGCGAGAGGACATGACGGCGCGCGACTGGCGCATCTTCCGTGAGGACCACCGCATCGCATACAAGAACGCTGGCCAGAATGCACCGATGCCGTTCCGTAGCTGGGATGAAATGCCACTGCCCAGCGAACTGCGGCGCGCGATTGATGACCTCGGATACACCAAGCCCTCGCCCATCCAGATGGCGAGCATCCCTTTTGGCATCCGCCAAAGAGACGTCATCGGCATCGCCGAGACCGGCTCGGGCAAGACCGCTGCGTTCGTGCTACCGATGCTTATGTACATCATGAACCAGCCCGTCATGACGGATGCCATTGCCGCAGACGGGCCGTATGCTCTCATCCTTGCGCCCACCCGTGAACTCGCGCAGCAGATTGAGGAGGAGACAAACGGCCTCGCCAAGCACACCGGTAAATCCCCCTGGCTACCTGCCCGGCAAACATGTGTGCATAATTCCGCCTGTGCTTCTCATCGCTGCAATTTTCAGTTCATGCGTCGTGGTTTTGTGCCGATCGTTGCCACGACGATGCTCGTCTGTGTGTTGCTGCTGTCATGAAGGAGAATTGCATTCATACTACGCAGGCTCTGACAGTGGTTGTTGTTCAGCGTACCGCACGGTGTGCATCGTTGGAGGCGCAGCATACGATGCTCAGATCGGTCAACTGCGGCGCGGCGCAGAGATCGTTGTTGCGACGCCGGGCCGCCTAGGCGACTGCCTCCGGCGCACGTATGCCGTGCTGAACCAGTGCGCGTACGTTGTCTTGGATGAGGCAGATCGCATGATCGACCTTGGGTTTGAGCCCCAGGTCATGGATGTGCTTGCAGCGATGCCGTCAACAAACATGAAGCCTATGGAGGAGGAGAACGAGGCCCCACGAGGCGGTGGCGATCAGCAGTACCGAACGACGTACATGTTCTCTGCGACGATGCCACCTGCTGTTGAGCGCATCGCCAAGCGCTACCTGCGGCGGCCGGTGGCCGTGACTGTAGGGTCTGCCGGCCGCGCAACAGACAGCGTGACGCAACGTGTTGAGTGGACGGACAAGAAACAGAAGCCCAATGCGCTCCTGCAGGCGCTCAACACTTTCCAGCATGAAGTCGAGATGCAGGCCGCTTCCGAAAATGATGGGTTCAAGATTATCGTGTTTGTGAACAACAGGGTATGGCATCTCTTAGCTACCCCTGTCAGCATGAGCCTATTCAGCATACGGCTGTGCATGTGTGGAGGTATGGACCGGCCTGGGTTCGACTGCCGCGCTTTGTGGCCTGTTCTGACACCCAGTGTGCCGTTTCACTGCTTTTCTATGAGCCAGGGGGCTCGCCATTGGCGTGCTGCACTGGGGCGGCGGCATGTGTTGTGGCTGCAATGCTCGTGCTCAATTGTTCATGGGACTTGCAGCATGCGTCAATGGGGCACGCTGTGCTCATCGCGCTCGATTGATGTTGGGCATACCGTGTACCTGTGGGTCTGCCCTTGCCCTATCCGGGTGGCCGGTAATGTTGCACTGTAGCCTTGCGAGGCTGTTAAAGCTGCCTGTGTATATGCAGGAGAACAGTGAGGAAGTGTACAACAACCTGCAGCGGGCTGGAATGTACCGTGCAGCACTCCTGCACGGAGGCAAGAGTCAAGAGATGCGCGAGGAATGTATCAAGGGCTTCCGCGACGGCGAATACAATGTCATGATCGCCACTGATGTAGCCGGTCGTGGTATCGATGTGAAGGACGTTGGCCTCGTGGTGAACTATGACATGCCGCATACCATTGAGCACTATACGCATCGCATTGGCCGCACAGGCCGCGCTGGTCGCCGTGGAACTGCTGTCACGTTCCTCACTTCTGCTGATGACAAGACGTTTTATGATCTTAAGCATCTTCTGGAGGTAGTTTCACCTATCCGCCTCCTGTGTTGCCTTGGAGCGGGCATGCGTATGTGGTCCTTCTGCAACTAGCCGTATCATCTGTGTCTCACGTAGCCATCGTGCACTTGCAGGAAAGCAAAGCTCAAGTACCGTACCAACTGGCGAATCATGAAGCTGCCAGGATCAAACCAGGTCAGTTTGAATCAAAGAAGGATACTACACTGTATGCAGCATAGACTGTGGCTGTGCAAGTTGAGTTTGTGTCGCCCGTGTATCAATGATTGCGGTACTGTCTGGAAGTGTTTGTGGACAACATAACTGGCTCTGATGATGTACTGTTCACCTGTAACTGTGCACATGTGCGTGATACGCGAGATGGACTAGAAGCTGCGTGTGCGTGTGCATCCATGATGTGTATATCTAATCGTAGTGTACTGATGATTTTTTTTTGTCAGCTCAGGTGTTACTGTGTTTTGCAGCATGGCGCTTGGTAAATGCATGCGGTGTTGTGGTCCTGGAAAACGGGAGTCGGGAAAACCAGAATGATGGAATTGCGTCGACTCGATCTGATTTCGGTCACACGTTCTGATAGAACGAAATTAGTGTGACTCGGTTGTTAGTTTAGTTGTATTGCGTGAACACAGTCGTTCGGAGCTGCCGCAGTTTGTGGGTCGCTGCTTGCGCTACAGGTCCTTGACTGGTAACACGAATAAACCATGTATACTCCACATCGATAAACGGACGCTCTGATGGGCCGCTCCGGAATGATATGTGGTCACGTGTTGCGTCTGATCCTCAGTCTCGCACAGCTGGTCAGGGGCCATGCAGACTTCAGTGTAGCGTACGTGGTGCTTCCGCGGAACAGTTCGCTAGGTTCTTTTGTTCGACAGCATGATGTCCCACCGTTCCCGATGCAGAATCACCCCTGGCACCGGAAACTGCTACAGGTGTGATTCTGGGGCAGAAGTCCACTGAGTGAACAGGTCCACGGCCCACTCGGCGCATGCAGACCCACATCGAAGACAATGCCACCTATAGGAGAATTCTATGTTGAAAGTTTCACCGAAGAGGCGTGATCCACTGAATGGGTTTGCATTGTACACCGGAACAGTACACCTGGGATCCCAGAGTTACTGGGCGGCCAGCATTTGGACTGGATACCCCTACATGTTTGTGGCAGCTGCATGGATATTAGGCACTGTACTTGCCGGCACAATCCGATGTGTATGTTGCGTTCAAGGAGAAGGCTTCTACCCTACGATGTACAGCTCTTCAATGGCCTGGAGATGGTACAAGCCGACCTTGGCAGTCTGCATGACATTCACTGCGGTCAAGCTCGCATCATTGATCACCTTCGCAGTGTATGCAAGCCTGGCCTACATTGAAGGCAAGCAGTTTTCGTCCACTTTATCACAGGAGTATGGTAATCTTGCGGTAACAGTGGAAGTGCAGTATGAGAACTCTCAAACATTGCAGTCCCTCATTAATGGTGACCTGAGGGTGGCTGGCCGCATGTACAGTTCAGCCTTTACTGGTGATGTGCCATCAGTGCTGCCACCTGCTCAGGCATGTCAGCTGCAAACCTTTTGTGTATGATGACTGTTAATGCCACTCGAATGGGTCGGCCACGCTGACATGCCAAAAGACAGCTGAATGGTCATGCATAATTGCAGCAAGGTGTAAGGTTTGGGCGCGCCGCTCGATCAGGAAACGAAATTGTGTTGTAGGCTATTTTGGATGACATGGCCGGGGTGAACACAGCAGTCACCACAGAGCACGAGTATGTTGCAGATGCATTCGAGGCTCTCGTTGCAATGGTCCTACTCTGTTGCAGTTCAGGCTTGATCATCCTTGCCCTCATCAGCTGTGCATCCATTTTTCAAAGCAGGACTGTTCTGAACTACAGCCTCATGGCTCTACCAGTATCAGGTTTGGTCGTTTGGTGTACAACATCAGTTGTATATGGGATGTGGGTCGTCGCACATGATGTTTGCTCCGTGACGGAAGTGTACAACTCAGCTGCTATTGGCTCAGAGTTGAAACTCTCTGCCCAAAATGTCATTTTCCCATGCCCCGATACGACAGCAGCCATGGCGGTGTCATATAATTCAAAGAAAACTCATTTGGCATTATCAAGAGCTGTGAATCAGCTGGTGACGGGTGAGACATAAACTGTCCCGCATGAACTTGACATGCGCAACACTCGCTGCTGGGTAACCTTTGTGACACCTCTATGCCATCATCTGTGAGAAGGACGATGATTTTATGCTGTTTTGTAGCATGTTGGGATTCCCGTCTTGACATGGGGACGACGGGTGTGGTGGTGCACATCCACTGAACCGGGTGCAGTTGCGTGCAGATCAGTACAACTTGCCTGTCAATGCAAACTTTACAGATGAGCCACTTCTCTGTGAAGTTTATGCTCTGGAGCGGAACCAAAGCTACACTGCTGTAGTCTGTCCATACCCAACTACACTGCATAGGCTCAACGCAGTAACATGGGAGGCCAACAGCATGGGCATGCGCTGCACAGGCAACAACAATGACTTGTGCGCTGCGGGCGCAACCCCAATCACTCAGGACATATTTACATCTACGCTGCAACTTTTGGATCATGTCGAGGCAGCAGAAGCTTTACGAGCCAGTGCAGATGCAGTGGCTAGGTGCACATTTGCGGGCGACACATTGGCTGATATTGCAACTCACCACTGCAAACAGGATGACCTCAGGGTCCTCCTCATCACGGCATGGATCGCCCTCCTAGTTGCCGGTGGTGCTGGAATTATTCTCGTTCCACTGGTGCTCCTGCTGCAACGGATGATGGCACCAACAGGAATTGCTGCAGTTGAGGCTGTGTACAATCCTGGTCCGCACCCACACTCCAACAGTTATGTAACACTACATGCAATTTTGTAAACTGCCATTCTAAGCTCCGCACCTTTGTGGAGGTTGTGTTTGGTACGGATCTGTGTACAGAGGTATGGACTCGCTGGCATCGCTGACCATTGGGCAAGCTTTTGTAGCAAGGGTGGCACGGTCAGCGCAATGTCGTGGGCATCTATGTTGCCTGTCACATTCTGCAACTACGGTTGTGTGATTTGGTGTGACTGAGCCCAGAGCTGCCAGCTGAATTGCATACGTCCATCTGTATGTACTACCACTCAGCTTTGTTGCTTGGCTAACATGAATCTAGTTTTGCTTACACAGTGCCAACATTGTATTGAGCATGATGCAGGCTACTCTTTACCTCTAAAAACACTGGCAGCAGGATGGCGCGAGGAGGACTACACTCCCGGAGCAGCGTCACAAGTCCATGCGTCCACCCTTCCCGGGACAGCCGTGTTGCCAGAAACACCCAAACTGACTGATTTTTTTTTCATGTCATCACAAGATGCACCGGGCGCATCTGCTGATTGACTCGCCTGTTAGCTTCACCTGAACCGTCGTGCTAAGCACACATGTCAGGTGCCTGGGCATACTTCAGGCACACTTGCTTCAGCTATTCTGATGTGTTGTGTCTTCCATGGACATCATTGTTTGCTGACAGTTAGGTCAGCATAGCTATATCGGCATTGATGCCTTTAGAGGTAGTCCTGTCATCAAGCGGAATCAATGAATTCTACAAGGATATCTGTTGCTATGAACACCTGGCTGCACGGCTACTCCGCAGGCTGATGGTACTGTAAGCTATCATTACCTATACCTGGTGTTGCTGATCCGGGCATCACCTACTGCACCTCCACGCCGCAATTACTCCCAGGATCATGAATAAAGATAGGAGTATCGTATCTAGAGCTTTGATACTCTTTTGTAGGAATGCATGTGCATCGTTTGAATGTGTAGGGGATGGTAAAGGTGCGTTATCTACTGGTGTGGGTAAGCACTCAGTCATTGGAGCCGTTACTGGCTCATTCCTGGGACTGGATGCAGCGCATGCGGTGGCAGCGGAATTTTCGAGCGGCGGAACTGCGGATTCGCTGGCGACGTCCCTAGACCCATCACCGCCAGCCTGTGAAATCATTGTAGGTGTTTCAGGCTCGGGTGTTGCGGGGCTGCATACGCTGACTAGTTTACTCTCTGCTGCGTCCTGTGCCAATATGAAGGCGTGCAGTCGCTTCATCACTTCCTGCCTCTCTGGGCTTTGCAAATGAGGGATTCTTGAACTGCACAAAATGCGCACACTAGTTGGCTGGGTTCACATGTCAACTTGGCACAGCGGTGCTTCACACTTGCACAGACACATGGGATCATACCGAGATTCTTGAGCCATCTGAAGTCGTTCAGATTTTGGTGAGTCCATTGATCCAACTGCACCCTGCACAGGACAGATTTTTCACGACTGTGCGATACCTGGCATGTGGGTTATGCACGATATTCTCGTACTTCAGCGTATACGACATCATGTGGTAATCGATGCTGCAAGTGAATGCAGGCGCACCTTTCCACCAGTGGGGAAAAAGGCAATCAATGCTGTTAAGGCTGTCCGCATGCTCCACGAGGGCTGCCACGACTCTTCATGAAAGCTACTGATGGAAAGGCAAATCTTTGTATGAGTCTCAAAGCGACCTGACTGCATAACAAACTCCAGCTTCGTAAGAATACGCTGGAATAGCCGTGGGCTGGAGTACGCATCAAGCCCGATCATCAGGCCGAATTATACCGTCACAAAGTATTTAAACATGCTTTCTTTCTGTCTCTAAAGACTTGAATATTCACTGTTATTAGGTTGCATGGCTCTCAAACTATAACCTCGTCGTTTGTCAAGCATGCGAGAGAGTTCGCGAGCAGGTTCGTACGGGTGTGAGCATAATGAATGAGGGGGGCTTGAAAGGATAGTCGGGCGGTAGAATGATTCGTCCGTGATAAATACCGTTCTCAAATTCCGTTGATGGTGCACCTGCAAGGAGAATTGCCCAAACTGTGCACGAAACGTGACCTCTGTCACGCGAAACACTTTCGCACTGCGCTAAACCGCGCTGGCTTCTGCTGGAAAATATCGCCACATACCGTGAGAACTATCACTCCTAATCGAGGGATGAGGGCTTGATGCTTACCTTTAATGACAAATTGCCAATGAAAAATGTCACTCTCAAGAGGCTCTGCCGCGAAGGGTGTGCTTGGCGAAGAGTCCATAAGCTCACGCATTTCCTTCATTTCTTGTAAGATACGCTTGACAGCTGGACTTCTCTGATTTAGCCTACTTGCCATTCTTCTGAAAACCAGCAGTGAGCGGAATGTGTCTGTCGTTGCTGATATGTGGGGCGAGATGCAGAACGTCGGCAGCTGCGTATCGACTAGCAATGAAGCAGATGTTCCTTCGATATACTATGACAGCAGCGGTAGTGGCGGTGCATGATATTCACACCGCGCTTTCAAGAAATTCGGCAGTCTTCCTAAGTCGTGAGAGCAGCGCTGTTCAAGCCGTTGTTTTGAGATAGTAAAGTCTGACGTAGTAACTTGTTAGGATCATAGCAAATTCAATAAACTGCTGTTAGGCTCTGACTGTGCATCGCATGCAGATGAACACGTGGCTAAGGGCACACCCAGCCAACGAGATCAGACCGCACAGACTGAGCACGAGCTAGCACACAACCGCGACCACATGGTCACGCCAGCACGAGCCTGTCCCTGGATTAATATTGTGAATTTGCTGCTTGCCATTTCGCGTGAAACCTCTTGGTCCTAATCGGCGACGCGTAGAGAAGGAATTCTCGCTGATCAAGGGAGGAAATTGTAGTATGACAGACTATCATACAACTTACAAGGGCCCCGAGGGTCAGACTACGCAATGGGAAGATATTCAGACCAAGTTAGGCAATATGGCTCCAAAGCCCAAGAAGGAACCGCCCCCGAAATATGAAGGAGAAATGAAGATCATCAAAGACGCCACATGGATGGCAGGCCAAGACGAAGTTGAGCTTGCTGGTCTCGAAGACGACTTCGCTGATAATCGAATGCTAGAATCAATCCGGTATGTACACGGTTGCCAAGGTTCTGTATGTTTGCAACCAGGTGATCCAATGACTTCTCCATCACTGATTTCCAGTTGCTCATGCGCGATTTACTTTGTAACACAAATCTGCTCCAGGCAGCGTCGACTAAAGGAAATGCAAGACGCTGCTAACACGCCCCTATATGGGCAATTGGAGTCTATCCGCTCTTCAGACTTCAGACAAGCTGTCACAGATGCAAGTGAGTTGGCTTGGGTCATTGTGACTCTTTATAAAGACAAGTGCGAATCTGCTTGTATGACATACCGCCCAGTTGATGAGTGCAACCAAGCATCTGCCAATAATCTTTCCAGCTTTGCAGACGTCACTGTGTGCTTACATCATAGCAAATTCAACCTTGATTTTCGAATCATGAATGCCCTTAGTGACGTGCAGTGCTTTTCATGCAGTCACGAGGGCTGTGCTGTTCTACTCGACAGCATGTCCAAAGTCGCAGCCAGACATCCACACTCAAAGTTTCTAAAGATCATTTCAACGGACTGTATTCCAGACCTACCCGATGCAAACCTGCCTACTGTGCTGATCTACAATGCAAAGAAGTGTCAGAAAACGTTTGCTGGGCTGACCGTGTGGGGAGGGAAGCGGGCGTCTGAGGAATGTGTGATCCTGACACTTCCAGTGCAATTGGCTGGTACAGAAATGTAGTGAGGCACGAAGTGATCTGCGTCAAGCCCCTTGATTTTGCACTGTGTCAGGATCAGCTTCATACGGTGTAGTTTTCACTGCGATATTATCCCATGTGTGCGCGGGCAAACTGCTTGGTTAAGCTGCCAACTCAGATCTTTCCAGTCATTTTTGGTCCGAGTGGCTCCAAGGTTTTGGTGCCAACTTCAAGGTAGTGCTCATGCGTCTATTACTGCCTTCATAATGTATATGTTCGGTATGCCAATGAAGCCAATATGCAACCTACGGCAAGGGGGACCTGGAATTACACGGTACTCCTGTTTGTGTGCCGCTTTCCCATACCTTTGGCGCAATTTCTTCTATATGTAGGCTGTGCAGTGACACTGGCGGCTTTTTCAATCATTGTGTTTACACCTCCAAGTTGTGAAAATGTTGAGGTGCAGTACGATGCCGAATTACCACACAAGGGTGGTTAACTTGACAGCCTGCTCAGTACTGCTGCCTGGATCGGTCTAGCGGTGCAGTCAAGTGCCACTTGATTTATTAATGTTCATTCGTATGCGCCTCGTATGTGGTGACCATTTCCAATGCCGGGTCTACTGGTTTGATTCATGTTTCCTCTAGACACATGACCAGCGAGAATTGGCGAAAACGAGTGCATGACCATTTGCACATGTGCATGCAGACGCCGCACTGGTGTTGAACGAGGTGGGCCCAATTTGCCGCAGTGCAGAAGAAGATATGGAGACGGCAATGGACCGCGATGCACAGCGCCTAGTCAAGCGAGTTATCTTGCAACGTGAGCGAGAAGACGAAGACTCCGATTTTGAGTGACCATTTCAACAGCACTAGTTTTGAAGTATCAGAGTGTTTGCGATTTCTTGTATTGAGCTCTGTGCTTGCAAGTGAATTGAAGTAATACATTTTTCACCGGTTAGTGCGGCCCAGTACCGTTTGGTTGAATGTATTGTCTAAAATCCTCCAGAAGGAATCCTCATCCAAGCTGTGATGAGACGTCTTCAACGTGAACCTCCAGTCAGCCACTTTGCCCTGGTCAGTTGGTAAGAGTATCTTTAAACGGATTGCATGTTCGAATCATACCGTCTATGAATTCCTGACCTTTCTACCTGCTCACATGCAGATTCTATGTAATGCACCTTGTACGGAATTTGTTACTGAATTATTGCACATGTCAAAATAGGAGTAGAAGCAGTTTACATTGTCTGTCTGGATTTGAGCCCACAACAGCGTGGTCGTGGATTGAGCCCACCTACTTTCTACAGGATAGCTACAGGAATAACAATGCATGTTGTGGCTGTCCAGCTTCTCCGGGGTCTGTCTCGGTCGAGTCTCCGTGGGTGTCCCTGAAACTGCTGTTAGTACAGACCGCTACTCGTGGTGTTTTGCCCCTTCTATCGTGTGAATCACAGTGTCCTGTGAGTTCAGAATGCAGGCAGCTGGTGTCCAAAACCTGTTGCAAGTTCAAGAATATTCTCTGTCCAATTGCATTGATCATTGTAGGGAAAGCAAGGGCACACGATAGTGTTGACTGTCGGCACTGTTGTCGGTCTGGGTGAACATGGCGGGAGTCAAATCCACACATGCGCAGGCTCGTGTTCACTGTAGCATCTGCCAAGTGATGGGCGATTTCAGCCTGTCCTTGTCTCGTCAAGCGATGAAGCTGCATGTGACCAATTCATAAGTTTCGTAGTCACAAGTTGTGAGTGCTGGGGATGGAATAGGGAATTCTGCACATGGCCATTGGACACCAGAGGTCAAGCATGGTGTTGTGTAGTGCGCACTGGTAGATTCTCCTTGAAGGAGTGGATGCAGCTGCAGATGATGCAGTCGATGCGATCTGTCCCTGGAATATTTGTCAGCCATGAGATGATTACCGCCGCTGTCGTCGCTAGGCCACATAGCTGGTCATCCGATTTCCATTCTACTGACACTACATATTCCACGCTTCCTTTCTTGAGACCTAGTAAATTCTCCCCTGTTGCCTGAATTAGGCTGCAATCTCCAGGCTTGGTGGTGCCCTTTCGTCAATTCGTCAGGGCAGTCTCAGCTGGTACATAAAGCAGGCGCTTCCGTATTGTGTACAGGCAGATTATAGTAAGCACACCTTCGGGATTTTCGCGTATAATATCACATATGCTGCACAGCTGGTCTTGCACACAATCTACGATACTGTTGACCATCAATACAGACTCTGCATCATGGGTCTTCCAGATCGTGAATGCAGACAGTCTTCCAAGCCAGAACTTGAATAAGGCTGGCAAGGCATTGTGGGCTAAGTGTGCTTTCTGAACTTGGGACATACAACAAAGATGTGCTTGTAGAGCTGCGAACGACTCGTGCAAGAGAGCACCAAGTGCCGACATAGACTTTTCACAAACCATGCCACCACCTGCTCTAGTGATGCAATCCATAGCTGCGGCAACCACCCGAAAGACACGTGAACAACTGCTGATCCCAATTTGTGGGAAGGTTTTGCAAACCGTTAGCAAGTGGTGGCATAGTTCGATTGTGTCTTGGACAGTGACAGCAGCATGCTTAGAACCTTGAATGACAACGAAGTTTCCACTTGTAAGAGCTTTGCGGACTGTCGTGTCCGGCTGCACATGTGCAGCTGTTTGACCCTGCAAACAGTGCAAATGTTATCCAATGGGCTGTTTCTATTCAGATGCAATCTTTTTATGCTGGAGTAGCCTGAGGAGCATGGGACATGAATATTCGGATGACGCGAGTTTTGGCGTTGTTGAAGACTGCACACCTGTATCAAACCAAGCATGAGTTGAGTGCAGCAACGATGGCACACCAAAAACCGATCTCTGTTAATACCTGACCTGATAGGTGATCCTGATGTGGCACGCACACCCAAGAGTACCGTGTCAAGAAGCAATTGCACAGGAGCTAAATGTAGCCGAATCTGAAGGGCAAAACTGCTCAGGTCAAATGCAATTTTCGTCATGCCCTGCGCCAGAGCCAGTCCTTCCATGCACTGCACATGTTTGCTGGTCAAGCCTTCAGCTTTCTTCACAGCTTCAAGTGCTCTCTTTGCACCTGGCTCATATTTGCATGCCAAGCATGTTAGCAGGGAGTAGCTACTCAGCATCAGGTCACGATGACAGTTCAACTTGCTGCAGGCACTCAGAGCCTTGCATACAACAGTGTTGCGTGTTGCTCCGCTCAAGTTTGCATCTGTTGCTGCCCAAAAGACAAGGCACTGATTTGCCAACGCTCTTGCCATGACCCTCTGTTTCCGTCTGCTGTTGTCTTGATCATATATACGATGGGCCCTTTCCAACATTTGGGCAGCGCGTGCCCACAGCTGTGCCTGCAGGTGTGGCCCATGCTGGAGACAGAACTTATCAGGTCAGCAACATTTTTTCAACTGTGAACGAGCAACCCTTGCACAGCCACAATGTTCACATACGCGGACCTGCCTGAGCTGTTTTCCATGTTGCATCAGTGCATTTGCTATGCCTGATAGCAGATGCAATGATACACGCGTAAGCTGTGTGGATTCCTGATGTCCATCATCATGGCAGGGTAAGTTCTTCAGTATCCAGCTCTCAGCGCGCTCTGTTGCTTCGGAAGAATGTAGAAATGCAGTGAGCAGCGGTCCAGCCAGCAAAGATAGTAAATCAGCTGGTACTGGCAAACCAATACAATCTACGAAATGTTTGAGATGGTGGCTCAGTGCCTGCAACAGGGCACTGCCACGACATGTGAGATAGCTGGTGCCTGAGCATGCGCGGTTGGAGCGTCCGACGAGTGCAAGTCTTACGCATGTACAGTGAATCCTGCCCAACTTTTGATGTCAACAAGTAGGGACCGATCAACCTAAACCTTGCATGCAGCAAACACTGTGGGTGCACACATCTGCCTGGTACTCTTGCATCATGCTTCTGCAATCATCGATGCATAGCGCTAGTACGCCTGCCCACTGCGCCTTGCACCCCTCTGCTGTCATGCTGCTCTTCACCCAGCCCCAGGGTTCTTGCTTTAAATGAAGCATGCATTGCACCGTACACCGCACGTTGAATTCCTTCAGTAGTGTAGACGAATTCCGCATGCACTGGCCGCGATCGAGCCGCTCTAGTGCCGCTTGGTGTCTGCCAGCGTCCATCAATGCTGTTATGACAGCTTGTCTGAAAGTTTCAGCTGTGTCATCCAGCACCTGTTTCCCATTAGGCACCGAACAGCACTTTCTGAGGTGCTCCAACCATGCTTCTAAACAATCCAAAAACTTACTGGGCATGCCATGATGCACGACGAAGACACTCATATTACCCACACAAGTGCTGACCAGTCCCAAAACCTGCATGGTAAGGTTTAGTCCATACCTAGATACTCACAACGAACATCCAGGGTGCTCCGTGTACGTCACACCTCAGACTGAGCAATTGTGACTTTGTTGTCCACTAGCAGCGTGAGCGATGTCAAGTTGTTGCATAGCATATCCTCCGATGCAGGCAGAAACTGTAGACCGTCTCTGATTGTATCCAGGAGCAGAGTCAGCATCGGTGAAAGCTGTGCTTGCCCTTGCCCGCATGGGGCACACATGGGCACAAGGTATTCCCACACGATCATTGTGTTTGTCTCCCATTGATCCTTGGTTAGTTCTGAAGACGCAAGATCTCGCAGCTGCAAGCCTGCCCTCACCACCAATGACAAGAAAGCACCGCCTTCACTTTCGTTTCTACCAGCACCAGCACCTCGCTCGGAAAGCCGATTGATGCAATCCATCACCAAGTACCTGCTCACTTCGCAGAGTTGTCGTGCTTGCGGGTCATTATGATCTCCAAGGGATGCCCCTCGGCCCTGATGAACTGACGCAACGCTCTTAGCTGTATCAAGCAAGGATTCGAGCAGTCTTGGGTCCCAAATTGAAGGAGATATACTGTCCAGGGCCGTCAAGAGCTTGCATGTGTAGGCTCGAAATTTGACATGTTCGGAATAGACGGCGCCGTGCTTCGCGCCATCAGCAAAATCGTGCAGCAGCAAGATCAGTTGCTCGACATGATCATCCATGATCTAATCTGCGGCTCAGATGTCCGGAGTGTTGCTCTCGTCCAGCGATCCAGTACAGTCGTCAATCACCTGTGTGTGGCACTTTGAATCATAACCCAGCCAAATAGATTACCACCACAACTAGCGCAATTTAATTGGACTGTACCAACCAGCCAGCTACCAAATTGTCACGATTACCAGCGTAATGTGTGTGTCTACGGTGTGAATATGCGCGGGCTTTCTGATCGTAACATGCATGCAAGCTTCAGCTACACTGCACGGGTTCTCTCCCGGTAACCCACGGGTATGACAAGCACGGGACTGTTCGCCACCATGGGTGTAAATGTAAATGTAAATGTGACACTTACTCGCCATATCCTACAAGGACTTTGACATCTCCGGATAACCGGGACCACGGGCCAAGGGTGTGTAGCTCCTGTAACAAGA
Organism: Ulva armoricana; assembly: GCA_032360965.1. Classification (NCBI taxonomy): domain Eukaryota; kingdom Viridiplantae; phylum Chlorophyta; class Ulvophyceae; order Ulvales; family Ulvaceae; genus Ulva; species Ulva armoricana. The sequence goes on from JAUMHO010000010.1 coordinate 278,429, forward strand.
GCACGTTATGTGTATCGCACAGTGGTGCAACCGCATCACTTGCTTTCTGCGCCTGCCCCATCATCCCACTCCCAGTCCCCGCCAAGTAGCGCGGCTCCAAAATTTATTTTATTTTGCGGAGACCGTGAGCCCTTGGCGGGCCACTCGGGAGTGGGGGGGAATGCGCTCCTGTTGTGGGTTAGGTCGGAAGGCCTGATCCGCCTCCGCAGGCTCTGACCCCGTCCGGCGGCCGTCGGTGCATGCATGCATGCATGCATATCGGCGGCGCGCGGCTGAGGGGTCAGGGATCAAGCCCCACCTACACACCATGGTGTGGACATTAGTAAGGACCAACCAAGATATACCGCCATGAAGCTTCACTAGCAACGCTCCACTCACACAACAGCAACGGCCTCAGATAGTTGCAGCACAATTTGAAGGCAGCACCTACCTGATATATTCATCAGGCTTGTGCTTGATCTATGGCTAGCAGGCAACGAACGGTCACCTGCTCTACAGCAAGTTCCTGCAGGGTGTCATGGAAACATCATGCGTGCTGAAGCCATTTGCTTAAACCCTGTGATTTCTTAGCACATTAACTGGGCAGAAACGCCGGCGCCTGTAAACTTCCTGGACCATACATGCTCTACCTGTACAGCTGTAGAGCAGCCTGTGCGTGTAGATTAATACCAAACGGCGAACCTCATGACATGCCTGGCTTGCATTTACATGCATGTAAGTGAAGGCTCCCACTCATGAAAACAGCCACGAGCATGAGCAGTTGTAGACGTTGGGATGCTGGAAATAGATGAGGTAAGCCCGGCTTGCACTTGGATAGACGAGGTTGTGCCACTGATCAGCATGAGATCACCATGGCTCCCTAGCCTGGTATGGCAGGATGTCTACAGTGTTACCACAGGATTTGCTAAACAGCATGTATCTCTGTTGTAATTACCACGAATGTCCAGGGCCAATTAGGTCAGACAGGTGCACCAAACCTCTCCCGACCACTGCTGTGTGCCTGCCATGGGAGTATCAACTCATGCATTGAAGTATAGGAATCCTAGCTTACTGATCCTGAAAGTCAGCTATGCGTCCTTATTGGACCCGCCGCATTATATTGCTAATGCTTAAAACCAATCCCCTGAAGAGCATGTCCTAACAAGCCAGAGCTTGCAATTTCAACGGGAAGAGCTGGGATCAAGTGGATCGTTCGATACCTCTGCAGAAACGTTACACTCTGTAACTCACTACAAGCGCTGTCACATCCAGAACCCCTGAAACATGTAACACAGGCAACAGGCATGAGTCTATTGACCATAAGAACTCCATGATGCACAACGAAGTTTTACAGGTGTAGATTCATGTTGCAGTGGTACCCGGGATCTGCCAGAATGTTATACAGCGACTTTTGTAGTGGCAGTCGCAGGCGCATCGGATGCGGATTTGCGAGCGGAGACCTTGCAGTACAGTCCATTCACTGTGTGAATTGTAGCACCGGTCGTGATTCCAACATCCTCAGGTGCCGTGTCCAGCTCAAAGTCAAAGCGCTGCACGAGCATAGCAAGCGCAACGCACGCCTCGAGCATTGCAAACTGGTCGCCCACACACTTGCGAGAGCCACCTCCAAATGGCAGGAATGCATAGTCCGATGAAGTCTGCAACCAGGAAAAGCTCTCGTTGTCACAATACATTGAAAGCTAAACCGGAAAGTGCACATAATATTGGCGCCATCACATTAGATAGTGCACTTCAACATCGTAACACATAGTGGGAATGGCCAAGTAAACGTTCACCACCAAATCAACAATTCGACACTTGGCTTCAACCTGTTATTTGCTGCGGCCAAGTTGGCAGTGATCAGTCAGGCACACAGGCTTGCCAGCAAAGAAGCAACGGATAGGATGCCTTAAGACACTCCAGGTAGCCTCGTATATCTGAGATCATAGACGTCCACCCGAGAGTGATGTGGCAAGGACATGAGTCAGCACAGTCCTGCTTGGGCGCACACCTCGTTGGGATACAAGCTGCTGGTCTGCAGCTTTGGCCGGTAACCGCCCCAGCCCGGCATGTCCTCATTCTGGAACTCCCGGGTGAACCGAGATGGATCAAAATCGTTGGGATTCTGCCACAGCTGTGGGGAGCGGTGGAGATTCCACGTTGACACAAAAATGTCGCAGCCCTTCTGCAGGATGATGTCCTTGCTGATGCCTGTTGCGCCAGGTGGCAGCTGCACCTCCTCCACAGGCCGCCGGATCAAAACTGGCGGCTGCGGGTACAGCCTCAGGGACTCTGCAACTGTCTGCACCAAGGCCCGCGGTTTGAATCGCCGCATGTGCATCAATCACCTCAAGGGACCGTACACGGCGGGGACATACATTGCGGAGGACAGGCATGTTCTTGATCTGGTCCCACGTCACATCATCACTGTCACCCATGACAGAGTCCACCTCCTCTTGCAGCGCCGCCATAGGCTCTGGGTTTTGCGTCAGACAAAAAATTGCCCAGGTGAGCGCGGCAGCAGTCGTCTCGTGCCCGGCTATGAGGAAGGTCATGAGGTCATCGCGGAGCTGCTTGCCAGTCGTGTCCTCTCCGCGCATATCCACAAGGAACCGTAGGAGGCTCGGGTCTTTCACATTAGCATAGTCACGTGCCTGTAACAGTGAGCAGCACAAAGCTGTCGGGGCAAGTCAGGGTCATTGCAATTGCACTGCAGCTGGTTTCGATTCCCACCTTGGTGACAGGAGGATTGTCAGGGGCAAGAAATGTCACGACATGAAAACGATGTGTTTCTAGACGGCAAAAGTGTTGGTCTCAGCCTCAGATCACAATAAGCCACAGCCATAAAGTGGTGCGCACCTGGAGCGACTCAATGTCATCCTCCTGCTTTGTGTTGATTGCCAGCCGGATGAGGTCGTCGAGTTGCTGGTCGAGAACGGCCATGTTGGCCTTGAAGTCACGCAGGCGGGGCACCAGCACATCGCTGAAGGGGATATTCCAGTATGGGAGGTAGAACGTAGACCGGTGCTCCTGCAGATATGCTGTGCTAAACACAGACGACCTTACAGCTACCATACAAGCTGGGGCGTTGTGGGGCTATGCAAACTTATGACATGGCAAATTATGCACTTTGTGCGGCGCCCCAAATAGACCTTGGCACCACAGGTCGACTTTGGGGGTAGCCAGTACGCATGCACTGTGCGGGGGCTCCATTCGCATGCAGATTTAGTTCAGAAGAATAATCATGTTGAATACTCCATGGTTCCTGACAGGGCAAGCCACATCTATAACCTTGATGTGTGCCAGATCCCCATGACTAAGTGTGCAGGTTGCCATAGCAGGTTGCCAAACTAAGCAGCGCTGCCAGGCATGCCACTTGAACATGCACGTTAAGGCGCAGGCAAATCGACCGGATTATCTCACAATGAATCGTTCAGCACCCTTTTTGAATGAGGGACCACAAACCCAGAAAAGTGATCGTGAATCCACAAGGGCCAGGGCTGCACCGCTTCACGAAGGCATCTGTAGACAGCTTTTATGACTGGAGACTCCTTAGTGACAGAACCAAAATCATAATTGAAGACCCCAAGGCCGATGATATCAAGTCCCAAGGAGAGGAATTCGTCTTCCATGTTGATACGCATGGGCCTTCTGTTGGTTGTGCCATTTTCAAGTTTCCGAACAGTTCTTTTGGTGCACGTAACGAACATGCTGACCATGGAATCGAGGTATGCTTGGTGGAAAGCGGGCACGATTGCTCGCCTACGTAGCTTCCAGGTCTCAAGATCTGCTGGAATCAAGCCCTTGCCCATGATGGGCTCCAGGATCTCGGCAAGTATGCCCTTGTCGAAGGACATGGCTGCCTCTCGGAGGACATACTTCGCGATGATAGGGTCTGATATGATGATAAAGCTTTTCGGACCAAACGACAAACGGAAAAGCCCGCCTTTTGACAAGTACCTGCGGCCGGGCTTGGTGTTAAGCTGTCTGATTGGTGAGCTCAGGGAATAAGGCCGCCCTGACGCTGACTGTGGGTACAATGCAGGGAAGACACGACCTGTGACACATCAGTCGAATAGCACTGTACACTTACGGAACTCTTGCTATGTCTGTCTGCATGACGCTAAATATAAGCTGCACTCGTGTAGTTGGACGCACTGGCTGTATAAGAATCCAATGTATGAACCAGTGAACTCGGAAAGATCGCCCTCTGCCTCCGGCAGAAACTTGCCACCAGCATCTGGTTGTAGGTAGCCTACACACTCACACGATATAAAAGTTGTGACAAGCTGTCGTTGGGAGCAGAAAAAAGCATCGACGATATGTCATGAGTGCAGTCGGGACAGGTAGATTTCCGACGCCTACTAATCTCCACACCTTGCGACAGGACGGTGATGAGATGGCTGAATCCATCCTTGACGTTGCCCTTGCCTTTGATCGCAGAGTAAACTAAAGCTAGCATGCCCGGGGTGAAGAACAATCCAACACCGATTGCTTCAGGGCTCAATGCTTGCACGGCGATTCTACGTGGACATGGTCGGGGAATGGCACATGGACGCGCCAGAGACGAATGGGATACTCTGTTCATTCTCGTGTACCGGTTTTACTAGACACGCTCTGGCGTTACGCTGCTGTGGGCGCCGGTGCGGATACTGGTTGCGAAGCCTAGCACGTGATGGGACCGCACTGAGAGACAAAGTGGCGTGTGCTGAAACTAGCCTTGTCTGAAGGATATACATGCATCTCGATTCTCAACCTGTGTGTCTGTATTGGCACGCACGGACTGTTCTGCGAGCAATACACCATTGTTGAGTGAAACGTCAACTGGACACGTGTAAGCTGGGCGCGTGCTTACGGCCTTGCATGCATGCCCTGGTAAACCACCGTGCGTAGCCTCATTCGCGCAGCATGAATGGGCAGCCCCAAATACAAGTACTCACCGGCGCTGATTGTTTATACCCCCATAGTTACAGTCGGCACTCGTGCCGAATTGCGGCGCTGGCAGCATGCAGCTCGCCATGCAGAACAACCTTCAGGCAGGATCGCAGCTATTTCCTGAGGCAGGACCTATCAAATTCAAGTCGACCGGGGTCCATCAATTGCAGCGGCAGGAGCCCACACCATGCCCGCGAACAGCATCATGTTGCTCGTCAGCTCGACCGACACATGAAAAGGAGTCCAGATCTCATGCACCTTGTTCCGTTGATCCCACGTACGATGGAAACATGCACGATTTGCACATGCACGGTTTGAACGTGAAGGTACAAATCACCGAGAACGTGCCCTCAGAGTATGCCGGCACCAGCTGCGCTACAGATAGTCATGCGCACAGGTCAATCGCATGACCATGGGCTTGCAATATGCAGTTTCAATCCCACTGAGGTGCTGCACCGTCTGCACACGATATTGCTGTAATCAACCTGCTAGCAAACATATAATGACCGAGGACTTGTGCCAAGTACATGGGAAGGTGCTGAACTCGCGCTGATCAGCTTAGCCGCGCGTGTGTGCGTGGTGTCGGTGCACCAACAGCACCGGTTCCACCCGCCTGAGCTCTGAAGCGACGAAAGAGGTCCGCTTAGCGACCACCTTAGCCGCTCACGCGAGGTCGCGCGCGTATGCACTGCAGAAACGTTTAAAGCTGTATGCCCGCGGTAATCAGATTTCGATCCTTGCTCTGCGGTCGTTCCGAAAGGATGGCTTCAACTTGTCCTCGACTCCGGGCGCTAGCGCAGCCACGACTTACGATATCGTTATCATCACGACTTGCTGTGCAGTATCGAAGAGTCGGTTGCTCAGGTCCGTTATAATCCGTTCGGTTGACGCTGCATACCATGCCTATGTCATTCAGGCGTATGCTGCGGTGGTAACCCGCTGTGCCTGCTCTGCAGCGGTGTCCGAAGAGTTTCGAAAGGCTATCGATGCATACATTGAAGAACATAAAGTTCTTGCATTCATAAAGGGATCGACCGACTTTCCGCAATGCGGTTTCTCCAACACTGTAGTACAGGTTCTCAAGCGAATGGAAGTGCCATTTGAGACGGTCGACATCTTGTCCAACGAGATGCTCAGGTCAGGAATGAAAGAGTACTCTCAGGTACAGCGTTGGCGCGTCTACCTCTGTCCGCTTGTCAAGGAACCCAACCTGCAGGGTCATCTGTTGAGTTGTTCTCTGCTCTCCGCCATGATCATACCCAACGTCACAATGCATGACGATTCTTGTCTTGCATACGGAGGCATTTACTACCCAGGCGGGTGCTGTGTTGCTATTTGCACGCTGTTCAATGGACTGTTGTTGCGTGTGCCCATCTTGTATGCTCGCTCAGGAAGCGACTCTACTTCTAAGGTTCTTGAGACATTTGCTTGCAGTGGCCAACATTTCCCCAAGTGTACATTGATGGAGAATTCTATGGGGGCTGTGACATCATGCTAGGTGCGACAGAGTAGCCAGCCTACATCGTTAAGGCATGTGAAACTGAGCATGTTTTTCATGGTATGAGCGGACCGCTATGTGGATATATGTACGTACAGCCCTCCAGTTTCTGTTGCTATCATGAGAGTGCAGGTAGGATTGAACAACTATACATGTTGAATCAGAAAGTGTGGATTGCTGGTCGTGTGAACCAAAAGTGCGCCCTGAATCCCTGCCCAGGCCCTTTCAAGTAGCTGTGTGTGCAGAGTCTTATAATGATGGCACCCTCAAGGAAGAGCTTGAGCGAGTCATGCTGGAATGATTGACAGCTAGGCGCCTTGGCTCATAGTGTGAATCTGCCGACCAGCATGCCGTCAGCAGGTTGGCGTGGGTTTGCACGCTGTGCATCTTGCATGGCGCTTAAAGCAGTTAGATATCTGAATACAGACACACAGAAGATTCAGTTCCCCAGCAGCTTGTTCTGTTTTGGCAATTCCTGACTGAAGCACAGAAATGTTCCTAGTGTAGCAGCATCATGGTTTTCGTTCAGCAGACTTGATTGGACTTGTTAATGAACATTGAATCTGAGGCCAGCGAATGCTCCCTATTTGACTTCTGTGCAGGGCATGTTACCATGGATGCGAGTGAGTTGGCTGTATCAAGCTGTGCTGTACCTGCAGGGCCAGTACAGTTCAGTTCAAACACGAATGAATTGTGTGCAAAATATCAGGCATTGGCTAGTCTAACCGTATACAGTGGCAGGGCAACACACTGTGCTGGACCATGACCGGATAAACCAGACAGGTAGTCAGGCCAAGTAGAAACAGGTATCGGTCGCAGCGCCTCTGTGCATTCCTGGGTGGAGGATTTCGGTGTAATGTCTGCTGATGTTTAGGCAGCCAGCATGCCGGCACTATTGGGCAAGAATATGCACCTCGTCCGACCTCGACTGCTGCCAGAATGCACTACCACAGCAAACCAGGACCGCCCACACATCCCCTCGACAATGCCATCATCCGCGCAAGAATCCGGTGTGCGGCACTTTGCCAACATGGTGTCGAACATGGTGTCGGCCATGGTGTCCGCCCTTAGGGCCCCCTCCCATACAACAATGGCCAAAAAGTAAGTTAAACACTCAGGTGTAAGCGCTGCCGAATGGCAGCTACTATACGGAACCCGGGCACGCGTGGGCTCATCCTGACAGACGCTTCACACATTGAAGCCACCTCTGCCACGCAATTACGTCATTGCTATCGTCATATCTCCTATGTGACTTTTACCGTGACTCCATGGAGTCACGACTTGCCGCAAATCCTGTCAGCTGTATGAACCCCAACTGTATGACCTCTCTGTTGGCTGTCACGCCGATCACCCTGTGGAACGCTGCTGACGCCGCATTGACACCACCTCTCCTCGTGTGCATGTGTCCCGGTGCATGTAGGCACACTTGGAGTCCCCTGCCTCCGCCTTGCCTTTGCTGTGCAATACTTCCATCGCCACCCCTCGTGCACATGCTGTGATTGGACACGCGCTCCTGTAGGAAGGTGTCTACGGTGATGGTGTGCACCATCCCCTTCCTTCTACCCCCGTCCTCGCACTTAACGGTGCGCCGGAGCATGTTCGCAGCTGCCTTTCTGGTCGCATTGTCCGTGCGTGTGCCATCCTGTCTATGTCTACGGGGCGGTCGGTACCAAAGTCAACCGGGAGGTCATCAACTTTGGCGTGGTACAGGCGGCATGTGTTGCTGCACCCCCGGAAAACCGTAGGAGCATCCATGGTCCTTCAGGAGGTGAGGACCTGGTGACATAATCGGCTTTAGCACTGCAGAGGAAGCTTCAGTGTATGGCACACAAAGGGAGTCAGTCAGCATCAGACCGCACACTTTCAGGTCAACGCATGGTCGTTGCCAATCGGCTGTGCTTGCGCAAGCGACCGTCAAGAGTTAGACGGGCCTTGATCCACACCCCGTTGGAGAAGTGCCGCACATCGGATGCCCGCATGGACAGTAGCGTTGCCGAGGGGTTGTGCATGTGCTGCACATGCCTGGTGGGGGTTCAGGGCAGCGCCATGTGCGGTGAACGGGGGTGCATGCTCTCGTGCAATGGCGACTACCGCTTGTGCGTAGCTCAGCCACCCAGCCGATGCATCGAGGCAGTCTTGCAGAACCGCACCCATGTCGTCAGGGGAGCGGGCAGCATCCACAGATGTCAGCACATAGATCACGGGATCTCAACATGTCCGCTGCCGACCTGCATTGCCGCCCAAAACTGAAGCTTAGTTGCCGTTCGTGAGCTGCAGTGGTCGATTGCTGCAAAGATGAGATCTAAGAGCTGATGTCGCTGGAAATGCTCCTGTCCCTACTGACACGGATGTATGCTCTGCTGGTGGGACGCGTGGAACATGCCGCCTGGTCTGTTTGCTCGTGTGTGGCTCACCGGGTCTATGCCTCGGCCCCGGCTAACAATGGTCCCCTGTCCTGTGACTATCTCGTGGGCGTGTTTTGGCTGTTCCCTCTCCTTGCCGCTATTCGCAGGGGCGCTGTGGCCGATGCCCGGATAGATTTGGAGTATATTTTGAATTTTGTTAAATCCGTGAATGCTGAGTAGCCTACCTGTGTACACCAGCGTTTGCCAGTTACATAGAAGCAATTTTGACCCACCTTTCTCTGTTATGCATGGAATCAAGTCTCTGCTACGATGAATAGCTGACGCTGGGGCATTGCAAATGATTATCCGAGAATGTTCAATGATAGTAGCTCGCCATACGAGGACGCTGCGCGCTATCTGCGGCGCTTCTCATCAATATGTCGGCCAGACATGGGCGGACCCGGTGTATATAGGTACCGCCCACGCGCCTGGCGCATGCAACTGCAAGCCGCCGCAAGAAGGAGCGTTGCGCGGGTCAGGCGCACTCAAACTGATCACTACAGACAGCCGCGTCTCATTTGGAGCAAAACAGGCGATATACGGTGCCCAGCAAGCACCGGCTCAAGATTCAATTTCGGCGCCCGTGATGGGTTGCGTCGATTCTGGCGCCCAACGTCATCGGCTCGACGGCTGCAGTTGAACTTCGGAATTGAAATACCTGCCCGCTCCTGTTGCACTTGGCTGTTATGTTTGGGACACCAAACTTCTTAGCAGGTGATCAGCAAGATAACTCTCTGTTGCTCTTTGCATGTTACCAGCAACGTTCGACCGAGCGAGCCCGCTGTTCCACTGCCGCGATGCGCAGATTCAGGAGCGTCCCCGTTCGAAAGTTCAAGAGTCGACTTGACTTCGACTCACGCATGCCCGGACCGCCATGGCACCCACTCTGATGCGCGGGATTTCATTCGCATGCCATCAGAGAAGAGGTGTATGGCAATGGTGTTGAGCGCCATACTCCAGTGCTCCGAGGGGCCAATGCCACAGGCATAGCGTGAAATCTTCTATATGCATCTCATGGCCCACAATCTCTCGCTGTCTTGGATCAGACGCACGACGATCAGAAATTGAAAAGCACGGTTTTATTACATTTATGTGGGCAGGTATCTCGTCAGGAAGCTCAGACAGCCTGAGCGCGGACGCACCCAAAATGCTGCAGAAGCAGCGTCGGTGGGAGGCCACAAGCTGCGCTTCAGTTGCAGCATCTAGTGAAGGTCGGACAGAAACACACGTTGATGATGGTATGCTGGGATCAAGTTCAAGGTGTGCGGAGTCCGGGACTATCCACCAGCGCATGGCGAAGCAAGTGCAGTTCGACGCTGCGCGCTTGCGAATCGCACGTCATCGCAGTCACCCGCTTTTTGGCTGGCTCGTCTACATGCAAAGCGTTAGCCAAAATTTTTTGCACCTTGTGATTACATTGGCGAGGGTGGCCTTGCCATCCTTCCGCTTTCTAGGCCCTATTCTGCTGACGATGCGCGTCGCACCGCATGTCTGCCGAGACCAGATCACGCAAACGTATCCTCAGCTCTGCACATTTATTAGATACCATTATGATAGCATGATTGTCGATTGCTCAGGTGACGCTCCCTGGCAAGTGTTCGCAGGTCTATTGCTTCCTTGGAAACTTCGGTCAGCAATGCCAAACTGACCACGCGACATCGCGCTCGCCTGCGTCCCCGTTTGTGCCACAATTTTGCTCATTCTGAAAGTATGTAGCTTCATCAGATGCTCTACAGTTTCATCTGTGTGCGTGGATGACTGATGTCCTTATTGATCGTTACAAAGCGGTGCATGTCACGGCCGCGTGATACAATGCATGCATGCAGTGCTGCAGCCAACATGACCCATACTTAACCATCTGACGTGATGTCCCACCGGTTCGCAGGGCAACATCCGTTGGAAGCTGCACTGGGCAGCCCTGCATGCCGCAGTTTAGGCATCGGTTCTGTGCGTTTTGCTACACAGATGACCCCAGCATTGACTTCATCAGATGCACCTCCTGCCACAAGCGCAGATACTGCTCGTCCGGATGCCTCCTAGCAGACCAGCAGGCTGGCCACAGCCACTGGTGTGGTGTAACTGGTGAGCTTGGACATGACTTTGAGATCCGGGTTTGTGACTCAAAGGGAGCTCGTGTGTACGCATGCCGCACATTCCACAAGCACGAACGCATCATGGCCGACCGCCTGCTGCTGCAGTTCCCCTTCCATGCCAACTGCCCCGACAGCCTTCCCCCACCTGAAAGATCCATCATCGAGCGGCTGAGCCCTCACACCTCCTTCGCCACGCTTGAGGACAAGATCTCCACCAACCAGGTCCGGCTGCTGGAGTGCCCGGTTGCCTCCGCAACAACTGAAAACGGTTTTGGTGTGTTTGGGGTTATCTCACGCATCAATCACTGCTGCTTGGGCAACTCGGAGCCGCTCTTCTCTGAGGAGACTGGCCCGGGCTGGCAGGTCCTAGTATCCACGCGCGAGATCTGCGCCGGGGAGGAAATAACGTTCTGCTACGCGCCGATGATGGATGCGGCTGCGCGCCACGCGTATCTCCGGAACGTGTATGGCTTCAGCTGCGTCTGCCGCGCATGCATGGAGCCGGAACTCCAGGACAAGCTCGCAACAATCGAGGAGCACGAGCGCGAGATCATGGCGCTGGCAGAACGCCGTGAGACGGTGGATGCGGCCGTGGCGAAGGGCTACAAGCAGCTGGAACTACTGCGGGAGCTGCAGTGCAGCTCGCGCTGCCTTGCGCGCGTCTACTACGACCTCTTCCAGGTGGCCGTGTGCAAGCGTGGCAATGCAAAGGTAGCTGCGCAGCTGGCAGCGCATGCCCTGGAGCATCGCGTGGCTTTTGTTGGGGAGGAGGACGAGGAGGCGGCACGTTACAAGCTCTTTGCAACGCGGCCCCAGGCACACAGGAACTATGGACTGCTGTAGGCTACAGAGGTCGGCGCCAGGCGCCTGTGCAGGGTGCACACACATGCACCCTTGCAGATTTTCTATCTTTGCCAATAATGTAGATACCTGCTCAAGTGTGGATTTGAGATTCTTTCCATACCTACATGTCTTTGTGTCCACGTTGGCTGAACAGGACGTTCCTTGATCGAATACGAATGGTGACTAGGTCTGTAATTCTACATCGTCTGCCTGCCACAGTATGTGAATGATAGGTGCCCACATGACCTAGACGTGTGGACGCGGTCACAGGTTCACATGACTGCTGGTGCATGCAAGCGACTCCATAGCCATGTCACGGGAGTGCGGATGAGTTACCAGTTCAAAGCATGAGATACCTCGCCATTGTACCTACTCACGATTCATGCGTGAACCTGGGGCCATTCACTCGGCGAGGCTGTGTTCATCAGCTATATCTTGTTCCCACGCCCTCGCCTGAACCGCAAGTACGACTGCATAGTTTCCTCATCAACTGGCGGCGAGGGCTTGGCAGTCTGTAGGGCTCGCTCAAAGTGCCGCATGAAGATGGCCTCGATCTCGAAACTCTCCTCTATGGCACACATCGCGGCCGCCTGGCACAGCGCCGCCAGGTCCGCCCCTGTAAACTCCGGCGTGCGTGCAGCGATTGAGTCAACGTCCACATCATCCCCTGGCGCCATCGAGCGCAGCTGTGCACTTAGGATTCCAGCGCGGGTCTCTTCATCTGGAACTGGCACATAAATGAGACGGTCAAAGCGGCCAGGCCGCAGCAACGCGGCGTCGAGGTCAGCTGGTCGGTTCGTGGCTGCAAGCACAACAACCTGCGCCTGCTGCCGTTGTATCTTGTCCATCTCAGCCAGCATCTGCCCCAGTATCCTTTCGTACAGCCCTGCGTAGCACAGCACTGGATTGTATGCAAATCACGCATGCTGCAGCAGCATCCACACAGGTTGTTCATGCCCACCTTCAACCATGTTTTGTGGAACAGCCCACACCCATTATTGTCCAATACAGCCCCACGAATGCCGTGTGCAGCGCTTCGGACAGGCTGATTCCCACGAATTGAGGGCCATATGCCATCGCAACGGCACATACACAGTGTGCTGTGCAAGTAGGGACGTCCAATGGTGCATTTTCATGTGCATGTAGAGATGTTGTGTCAGGGCGAAAAGGACGCAGACCGGTGTATCACTGCGGCAACCATGCCATGGACTCTGCAGGGGTAGGTATGCAGACGGCGTACCAGTGCCTTCATCCCCTCGAGCTCGCATGAGGCCATCAATTTCATCAAAAAATACCACGGCCGGCGCAGCCTGCCGTGCACGCGAAAACGTTCTGGCAACTGCCTTCTCGCTCTCACCGACATACTTGCTGAAAATGTCCGTGCATCGCACTGCAATAAAGTTGAGTCCACCCTCGGCTGCAAATGCGCGTGCCAGTAGCGTCTTGGAGCAGCCGGGCGCCCCGTACAGCAGCAGGCCCCTCGGTTGCAACAGCCGCTGCTGATCCGCCGTCTCAGGGTCAATCTTTACATCCGCTGCAATGTCCTTCAGCTGCTGCTTCAGCTCGTGCAAACCCCCAACATCATCCCATGAGACCTGCCAAACCACCATGCGCTGTCATATACCAATGTGATCTGCTAGCTTATCTAGTTGCAGCACCTCTTTTCACGACACCGGCGTATGTCGCTCCCCCGAACCCATGGTGCAGCGATTAATGTCGTAGACTGCGCTGAGCAGTGATGTGACTGAGGAGGGGTGGCACACCTTTGGGATTTCGATGGCCACCTCTCTGAGAGCACTGGGCTTGATAACTGTGGCCGCATGCTTGAGCTGCGCGAGGTGGACGCAGAGGTCATCCATGCCAATGTCGCGGCCCTCCGCCTCGGCTGCTGTCTTGCGGACGACGTATTCACGCAGTGTCTGCATCGCCGCCTCCTGCGCCAGGGCGTCCACGTCTGCGGCCACAAAGCCATGCATGTCGGCTGCAAAGGCGTCGATGCCCGCTTCCGGGATGTCATGCGTGATGTTCTTGAGACAGTGCTTGAGCATCTGAGCACGCGCACGCGCGCCCGGCACGCCGACGTCTATCTCCCGGTCGAACCGCCCCGGCCGCCGAAGTGCCATGTCCAGCACCTCCGGCCGGTTTGTTGCGCCGATCGTAATAACCGGCCTGCAGATGGGGAGGAGAGGCATCAGGTGCAGCTTGTACTCAGTATGAACTGTATGATAACAGATGGATGCCTCGAGTCCCTGCTCAGGCACAGAGTGTAGAAATAGATGTGGATGTCTGTAATGATAACCGGAGGCTGGCTGCTGCTCATAACCGAATCTAATTGGAGTTTGCCACAGTTCAGTACAGCAGTTGTCGACTCAGCTGAGCTCAGGTAGCTCTTGGAACTTGCTTGAAATCCATGGAGCAGCCCTGGACCTGGAGCTGTTATGTAGCACAGACTGATTTCACCAACAACTTGAGCTCAGCGCCAGTTGAGGCGGCAGCAGCAGAGATTGTGAATACAAGTACAGGATGTGGCAGGTCTCGATCCTTGCCAAATAGTGGCAACTTAGTGGGCATGGTGAATTCGGCTGGAAATAAGCATGGTGCATAGAGTCATCATCGCAGCAGCACAGTACACTGCAATACAAATCATCAGGATTATGCTACTACCACAAGCTTGCAAGCATGCCTCGACTTGCATGCCAGGTCAGACCAGATCTCTAGAACGTGGTGGCCTTATGGCCCAGGTGGAAGTGATAGTACGCTTGCAATGCAGCGTCATGAGATTCAACCTAAGAACGAGCTTCACTGTACATATCGTTGACCATAGAAATACCGTGTACCATCACGCGAAACAGACAGGCGGCAGGCCAGCGAGAGCATCATGCGCAACCACCAAAGCAACGATCACCCAGCAGCTGGGTAGGAGGTATGTGGATGTAAAAGTGCGTTGGCAGGTATGGCAATGGTAATCCATCCAGGTTTGTGTAGGGTGCTGTGTAGTAGCAGGTTGTATTCCTATGGCAAGTTAGACGCGTGCGCCCCGTGATGGCCTTATGATGGCGCACCAGGAGGCCCAGGAGCCCTACCCCCACGGGCGGCAACGCTGCAGCACTGAGCCCAGTGTGCTGGCACCTGCCACTGCTAGCTCCACAGCCTGCCCGCAGCGGCACACATCCACCTGACAAACTGCAGGCGATCCATTTCGACCACACAACATGCATTATAAGCCATGATGGGACGACAAAAGTTCCAGATAGGTACATGACTGCATGCGAGACCGTACGTGCGAATACGTGGCACTATCTCTTGCACTCGGCGCTCGGAGTCAGCTGGAGTCGAGGCTCCCTCCCATCAAAACCATGTGTGATTCTGCAATTACGTGCAGCACTGGTTTCCAGGGCCTGCTGCCTGACTATATATTTGGATCTAAAACGCTAATACCATTTCAACCCCATTCCAAGGTTGACACCTGATAGTATACATTCTTGCAATGGATCTAATCAGCCACACCGGCACGCCTGCAAGACAGTGGTTCAGATAGGGATCGCACTCTGAAGAGCTAGTACTGCAGCTCGTGCCACCTTGCATCTCTATCAACAGCGTGGCCAGCACGCGGCTAGCGGTGCCGGTGGCATCACCGCCGCCTGTGGCCGCCATGCCGCTGCGCGCCGGCGCAAATGCATCCACCTCGTCAATGAACACAACCGTCGGTGCGATCGCACGCGCCGCTACATAGGTAGCCTTGACGGCAGCCTCACTCTCCCCCAGCACCGCCGTCATGAGCTCTGGCCCATTCACGACCTGCGCGGGCACATGCGTACACCGGGGTGCTGTATAAGACCCTGCCGTGCCGTGCATATTAATGTGTCCACCACAGGGTCAAAGGTGCATGCAAACCGTGCCGTACAGCCTGCACCATGTTGTTTTATTTCAACGATGCTGCCATCACTGCAGATTTAATTGCAGGCCTGTGGCTGTGCGTTCAGGCCCGGCAGGGTCACTGGGCATGGCTCACTACACCCTCCAGTAGAATGCTGAAGCACATCCACATCCCAGAGCTTTCATTGGGCACGCAAACTGCCAAGGGCACAAAACAGACGCCGCACCATCAGAGATGCTTCTGCCTCAGCAGCTGCAGCACATGCAAGCCGTGTCTTGCCTGACCCTGGAGGCCCATGCATGAGCAACCCCCGCGGTGGCTCGAGCCCATAAGCTGCAAAGAATTCGGGCTGCTTGAGCGGAATTGTGACCAGCTTGCGCAGCTCTTTAGCGATGCTGTCAACACCAGCAAGGTCCGCGTACGTGGTGCGCGACGACCGACCGATCTCTATCGCGCGCTTCACGGCCACCACGACACTCTCTGGAACATCCACACTTTGCTTCTCCAGCGCCGCCAGTGCGCGGGCAACCTGCGGATCCGTTTCAGCTGAAAATACTTCTGCATCGGGCGTAACCGACGGGACAGCTGCGCCCGGTGGTAGGATGTCCAGGGCGGTCTTCTCCGCTTCGATGCAGAAGGCTGGAGTACCAGCGGCAGTTTTGTCGGAAGTAGCCTGTGCTTGCCCTGTGCTTGCATCAGAGGACAACAGCAGCTGCAGCAATGCTTAAACTTCGGGCCTGAGTCTGGAGCAACGTGGGGTGTGTGATACTGGGTGTGACTGCAGCTACGCTCGAGAAGCACCCCCTGGTGCCGGCAGCGGCGTAGATGTTCATTGATCTATCATCCGACATGTATGTGCACAAATGGCCAGGGTGGGCAGCATGCACTGAACACCGCGAGCTCATGTGGGTCCCACATACTGTGTACATACCTGCTAGTATTTATAAACTGAATTCTTGGTTTAAGCAGCGTTGCACAACATTGTGCCGTTAACGGGGTGAAAATGCACTAGCACTGCACTTGAAGCAATAGAGATAGTTGCATAACGTGCTGCTCCTGGTCTCTTGTGTATAGGCACCTGACGGCGTACCTCAAAGATGATGCGTCGTCCGAGCAGTGGCGCCACAGCCAGAGTTCCAGGAGTGAACCACCGCTGGTGCCAGTGCGCTAGCAAGAGCGACTGCAGGACTGCGCGCGAGTCTGCGTTTGCGCCACTGTGTGTGACCGTGTCCAGCAGCCAATCCAGCGATGCTGGTGACACCACATCTGGTTGCAGCCTGCCCAGGTCCTGCACGCCTGCCCGCTTGGCTCGCTGACACAGGTATTCTGCCGGCCTTGCTCGGCCGTTGCACGGCCATGCAACATGCATTCACGGGCTGCTCCGTAGGCAACATGATGCCAGGTCCTGTTGGCCCTGTGAAGTCTGCTGTGCAGTCATAGTCTGAGCAGGCACAGGGAGCACCCGTTGGACACTGATTCTGCATGAGACGTGTGCAGCGTACGAACACGTACACATGCAGCACACTGAAGTGGCGTTGCCGTGTGCTTCAAGGCCGTCTGGATGCCCCATGAACGCAAGAGATCAGATAGCATCCAGCGTTAGGCCGTGTTCAGTGGAGCGAACGCATCCCCCCGAACGAACCCCTTTTTGCCGCGTTCGTGGTCAGTGCACGTT